>CM031610.1:7916801-7926801 GCA_018398815.1 Conus ventricosus
GTGAAATCCTGATGCAAGATCACATCACAAATGCTCTGCTACAAGAATCCAAAACATTCGGATACAAGAATGGCAAATACCTCGATTAAAAATCCTAAAACATCTTCAAACTAGGATTCCAAACATCTTAAAGAATGAATTCTAAACATCTTAGTACTAGAATTTCAAAGATCCTGATACAGCAGAATTCCAAACATCTTAATTAAAGAATTCCAAATATCTCGATTCAAGAACTCCAAACAACCTGATACAAAAATCCCAAACGTCTTGATACAGGAATCCCACACGTCTTGAAAGAGGAATCCCAAACATCTTGATATAAAAATCCCAAAGGCCTTGATATAAGAATCCCAAATGTTTTGATATAAGAATCCCAAACGTCTTGATATAAGAATCCCAAACGTCTTAGCACAAGAATCTGAAAACAGTACAATGAAGATTTTTCGGGATGTCATTTCAAAGGCAACGTGTGTATCCTGAAACCATCAATCAAGGGGTGAGAACAGTTTTGGAGAATGTGAAGGCATGCAAAAAGGAGAGCTATTTGTAGACATAAACTGATTTCAGGTGACAGTCGAAAGTCATACTAACTGACGTTACAGATCAGGGATACTAAACTGCCTATGATTGTACTCCGTTGGATTTCATATTATAGTTTTGTATCCCTACACAATCTTTGACAGGATAACATGCTTACACACACAGGCTGCCGCTGCATCCTTCAATCGTCAAGGATATTGCTGCAGATCTATACATAAAAGGAGCCTATGCACAGCTCTCGACAATGTGTGCTAACAGGTACTTTTTTTTTTATAACTGCAGATCTATACATAAAAGGAGCCTATTCACAGCTGTCGTCAATTTTTGCATTTAACAGGTACTTTTTGTTATGCCACCCTATGTGGTAATTAGACCGTTACCTACCGTGACAGTTCTTACTCGCTTGATTGAATTTGCTTATTTGTTATGTAATTAGCTGTTTGGTTGGTCAGTTTAGTTAAAATAATGGTGAGCTAGGTAGAGAAATGTTAAAATTGCCTTACAGTCAGTGGCTTATTAGTTTTGAAGATAGGTTGTTAATATATCAATTTATTAGTTAATGAAATATATAGTTTATTTCGTTTTGATTGGTTTGGTTAGTTGGATGTGTCGTGGATAGTGTGTAACAGTGTTTGTCTAGGGGGATCTCAGGAGGGCATCGGTGAGTTTGCACGTGAGTTCCCCTCCTCTCTGGATTTATAGCGGTATACTTTCATTGTTGTGTTGATCGATGAACTGATGAAGGTTTGATAATAGATCGAAAGCGTGTGCGTTTACCAGGTGTTTTAGCAGGTCATTATCAAGCTGTTCACAGCTTTCTGTCGCTGAACTTCCTCTTCTGTCTTGTTCAGTTGTCAGGTACACAAAGCAAAGGCCACAGGGCAGAGAAGGCCTCCCCCAAACTGGAACCCCGTGGCAAGGGAGTCCGGAAGTCCGAACCTCGCCTTTTCAAACGTGAAGACGAAGGAGACAGAAAGGACGGGGGCAAAGAGAAGGTGGACAGAGGTACTCTGTCTTCAAATACTGTGTGCTGCCACTTGCTCGTCCTTCACAGTTCCGCTTCTCCCCTCCTCCCCCACCAACACACACAGTCGCCTCCTCCACCCACACATTAACTCCTGTTGACTCCAGCCTTTCTTCACCCTGCGTACATGCGGTTTCCTTTTCAGTGCTACTGGGCTGGTTTTTTTTTTTTGCTGGAATCGGCTGCCGTAGACTCACCTTTCATCTTTTTAGTGTGGTAGTGGTGCAACGGGATGGGATGCTGTTGATGGTGGTGATGGTGGTTGTGATGGTGGCGATGATGATGGCGAAGATGATGGTGGTGGAGACATGTACATCTGTGTGAATGAGTATATATATATATATATATATATATATATATATATATATAGAGAGAGAGAGAGAGAGAGAGAGAGAGAGAGAAATGTTTGTGTGTGCGTGTGTGTGTGTGTGTGCGCGCGTGCGCGTGCGCGTTCCAAGACTGCCACCCAATCATACCACACAATGAATGCAGGCGGTCCTCGGCACAACACTGTTTCACTGATTATATTCAACTTTTGTTTTCATGGCACAGACTTGAGATGGTTCTCCCTTTACTTCAGTTATCAGACCTAGTCCGTCATTGTTGACGAGTTCAATCTGCCCCAAGCACCCTTGCATGTGGAATACCCCAAGGACCAGTGCAAGAACCTGTCTTGTTTACTATGTACGTCCAGCCGCTGTCAGACGCTCACAATGTGAGATGACAGCGCCTCACCTGAAATTTGTGTTCCATGTAAACAGATATTCAGTTCGGTATCAGTGGCATTTTGGTCTGGATGGACAGCAACAGACTGATGTTGAACACTGATAAAACTGAACTTAGGCCTGTTGGCGCTCCACCATACATCAGACTAGTTGCCAGTGAATCTGCAGATGTTGGTAGCGGCTATTTTAGTGTAAAACATCAGAGAACAAGACTGAAGAGCACATGAACGGAGTCTGTCGCGCCTCTTTACTCGAACTCATACGTATTGCATACATAAGATCATTTTTGTCTCATAAATTATCGTTGGGAATTATCACTGCCATAATTACATCCTGGCTAGATTACTGCAACTCCGTTCTCACCAATCTTGCAGTAGAACAAATTAACCGTCTGCAGAGAATTCAAAACAGTGCCGCACTACTCGTCTTGACACAGGAAAGATAAACTGAGAACACGTAAGACTGTGACCCCACGTAAAGTTCAGGTACAGTAAAAGATTGCGATTCTCGCTTTCCACAATGCCGAAGGGTCACCTCCGCCGTATTTGTATGCCTCCTCAGCACATTATCATTCTTCCCACACACTTCGTTTTTCAAGCGAAAACTCTTGAGGCGAACATGAGAGAACCCCTCTGCACCACGTGTCTGGAACTCACTGCCGTTTAGCCTGTGCAACATCTCACCCACACCCGAGTGTTAAAATAGCCTTAAGATACACTTTTTTTATTAGCATTCTTCCGATCTCTGCTGTAAGTGTGCGAGGAGAAGGGAGTGGGTGTGTGCGTTTCTGTGGCGCCTGGGGAGGAGGGTTGAGAAGCAAAGAAATGGTTCCGAATGTGTGGTTTATTTGTGAATGGTGAACAGGCAGCGCATAGCTGCTAATGCAATATAGTGCCTTTTTGCAACTACTTTTATTATAACATGACGTATTGTTATTATTATCATTATATTATGGTTATTATTATTATTATTGTTGTTGTTTGAATTATCATTAGTGTTGTTGTTATTATTGTTATTATTGCTGTTATTATAGTTGTTCTTGATTATACTTATTCTTGTTGTTTGCATTATTATTGTTGTTGTTATTATTATTGTAGTTGCTGTTGATTGTAATTATTGTTGTTGCTGTCCTCATTATTATTGTTATTGTTATCATCATGATTACTGTCTTTATCACGACACTGAGTGACCTGGGAACGGCATGCTGTGCACAGAACCAGAGAGCCTGCAGTCAGATGTGATAGAGGAGCGCCTGGAAGACGGTCTGCCCAACCGGGAGGAGCCGCAACCCCAGACCTCCAAACAGAACGCCCGCTGGATAGACTTCGACCAGTTCTGCATCTGCTTCAGGTGCCGGCCAGCAACGGGGATAATGAGAGAATGACATTTCACCATCATCACACTAGCCACTTCGGCAGTACCGTGCCTGCCTGGGAAGTTTGCATATCCGTTGGACTCGCACACGGCATTTTGTTTTATATTCAGAACCTTCAATTTTTTAGTCAGACCTCTGTTCGCAAGAAACATTCATATGGACCATGTTTTTCAGTTTTACATTTTAGTAAGATGCTTGTTTACGATTGCTTTTCTACTTGGTAGAATTTGATTTAATGATCTGAACCTGATAGGATCTGATCTGATATTTACTGCGTATGGTTTCATTTGCCTATTTTTTATCATTCCATCGAGCAGTAATTTCAGCCGATCATAGTTTGAGACGAAGTGCTATTTTTGTAATAATACTAGTAATATTGACAATATTTGTTGAAGGTTTATGGTTTTCCCAATCACTGACATCTTTACGTAGTCAATATGCGTCATTTGCAGCAAGTTTCCAGCATTCTGTAAGCAGCATTAATTGCCAAAAAAGTACCAGGCACAGACATAAACGCACTCATACACATACGCAGACAGACATACACAGACACAGACACACAGACACAGACACACACACACACACACACACACACACACACACAGCACCACCACACACGCACGCACGCACGCACGCACGAACGCACGCACACACACACACACACACACACACACAAGTGAAGGAGATTGATAAGATACACTCATTTTGTCCTACACAAGATCAAAAAGTGAGAAACAACCACCACCACCACCACAACAACAACCTGCGCATTTCATTTCTAGACCTTCTGTCCAAAGCGTAGCAGCAATGACTCCCTTCTTCTATGCCCACTAACATCGTCCGCTGATCGAGAGGCAGCCAGGAGAGAGAGAGAGAGAGAGAAGAGAAGCATGCAAAACACTCGAGTCATATGTACCTCGTGACTGCCAGAGCTGGCCAGTGACCGTCGACATGATGCGGTGGTTTGGTGACCACAGTTTGCCTGAAGGGAGAAAGGATGCCTGAAGGGAGAAAGGATGTAGTCGTAGGGCGTGAGGCTGCTCGAAGGGACAGAAAAATAGTGTAAACGATTATGACGTTGCCTAAAGGGGAACAAAATCAAACAGCGTCAGTGATTATAAAATTGCCTTAAGGGGAAAAACTCAAATGGTGTAAACGATTATGAAATTGCCCCGGGTGAATAATGATTTGAGACAGCCTGGAAGGATCAAGACTGTCATCCTAGGTTGTGACATTGCCCGGGGGGTTAAAGACATGTGAATTTGCATGGAGAGCGTCAAAATGGGTCGTACGATTTCCGAGAGAGATGAATATTGTCTTCATGGGTTTTGAAATTGCCTGGAGGAATGAACAGTATGTCCATGGGTCGAAAACTTGTGTAGAGGGAGAAGAGGTGCCTGCATAGGTTGTTAGACCGATCACAGGAATATAGTATCTACATGTGTTGTCAATTTGTCGATAGGGATAAGGGATGTCCTCACTGGCTGTGAATTGTCTGGGGTATAACGAAACATGTATGGATTGTGAGGTTGTCCACGGGGGTAAAACGAAACATGCATGGATTGTGAGGTTGTCCACGGGGGTAAAACGAAACATGCATGGATTGTGAGGTTGTCCACGGGGGTAAAACGAAACATGCATGGATTGTGAGGTTGTCCACGGGGGTAAAACGAAACATGCATGGATTGTGAGTTTGTCCACGGGGGTAAAACGAAACATGCATGGATTGTGAGGTTGTCCATGGGGGTAAAACGTGTCCACATGGATTGTGAAATTGTCCAGAGAGCTGAAAGGTATTCTCAATGTTTGTGAGATTGACCGAGGAATAAAGTTTCTACATGGGTTTTGAGACTGTCGGAGGGGGTGTCCTGTTGGTTGTAGGATGACCCAGAGGGGACCAGACGCCTTGGCCAAGTGGTTAGCGTCCTAGACTCCTGGCTGGTAAATCATAGGTCTGATTTCCATGAGGACCATCTATTTATGGGATTTTTTTCTGCCCCGACCGGCTCATACCAGATATTCTGGAGGGATGAAGAATATGATTATGGGCAATGAGATTTCCTTGATGGTAAGGAGTATGATTATGGGGGCAGAGGGATACAGTGTTGCTATGAGT
Source organism: Conus ventricosus (assembly GCA_018398815.1). NCBI lineage: Eukaryota > Metazoa > Mollusca > Gastropoda > Neogastropoda > Conidae > Conus > Conus ventricosus. The sequence goes on from CM031610.1 coordinate 7,922,582, forward strand.
TGTGGGATTGCCTGTGGGGATGGAAGATGGGTTTATGCGCGGTGTGATGTTTGTCACCAGAACTTTGTACGTCTTCCACAAACCAGCCACATACATCTGTAACCAGCGTTGCTCTGACCTAAAGGTATGTGTATGTATGTATGTGTGTGAGAGAATGTAAATATCTTCGTTCAAGCTCACCCTATCTTATTTTCCATTATTAAGCATGTAATCAGCCCAGTCAGAATTAAGGTCGCGATAGCTAATGACTTCTTTCTGTTTAGTTGAAACCCAAACTTGCATGTTACTATCATCAGGCGTTATATAATCAATCAGAACAGCCAACAACACTTTTACTGGTGGTTCACGTTGAAGAGACTCTGGGATTTTAGAGATAGCATGTGCTACACTTTCCTGAACGTTCGAGGGGTTAATGATGTCCCTGTCTACTTCACTAAACATATTGCTTAATTGTTTGTCACTACCTTTCACCAGTGCGCTGGCTGGCAGTTTTTCAAACTCAGACTCGCTTGTGAGGTTCATTTTTTAACTCAAATATTTACGTAAATTAAAAAAATAAATGTAAATAAAAGTAAGTAAAATGCGATTTTATTCTTCACCCAAGCGTTGTAACACTTCAAGACATGTTAACCTTACAATAACACCTGCTAATATTTTAGCTTTTTCTGAATCACTACAGTCAATGTTCATCACTTTGATTGCTTCGTTAAATAGTTCACTATGATCTTTTATTATATTGTTTACATCATTCTCAAAACCAAATTCGCTAAAATCAATGTTTAATACTTTCATTGTTTCGTCAAATAGTTCATTACAATTCTTTAAATCAGATTCACTGAGTTTGACAGCCATTTTTAAATCTAAAATAAATAAAAAAATAATTGTAAATTCAGCTGTTATTCATAGTCTTTTCTAATCGTAAAACCTGATCTTCATTAAAACGAATAGCTACTCCTTCAGAGTCAGTAGAAACAGTCAGATTAACATCTTCAGGAGCCATATTATCAACTAAAATGGCAAACAACTTTATAGCCGGTTGGGGCCAAAAATCTGGTATTTTACTGTTGGCCTGCTTCACGCTTTCTCGCATATTTATGCGCTCAAAAAGATCAGTAATTAATTCTTCAAACCTGCTCTTTAACTCTTCTCTATCAGCCTCCCAATCCAACACGTAAAGTATATTAATAAGCTCTGTAGCTACTTCGGGCTTCATTTTTAAACTCGAATAAAAACAACAATTAAAAAATAAGTAAGCCACGGCATGGGCCTGTAACACACACTGCAACGCGCTCCGCCAAACGATCAATAGGCTGCTGAGGCCTATTTTGAGCCCTGGGTTTTTTCGCTCTCTGACAGCAGTTGTCTAGTATTGATTTCTACCTTCCTTATTAGCACACGCACAGAGAAATCAATAACAATCAAAATAAGCAAAACAATGATAATGAAAGTGATTTGTCTCCCTTTAATTATGCATAAAAGTAATTGTCTTCCCCTGAATAAATTATGTATTTATAGATCAGTGAGAGAGAATTGATTATTAAAAGTTGTGTTTTTGTGTTTAATTTGCTAAAGCTTTTAATATGAATATTGTACAAAGTAGCTACTAAAAAGTACTTTAAAGCACAGTTATTGTTTAACCTTTAAAAATATTCTGCTTTAATAAAAAACAATTTTAATAACAGTCGTACTTATGCATAAATACCATAGAATTATAAAGCTTTCAGTTTGCACAGTATATATATTAATCCTAAAAGTGTAAAGTTGGGAATATGCCTGCAGTGGTTTTGTACTTGTTTGCGCTGATTTTATGTCCCTGGAGAGAATGTAAATATCTGTGTTCACGATCACCCTATCGCCCATCTTATTTTGCATGAAAACCCCCATTTTACTGATTACGTCGATTTTTGACGGTTTTGCTTGTTAATTTTGTGTGTGTGTGAGAATGTGTGAGTGTGTGTGTGTGTGTGTGCGCGCGTGCGTGTGTGTGTGTGCACGCGCGTGTATGTGTGTATGAGAGAGAGAGAGAGAGAGAGAGAGAGAGAAAGAGATAGTGATTTACAGACTGTGTATGGACGGGTACAGTTCTCTTTGTAGGGATCTTCAGCAACCACAGTAAGCTAATCGGCCTGTATGATTCACTCAAACATCTTGACCACGTCTAACCAATGTGTTTGTTATCAAAAGAAGAGACAGATAACGGATCATCCGGTGACAGAATGGTGTGTGACCTGGCAGTACACAGAGACAGATAGTGGATCATCAGGTGACAGAGTGGTGTGTGACCTGGCAGTACACAGAGGCAGATAGGGGATCATCAGGTGACAGAGTGGTGTGTGACCTGGCAGTACACAGAGACAGATAGTGGATCATCAGGTGACAGAGTGGTGTGTGACCTGGCAGTACACAGAGACAGTGGATCATCAGGTGACAGAATGGTGTGTGACCTGGCAGTACACAGAGACAGTGGATCATCAGGTGACAGAGTGGTGTGTGACCTGGCAGTACACAGAAACAGATAGTGGATCATCAGGTGACAGAATGGTGTGTGACCTGGCAGTACACAGAGATAGTGGGTCATCAGGTGACAGAATGGTGTGTGACCTGGCAGTACACAGAGGCAGATAGTGGATCATCAGGTGACAGAATAGTGTGTAACCTGGCAGTACACAGAGACAGATAGTGGATCACTAGTACACAGGATAGTGGATCATCAGGTGACAGAATGTCGTGTCACCTGGCAGTACACAGACACAGACAGTGGACCGTGCATAGTGACACAGTTGTTGTTTTTTCAGCACGTGTCTCAAGCCGCCCCACCCACGCCAGCCAAGGGAGAAAAGAAGCAAACAGTTGCATCCTCTGGGGTACGTATTCCGGATAATACCGGGTTCTCCGGATTCTGCTCTGTTCTTTATCTTCTAACTTCCTTTTTTCTCCTGCCCCCCTCCACCCACCCAACCCCCATCCTCCTTTTGAGATTGCCTCGTTGTCCTTTTTTTTGTACTCCCAGTTCTTAAAGAACAGGGAGTACTTCAGAATGGGAACGAAGAAATGCTGTCTGTATGTGTGTGTGTGTGTGTGTCTGTCTGTCTGTGTGTCTGTGGTCAAAATGTGTTCCACTCGCTCTTGACAAACTACTGGTTCGATCTTTCTGAAACTTTGCAGGTATGTTCATTCTGCGTCAAGGATGATGCCCGACGTTTTAGTTTACCGTTACAGCCGTTACTAACGGCTGTAACGGCCTGTAACGCTTTTTCTTCTTTATGGAATATCTCAGAAAGTACTTGACCGATGTTTCTGAATATTTGTAGGTATGTTCATTATGGGTCACGAATAATGCCCGATGTTTTAGTTATCCGTTATAACCGTTACTAACGGCTGTAACGGCCTGTAACGGTTTTTCTTCTTTATGGAATATCTCAGAAAGTACTTGGCCGACCTTTATGAAAATTAGCAGGTATGTTCATTATGGGTCACGGATGATGCTTGATGTTTTAGTTTGCCCCGTTATAGCCGTTACTAACGGTTGTAACGGCCTGTAACGGTTTTTCTTCTTTATGGAATATCTCAGAAAGTACTTGGCCAATTTATAAGCGGTTTGGATGATCTTGTGACAAATCGGATCCTCTGTCCATATGTAAGTGATGTAATGCTGAAAATGGATTAAGCAACCGTTAAAACCCGTTATTCTGCCGTTATTTCTTACATATAGGTAGATTTTAATGAAATTTGGTATATAGAAAGGTTATCACACACAAATGGCACTTCTATATAGTGTTTTAAAATTTGACCGTTAAAAACCGTTATTCTTGACATATTGTCCGATTTGGATGAAATTTGATATGTACACAGGCTTTAGCCCAGTGAGGACTAAAATACCGGTTTCAAAAGTGATATCGGTTATATAACCGTTAAACCGTTATTTTGCCGTTATTTTTTTATATATTGGTGGGTTTTAATGAATTTTGTATATAGAAAGGTTATCACACACAAATGGCACTTCCATGTAGTGTTTCAAAATCTGCCGTTAAAAACCGTTATCTTGACATATTGTCCGATTTGGATGAAATTTGGTATGTACACAGGCTTTTAGCCCAGTGAGACTAAATACCGTTTCAAAGTGTAATCGGTTATATAACGATAAACCGTTATTTTGCCGTATTTTTTATATATTGGTGGATTTTAATGCAATTTTGTATATAGAAAGTCATCACACACAA
>CM031610.1:7931801-7934301 GCA_018398815.1 Conus ventricosus
TGCAACAAAATTAAAGAAGTCATTTAACTGGCTGCCACAACTGGTGGCCTGCGGACTCCACAACTACTTGCATAGTATTCAGAAAAAGAATGGCTGTGTTAAGCCCTGGTGCAGGAATCAGTAGTCGGGAAAGAAGGTGCTATTTTCATACTTATAGACAGAAATACGATTTGCAATATTGTGGGAGTTTCATAGAGTGATCTCTGTCCACGTTCATAACATGGGAGGATTGAAACAGGCTTTCCTGTTGCTTTGAACATGTGACCTCAATGTAGGACATCTACATCCTTGTGAAGAAATCAAATAAAAATGCATGTTCATGCTTCCCAAAGACGTTCACGATTGCTGTTGGTTCGTAATAAACTACACCGCTAATTGACACTCTTAGGGGAGAAAAAAGGTAGCAGAAAGACTGTACGGATAAAAAAAGTAACGGTCGTATTGTGAGGTGCACGAACATTGTGTTTAACAGCAGGTAGGCAGCAGACATTCAAGAAAGCAACCGTGGTAGAAACAGAATGAAATAGAACCAGTGACTTGGTATCCAGACCACAACTGTTGCCTTCTCACTTCACAGTCTTAGTGCAGACACATTCCTTTAATTCGGTTTCTTTTCAAGCAAGGTTAATGGGCCTCGCCTTCTGTTGAATTACAATTTGATCACAGTCATCACTGTACGTCCCATTCACTAGTTTTCTCCTCTGGACAGCTGTAAGCGACTCAGAATTCGGCAGAGAACAGGAGCTATGTCTGTCTGCACTGTGTATTTGACCAAATTCTTCATAGTGTTGAACGGAAGGCTAAACTTATTTTTCTTTATGCAACATTTCATAACCATGCGTAAGACTTTGCAACCTTGAAACTGAAAAAAAATATATCAGTGCATTGACGGGACGTTTAGCTGTGGCTTTAAGCAGAGATCTAGATGAAGCTTCAAATATATGCCTTCAAAATATACTGTGCACAAAAAGAAAACGCATATTTTTATTTCAGTCATTTCATGCGTCATTTAGCATTCAAAATATTACAACCACAGAAGAAATAAGACATCAATCTACTGTTATGTCTATTCATTATGTCTGACTTTTCACACTGGACAGAGTTCCCTGCTACACGGGGCATGTTTCTTTCAAAATTTTCCTTAATATTTTCAGCGAAAAAAATATGCGTTTCTTTTTGTGCACAGTATAGTTTTCAGGTTTTCTTTTGGTGGTGGTGTTGATTCCCTAGTATCTCATGCGATCATGAACACAAGTAGACTGAGGACAGGACCGGCTGTGTTGACAGACGCACTGCCGACGGTGTCTCCACGGGATCCTCCCGCCCTGCCCCCCGTGGTGGTGACGCCTGGCACTCTGGTGGCTGAGCCCTACTCCTGGAAGAGTCTGGTGACCGGACAGCCCATCGTGAGACTGCGCACCACCGGAATCAGGGCAGCTGTGCTCACTCTGCCGCCTGGGTAAGCTCCCCTGTCCTACTGCCCCCAGGTATACTTGGCTTGCCACCATTGGGAGGACAGAATAGGCTGTGTCAGGAACATTTTCTCTTTTTTTTAATTAAATACATATTTTATTACAAAACATAAGAACAAATTACAAGTAAGGAACACAAAACGCAAAACGCATACTTATCGCAGTAAGAAAATTACAACAACAGCAAAATATAAACATCATCATCATCATCATCATCATCATCTTTGTCATCTTCAGGAACATTTCCACTTGGCCGTTTCCATTTACTGCTGGGTGGACAGAGAAGGTTTATAAAGCCGAAAAAATCCGACCCCACTTTTGGCTTGAACTCACAACCGCCAACGTCACAGGCAAACGCTCAAACCATTTGACTAACGGGGAGATATGCCGTGTGAACAAGAGAGTCAAAGAAACGGAGAACACAAAGGAAAACTGGATCGAATAACAGTGAAGACTTTGAGTTTGGTGCTCAGCTTACCTGTTTAAGATCCCTTAAGGGCTAAAAGTTTAGAAAAATGAAAACAAAATACTACTTGATGTTTCATTTGGATGGTCATTTTAATGAGTAGAAATGGTGTATGGTGTGTGTGTGTGTGTGTGTGTGTGTGTGTGTGTGTGTGTGTGTGTGTGTGTTCCAGTTCCTTGCCACACATTTGTTCAGCATTTCCCCGTGATTTGACGCTGTGCATGGAATCGTTTTCTCACTGACCATGACTGGCAGGGTAGATGACAAAATATGAATCACAAAGAGAACAGTGGAAAAACAAATATGGAAGGAGACCAAAACAGAGCCATGGGTTTCATATGTTGGTTATACAATACTCAACTTTAGAGACAAGGCAGGTTATGACCACGTCTAGGTTTATTGGAGATAATAACTGAATGGTGTACAGGTGATGGTTATTTGTTTGGGTGGTAGACGTCACGTGCTGAAGCTGATGATGACGTCACCGCTGGCCCATCACATGCACATGTGTTCCACAGTGTCCTTTGTGCTAGGGGACGAGGAGACCATCATGCCCTACCTG
>CM031610.1:7939301-7951801 GCA_018398815.1 Conus ventricosus
GAATGTGTCCCAACACGGTGCATTGTCATAAGGTGAATGACTGGATGTGAATGTGTCCCAACACGGTGCATTGTGATGAGGTGAATGACCTGACTGGATGTGAATGTGTCCCAACACGGTGCATTGTCATGAGGTGAATGACTGGATGTGAATGTATCCCAACATGGTGCATTGTGATGAGGTGAATGACCTGACTGGATGTGAATGTGTCCCAACACGGTGCATTGTCATGAGGTGAATGAATGGATGTGAATGTGTCCCAACACGGTGCATTGTCATAAGGTGAATGACTGGATGTGAATGTGTCCAACACGGTGCATTGTGATGAGGTGAATGACCTGACTGGATGTGAATGTGTCCCAACACGGCGCATTGTCATGAGGTGAATGACCTGACTGGATGTGAATGTGTCCCAACATGGCGCATTGTCATGAGGTGAATGACCTGACAGGATGTGAATGTGTCCCAACATGGCGCATTGTCATGAGGTGAATGACCTGACTGGATGTGAATGTGTCCCAACACGGTGCATTGTCATGAGGTGAATGACCTGACTGGATGTGAATGTGTCCCAACACGGCCCATTGTCATGAGGTGAATGACCTGACTGGATGTGAATGTGTCCCAACATGGTGCATTGTCATGAGGTGAATGACCTGACTGGATGTGAATGTGTCCCAACATGGCGCATTGTCATGAGGTGAATGACCTGACTGGATGTGAATGTGTCCCAACATGGTGCATTGTCATGAGGTGAATGACCTGACTGGATGTGAATGTGTCCCAACACGGTGCATTGTCATGAGGTGAATGACTGGATATGAATGTGTCCCAACACGGTGCATTGTCATGAGGTGAATGACTGGATGTGAATGTGTCCCAACATGGTGCATTGTCATGAGGTGAATGACCTGACTGGATGTGAATGTGTCCCAACATGGTGCATTGTCATGAGGTGAATGACTGGATGTGAATGTGTCCCAACACGGTGCATTGTCATGAGGTGAATGACTGGATGTGAATGTGTCCCAACACGGCGCATTGTCATGAGGTGAATGACCTGACTGGATGTGAATGTGTCCCAACATGGTGCATTGTCATGAGCTGAATGACTGGATGTGAATGTGTCCCAACACGGTGCATTGTCATGAGGTGAATGACCTGACTGGATGTTAATGTATCCCAACACAGTGCATTGTCATGAGGTGAATGACCTGACTGGATGTGAATGTGTCCCAACATGGTGCATTGTCATGAGCTGAATGACTGGATGTGAATGTGTCCCAACACGGTGCATTGTCATGAGGTGAATGACTGGATTTGAATGTGTCCCAACACGGCGCATTGTCATGAGGTGAATGACTGGATGTGATTGTGTTCCAACACGGTGCATTGTCATGAGGTGAATGACTGGATGTGAATGTGTCCCAACACGGTGCATTGTCATGAGGTGAATGACTGGATGTGAATGTGTCCCAACATGGTGCATTGTCATGAGGTGAATGACTGGATGTGAATGTGTCCCAACATGGTGCATTGTCATGAGGTGAATGACTGGATGTGAATGTGTCCCAACACGGTGCATTGTCATGAGGTGAATGACCTGACTGGATGTGAATGTGTCCCAACATGGTGCATTGTCATGAGCTGAATGACTGGATGTGAATGTGTCCCAACACGGCGCATTGTCATGAGGTGAATGACCTGACTGGATGTGAATGTGTCCCAACATGGTGCATTGTCATGAGGTGAATGACCTGACTAGATGTTAATGTGTCCCAACACGGTGTATTGTCATGAGGTGAATGACCTGACTGGATGTGAATGTGTCCCAACATGGTGCATTGTCATGAGGTGAATGACCTGACTGGATGTGAATGTGTCCCAACACGGTGCATTGTCATGAGGTGAATGACTGGATGTGAATGTGTCCCAACACGGCGCATTGTCATAAGGTGAATGACCTGACTGGATGTGAATGTGTCCCACCATGGTGCATTGTCATGAGGTGAATGACTGGATGTGAATGTGTCCCAACATGGTGCATTGTCATGAGGTGAATGACCTGACTGGATGTGAATGTATGTGTCCCAACACGGCACATTGTCATGAGGTGAATGACCTGACTGGATGTAAATGTGTCCCAACACGGCACATTGCCATGAGGTGAGTGACCTGTGTCACGCACGAACTGACACGGGTTGCTTCAGTGGCAATTGTGGAGTGTGGCCCATCCATTGCCAGGTTGGCAGTGGCCGATTCCTGCCGGGAATTTGCTTACCTGTCAGCTCTTGGAGGGGGGAGGGAGGAGAACATCGGACTCGCCGGAATAGTGGGGTTTACGTGTGTAAACAAACGCTCGTGAAACTAGAGTTCTTCGATGTGAGTGGGGAATTCCGTGAATGTGAGTGCTGTCTTGTGAGTTTCCGAGGTGAACTCGGAGTGTCGTGGTGTGTCTGCAAGTTAGTACGGACTGAGGCGTTATCCGCGAAGGTTGGGTTGGCCTCGTGCTCATGTTTGTTTCTGCGTTGGGGGCAGGGGTTCACGGTATGCCCTCGACCGACTTTTGAAGGTTTGGCTACCAGAGTGAAGACGATCGATGTTTTGGTGTTCAGCGACGGGTTCTGCACGTACCAGGGCGTTGGCTGTCTGGCAGTGTCCCGGCGACTGAGGGTGTTGTCCAGTGTGTCGTCCACGTCTTGACTGTCGGTGTTCGGTGTTCAGCGACGGGTTCTGCACGTACCAGGGCGTTGGCTGTCTGGCAGTGTCCCGGCGATTGAGGGTGTCGTCCAGTGTGTCGTCCGCGTCTTGACTGTCGGTGTTTGGTGTTCAGCGACGGGTTCTGCACGTACCAGGGCGTTGGCTGTCTGGCAGTGTCCCGGCGACTGAGGGTGTCGTCCATTGTGTGTCGTTCCTGTGGTTGTCTAAGGTTTCCGGCGAGTTTTCTGTACCTCCCCTGCGCAGCAAATCTGTGAGGGTCCGCCTCTCGGGTGTGGCAGTTGTCACCGCCACTTCCACTGTCATCCCTGCCCACTCCTCTGCCGGAGTGGGGACGCACGTGGAGCCGGCAGGGTGCGTTCCGGTCGGGACGCCGCCTCTCTTCCACAGTCCGTGGGTGTGGCAGTTCCTCCGACTTCAACTGTTTCTTCAGGGTGGGCAAGCGTCTTGAGGGCCCACCGCAGTATACCATCTGCGGGCGACTCGCGAGTGTGGTTGGTGCCTGGTGGGTAGGGGACCGCGCTTTTCGACGCGTCACGAATCCTACTTCATGTCGAGCGCTTCAGTGAAGGTTTTACTTTGGGCAGTGCATTAGTGTGAGGACGTCGTAAGGCAGACCGACGTCTACATAATCATATTGGGAAGCGCTGTGTCGCCATTGTTTTTTTTTTGTGTGTGCGTGTTTTTGTTGTTGTTGTTTTTTTTGAAGGAGTTTGTTTTTTTTTCTTCTTGCATATGTCAAGCACCCGCCAGGGACTTCGAATGGGACCTTGAAAGTGCAACATTGGGTTCGGGTTACTTGAACAATCTGTGTCGAACATTTTGGGGGTTAAGTTTGGGTGTCCGGGTGGTTTGACACCGGCACATAAAAATTAGTATAAAGAGTATATTTTGGAGAAAGGAAACATCACGTGGGCATCTCGGGTTTTATGATGTATCAACCTTGCTTGATATTTCAGCCCGGGATTACCAGGTGATGTGATTTCACCCTTGTCCCTTCTGGTATTGGCCTTCAGTGGGCTGAGGTGTGTCTGTGCCTCCTGAGGGAAGGGTCGTTAAATGTAGATGTGCAGTACATGCGTGCACTGGTATGCAGAAGGGGCCATGCGTTGATGGTCGGGTATTGTTGTTAATATAGTTGAATTGTTTTGGGGTTTGTTTTCCTTTGCCTGTGTGTGTTGGATATATAGAGGTCTTGGTGTCTCATCTGCCATTCTGCGGGTGAGAGTGCGTGTGTGAATGTAAATAAAGCCTCCTTTGTGCACCGTATTTTCGTTTGTGTGTGTTTGTTGTGTGGCGTTCATACTCTCAGTAAAAGGGGGAAAGGGTGGTTATAACGGGGGATATATTAATACATATATCCCTGTCTACTGTCTTATACAGTGACAATATGGTGGAGATGCGGGGTAAGAATTAGAATATTTAGGACATAATTTTTTGGGGTTTAAAAAAAAAAAGAAAAAAAAAAGGGATCTGTTGTGTGTTTAGTTGGGGATAGGAACTTAATATAGGAATAGTAGTTGTAGCGCGTGGGTGGTTGAGGGAGCGCGCGTCAGTAGGGGTGGAAGCGCGGTTACTTGGCAGTCCTAATAACATAGTTGCGGGTAACGTTGTCTTGTGTTGTCTCGGGTTGGTGCAACGAGGTATGATGGTGTGTTTGTGTTCCTCTTTCTATTCCAATTCATGTGTTTATGAGGGGAATGTATTGATGGCACAGTAATATTTGACGTGAAATGTTGGAAATGAAATGTTTCAAATGTTGGTCATTAATGTGCTCAGTAGTTAACCGTGCTAGGGTGTTGGGAGACAGGCGTTCAGAAAAGAAACTGTGGTTGCCAAGTACTATTGTATTTATTCAGCCTGTGGACGATCAAGATATTCGCTTTACGGTTGGGAGAGTGAATGTTCTCTTGTGGGAGGTTCTGAAGTTAAAGAAGAGAAAAAATTCTTCTGGGTTTCCTTGGGTAGAGACTTGGTAAGTGTGTGGTAATGGCGTCTGGAACCGATCGCAAGTTGAGGTCTCAAGGTACCGTAAGTCCAGTTGAGTCTGTCAAGGAGAAGGGGGATGTGTCAACTCCTGAGAAGCAGCCAGGGGGTACTCCCATGTCCCGTACCTTTGCGGCTGGTAAGCCTGGGTTAGGAGAGTCTCCGGGGGGTGCTGCTAAGTTTGTGTCGCCTAGCGGTCCTGCTGTTCAGTACTACTCACGCCTAGGGACAGAGTTAGGGTTGAGTAAGGTGGAATTGGCCCAGTTCATTGCTGACAATGTAGCAATGGATGCGGAGAGAAAGGAGGACGCTATCGTTAGGAGGGCACAGGTGGCTCGGGAAATGTCATGGAAGGAGAGGAAGGAGCAGAGGAGTTAGCCGTGTTAGCTGCCAAGCTTAGGAGAGAGGAAGAGGAAGCTGCTGCCAGGAGAGAGGAAGCTGCTGCCAAGCTTAGGAGAGAGGAAGAGGAAGCTGCTGCCAGGCTTAGGAGAGAGGAAGAGGAAGCTGCTGCCAAGCTCAGGAGAGGGAAGAGGAAAGCTGCTGCCAGACTTAGGAGAGAGGAAGAGGAGGCTGCTGCTAGGTTGGCTATCCTTTTGGCAGAGAAGAAAAAGAAAGAGGATGAGATTGCTTTCCAGAAGACGAAAGAGGTCCAAGAGATGGCTACCAGACAAGAGGACGCGGATGCCAGGAAATTAGAGCTGGATCTCAAGCAACGTCGGGCGAATGATCGTGTCCTTGAAACAGGAAAAGTTGAGACTGAAAGAGCAAGAATTGAAGGAGGCGAGAGAAAGGGCTGAAGACGAAGCGACGAGCCATGTAGCAATTGATCCGTTAAACAGATTACTGATGACGTGGACATGTATTTGGCTCATTTCGAGCAGGTTGCCACGTTGTGCCGCTGGAAAAGAACCTCGTGGTCCTCTAGGCTAATAGCTCTTTTGAGAGGGAAGACGAGAGATGCCATTCTGCGACTGAATGCCGTTGATCTCGCAAGTTTTCGACCAAGTGAAGAAAGCGCTTCTAGAGTATTTCCGTTTAGGACGCCGAGGCATACCGGAAGAAGTTCAGGGAATGAAGAAGGAAGTAGGAGAAACGTTTCAGCAGTTTTTAGACCGGCTAAAGTCTTGTTTCAGTCTGTGGTGTACTGCAGCCGGGAAAGACGAAAACAAAGCGGAGGACTTGAAAGATCTCATTTTTCAAGGAACAGATGTATGGAACTTTTACTCCTGACTTTGTCACGGAAGTGCATCGAGCGTGTCCTAAGAATGCTGAAGCAGTGGCCTTGGAAGCAACTCGGATAGCAGAAGCACGACGGATAGGGCGAGAGAGCAGAAGAGGCCCATCTGTAATAAGTGACGCTCATGAGGTCAAACCGAAGCACCTAGGGGGTAAAAATCAAGGAAATTCCAGCGAAAGAGACCAAGGGACAGCGGGAGAAATAAATTTAGAGAGGCTCAGCCAGCGGTCAGTGCTGCACCCAAAGGGGCACCCAGGCAGGCGCTGATTTGCTATGCGTGCAAGCGGCCGGGCCACGTCCAGCGTAATTGTCCGAATCTTGAAAGTGTAGCTATCCAATATGTGTCGTGTCTTGGAGAGCCAGTATACTCGGAGGCTACCCCTACGCTGTGTGTGCCGTGCTCCAGGAAACCTTTCAGTCCGAGATGTAGGGTAAGGGTCGGAGAGTCATGGGCAAGTGGTATCAGAGATACAGGAGCATCGCAGACCGTGGTCGCGGCGAGGCTGGTACCAAGTGATGCCTATACAGGGAGGACTCAGACAGTTGTATTGGCTGAATCCAGGTGTCGTAGCACACTACCCGTGGTCTGTGTGTACATGGACACGCCGTACTTTGAGGGGAAGGTTGAGGCTCTGGTGATGGAGGATCCAGTTGCGGAGGTGCTGGTGGGGAATCACATGTGCCGTGAGGGAGAGCACCATCCTGAGAGAGTCCCAGTATACCCATCAGGGAGACGAACTCTTCGGATAATGTCAGCAATCGGATACATCCTCAAGTCGATGTGTTGACTCGTGCTCAGGTCAGAGCCCAGGTCAGACCTGCTCAACCTTTATCTTTAAAGGAGCAAGTGATGGCTGTCTCGAAAGACGAGCTGATTCGTGGGCAGGAACAGGATGATAGCCTTGCACGTGCCAGAAGAGCTGCAGAGGAAAAGTTAGTGTTCTATTCCCATGGTAATAGGGTCTCCTTCATGTGGGAAGACCGAGTTCTTGTACGTAAGTACGAGAGTGAGAGTGGAACAGCAACCCAGGTTTGTGTGCCGAAGTCTCTAAGGAAGACCATATTAACTCTCGGACACGATATTCCTATGGCTGGACACTTGGGGGGAAACAAGACAAAGGAAAGAATATTCCCACACTTCTATTGGCCTGGAATGTGCAGTGACATAGGCAGGTATGTGAAGTCATGTGTGAGGTGCCAGCGTACCTTGGATAAAGGACGAGTCAGACCGGTGCCGCTTGTCAAGATGCCTCTTATGCAAGAACCATTTGACAGGGTAGGCGTGGATATAGTGGGACCGATTGCACCCATGTCTGCAACAGGGTGCAGGTATATTCTGGTACAGGTGGACTTCGCCACGAGGTATCCAGAGGCTACCCCACTTCGCACAGTAACCACTGAGTCAGTTGCTGAGGCATTGTTTGCCATGTGGTCTCGGACAGGAATTCCCGCATCGGTTCTTACAGACCGAGGTACTCAGTTTACGAGTAACATGATGAGCCAGGTGTTCGGGTTATTGTCCATCAAGGGTCTGCGCACTACTCCATACCATGCGCAATGCAATGATTAGTCGAGCGCTTCAATGGTACCTTGAAGAAGATGCTCCGCAGATTAACTCAAGAAAAGCCTGAAGAATGGGATCGTTGGGTGCCTGCACTGTTATTCGCGTACAGGGAGGTTCCCCAACAAAGCACCGGCTTTTCCCCATTCGAGTTACTGTATGGACCAGAGTAAGAGGACCAATGAAGGTGCTGCGTGATCTTTGGACCAAGCCAGAGACCATGGACGTCCAGACAGCTGGCGAATATGTGTTCGACCTGAGGAACAGAATCGCCGAGACTTGCAGCATAGCCCAGGAAAATCTAGGGAAAGCAGCAAGAACTTATAAGCGCCATTTTGATGTCAGGTCCCGGCCTCGCACAATCCAACCATGGACGAGGGTGCTGGTGTTACGACCAGTCAAGCACAACAAGTTGGAACTGGCTTGGCAAGGACCGTTTCCAGTGATTGCCAGGGTGGGAGAGGCGATTACAAGGTTTCGAGTTCGAGGTCGGGAGAAGCTCTACCACGCCAACCTGTTGAGATCGTTGTGGAGAGGAGGACGAATCGAAGCCCACAGCAGTGGCGACAGTAGTGATTCAGGACGAAGAGCTCTGTGAGGCGGTGCCCACCATTGGGAAAGAAGTTCCAGTAGTACCTGGCTGCGTCAGAATCCGCAGAGGATGTAGTGATTGGTGCTGAAGGCGGTCGTTTCAGGAACAGCTGCAGCAGTTGGTCGGCGAGTTCCAGGATGTCTTCACAGACTTGCCAGGGTCTACAATGTTGGAGGCATGCACGATCAAGCTGACTTCGAGTGTTCCAGTAGATCGAGACGTATCCAGTCCCATATTCCCAACGCGACTGTGTTCGTGATGAAGTGGAAATGATGCTGAGAATGGGAGTCATTGAGAAGTCTGTATCTCCATACTGCTCACCAATAGTGCTAGTGAAAAAGAAAGATGGAAAGATTCGGTTCTGTGTTGACTTCCGTCGATTGAACAAAATAGTTGAGTTGATGCAGAGCCGATGCCAGAAATAGAGTATTTATTCGCAAAGCTGGAGAGCGACGGGTTTTCAGTAAGCTTGACTGTCAAAAGGATACTGGCAGATACCCGTTGACGAAGACGACCGTCCTAAGACAGCGTTCTTGACACCACAGGGTCATTATCAGTGGGTTAAGATGCCTTTCGGTCTGTGTACTTCGGGAGCAGTCTTTACCCGGATGATGAGGAAGTTGCTTCAGCCACTGGAGACAGACGATGTTGATAACTTCATCGACGATGTGTTGGTGTCGACCGTCGATACTGAAGAACATTTGTCTGTATTGCGAGCAGTTCTGGATCGCATTCGAGTAGTGTGGTCTTACGACCAGGCCTTCCAAGTGCGAGCTAGGAAAAGCTGAGGTGTCCTACCTGGGGTACAGGATTGGAAGGGGAGTTATCAGGCCTGAGGAAGACAAAATGGAGCGCATTCAGTCAGCTTCGCGCCCAGCTACGAAGAAGCAGGTACGCAGTTTCCTGGGTTTGGTAGGGTTCTACCGACAATTCATCCCAAGGTTTTCTGAAGTAGCATGCCACTCACTGACCTGACCAAGGGAAATCAGCCTCGCATCGTGGTCTGGAATCCGGAGTGTGAGGAGGCGTTCCAGAAGCTGAAAGATTGTTTCTGCACGCCGCCTGTATGCCATTTACCAGTTCCGGAACGTCGTTTCGTTCTAAAGACCGATGCCTCTGAGGTGGGCTTGGGAGCTGTGTTGTGTCAGGAACACGACGACGGAGTCCATCCTGTAGTGTGCGCCAGCAAGAAGCTCAATCCAGCTGAACGCAACTATTCCATCGTGGAAAAGGAATGTTTGGCTCTGGTATGGGCGGTTCAGAAGTTTGAACCCTACCTTTATGGGGTGGAATTCACCCTACAGACGGACCATTCTCCACTTCAGTATTTGGAGAGGGTCAAGTCGCCCAGTGGTCGGATCACCCGATGGGCGTTGTTGCTACAACCCTTCCAGTTTGTAGTGGAGGCAATTCCGGGACGTGAGAATGTGGTTGCAGATTTCTTGAGTCGTATGGAGTAAGGGTTCTGTGCCGAGAGCTTAAAACAGTAGAGGAAGAGAGGGTTATTATTTTCCAAATGCTGTAACACTAAGGACTTGTTCGTGCGTTCCTTCAGGTTTTTATTTAAAGGTATACTTTAAATCTTGGGGGAAGGGTATTGTCACGCACGAACTGACACGGGTTGCTTCAGTGGCAATTGTGGAGTGTGGCCCATCCTTGCCAGGTTGGCAGTGGCCGTGAAGTGCGTGATTCCTGCCGGGAATTTGCTTACCTGTCAGCTCTTGGAGGGAGGAGGGAGGAGAACATCGGACTCGCCGGAATAGTGGGGTTTACGTGTGTAAACAAACGCTCGTGAAACTAGAGTTCTTCGATGTGAGGGGAATTCCGTGAATGTGAGTGCTGTCTTGTGAGTTTCCGAGGTGAACTCGAGTGTCGTGGTGTGTCTGCAAGTTAGTACGGACTGAGGCGTTATCCGCGAAGGTTGGGTTGGCCTCGTGCTCATGTTTGTTTCTGCCGTTGGGGGCAGGGGTTCACGGTTATGCCCTCGACCGACTTTTGAAGGTTTGGCTACCAGAGTGAAGACGATCGATGTTTTGGTGTTCAGCGACGGGTTCTGCACGTACCAGGGCGTTGGCTGTCTGGCAGTGTCCCGGCGACTGAGGGTGTCGTCCAGTGTGTCGTCCGCGTCTTGACTGTCGGTGTTCGGTGTTCAGCGACGGGTTCTGCACGTACCAGGGCGTTGGCTGTCTGGCAGTGTCCCGGCGACTGAGGGTGTCGTCCAGTGTGTCGTCCGCGTCTTGACTGTCGGTGTTTGGTGTTCAGCGACGGGTTCTGCACGTACCAGGGCGTTGGCTGTCTGGCAGTGTCCCGGCGACTGAGGGTGTCGTCCATTGTGTGTCGTTCCTGTGGTTGTCTAAGGTTTCTGGCGAGTTTTCTGTACCTCCCCTGCGCAGCAAATCTGTGAGGGTCCGCCTCTCGGGTGTGGCAGTTGTCACCGCCACTTCCACTGTCATCCCTGCCCACTCCTCTGCCGGAGTGGGGACGCACGTGGAGCCGGCAGGGTGTGTTCCGGTCGGGAGGCCGTCTCTCTTCCACAGTCCGTGGGTGTGTGGCAGTTCCTCCGACTTCAACTGTTTCTTCAGGGTGGGCAAGCGTCTTGAGGGCCCACCGCAGTATACCATCTGCGGGCGACTCGCGAGTGTGGTTGGTGCCCGGTGGGTAGGGGACCGCGCTTTTCGACGCGTCACGAATGCTACTTCATGTCAAGCGCGTCAGTGAAGTTTTACTTTGGGCAGTGCATTAGTGTGAGGACGTCGTAAGGCAGACCGACGTCTACATAATCATATTGGGAAGCGCTGTGTCGCCATTGTTTTTTTTTGTGTGTGTGCGTGTTTTTGTTGTTGTTTTTTTTTTTTGAAGGAGTTTGTTTTTTTTTCTTCTTGCATATGTCAAGCACCCGCCAGGGACTTCGAATGGGACCTTGAAAGTGCAACATTGGGTTCGGGTTACTTGAACAATCTGTGTCGAACATTTTGGGGGTTAAGTTTGGGTGTCCGGGTGGTTTGACACCGGCACAAAAAAATTAGTATAAAGAGTATTTTTTGGAGAAAGGAAACATCACGTGGGCATCTCGGGTTTTATGATGTATCAACCTTGCTTGATATTTCAGCCCGGATTACCAGGTGATGTGATTTCACCCTTGGTCCCTTCTGGTATTGGCCTTCAGTGGGCTGAGGTGTGTCTGTGCCTCCTGAGGGAAGGGTCTTTAAAATGTAGATGTGCAGTACATGCGTGCACTGGTATGCAGAAGGGGCCATGCGTTGATGGTCGGGTATTGTTGTTAACATAGTGAATTGTTTTGGGGTTTGTTTTCCTTTGCCTGTGTGTGTTGGATATATAGAGGTCTTGGTGTCTCATCTGCCATTCTGCGGGTGAGAGTGCGTGTGTGAATGTAAATAAAGCCTTCCGTTGTGCACCGTATTTTCGTTTGTGTGTGTTTGTTGTGTGGCGTTCATACTCTCAGTAAAAGGGGAAAGGGGTGGTTATAACGGGGGATATATTAATACATATATCCCTGTCTACTGTCTTATACAGTGACAACCTGACTGGATGTGAATGTGTCCCAACATGGTGCATTGTCATGAGGTGAATGACCTGACTGGATGTGAATGTGTCCCAACACGGCGCATTGTCATGAGGTGAATGACCTGACTGGTGTGAATGTGTCCCAACATGGCGCATTGTCATGAGGTGAATGACCTGACTGGATGTGAATGTGTCCCAACACGGTGCATTGTCATGAGGTGAATGACCTGACTGGATGTGAATGTGTCCCAACACGGCGCATTGTCATGAGGTGAATGACCTGACTGGATGTGAATGTGTCCCAACATGGTGCATTGTCATGAGGTGAATGACCTGACTGGATGTGAATGTGTCCCAACACGGTGCATTGTCATGAGTGAGATGACCTGACTGGATGTGAATGTGTCCCAACACGGTGCATTGTCATGAGGTGAATGACCTGACTGGATGTGAATGTGTCCCAACATGGCGCATTGTCATGAGGTGAATGACTGGATGTGAATTGTGTCCCAACACGGTGCATTGTCATGAGGTGAATGACTTGACTGGATGTGAATGTGTCCCAACACGGTGCATTGTCATGAGGTGAATGACCTGACTGGATGTTAATGTGTCCCAACACGGCGCATTGTCATGAGGTGAATGACCTGACTGGATGTGAATGTGTCCCAACACGGTGCATTGTCATGAGGTGAATGACCTGACTGGATGTGAATGTGTCCCAACACGGTGCATTGTCATGAGGTGAATGACCTGACTGGTGTGAATGTGTCCCAACACGGTGCATTGTCATGAGGTGAATGACCTGACTGGATGTGTATCTCTGTCCTCAGACAGCAGTACAGGTAATCATACATGTGTGACGTTTTGCTCTGTTCGCT
>CM031610.1:7959301-7964301 GCA_018398815.1 Conus ventricosus
GGACACCATAATATTTCTCAGTCAGTCTCATGCGAGATTTTAGTTGTATACAGAACTATGCCTAAGGCTACGTATTTTGCATATTCGGAATTTGTTAAAGTTGTATTGTGTGCGGGTGACCTTATTTTACATGTTCAATTATTTCAATGCACCCATGTCTCACTTAGTATTGGAAAGTCCTCGTGTGATTATTGTGTACTGCACCCATGTCTCACTTAGTATAGGAAAGTCCTCATGTGATTATTGTGTACTGCACCCATGTCTCACTATTGGAAAGTCGTCCTCATGTGATTAGTGTGTACTGCACCCATGTCTCACTTAGTATTGGAAAGTCGTCCTCATGTGATTATTGTGTACTGCACCCCTGTCTCCCTTAGTATTGGAAAGTCGTCCTCGTGTGATTATTGTGTACTGCACCCATGTCTCCCTTAGTATTGGAAAGTCGTCCTCATGTGATTATTGTGTACTGCACCATGTCTCCTTAGTATTGGAAGTCGTCCTCGTGTGATTATTGTGTACTGCACCATGTCTTAGTATTGGAAAGTCGTCCTCGTGTGATTATTGTGTACTGCACCATGTCTTAGTATTGGAAAGTCGTCTCATGTGATTCAGAGCAGTCTTCGGTCCACTGTTTCTGATGTGTTCTTCTGTGTGAGACAGTTGCCTTCTTTGTCCTGGATGGTTGGAAGGCTGAGGCATCGACAGTATCACACCTAAACATCATTACACCCCACACACAGCACACACACAGCACACACACACACACACACACCAAACACACACACCACACACACAACACACACATCAAACGCGCGCACGCACGTACGCACGCACGCACGCACGTACCACACACAACACACACACACACACACACACACACACACACACACACACACACACACACACACACACAACGTTTGTTTTGCCGTCTGTGTGGACACTGCTTTTACATGACATGAAGGCTGACACTGCACTTTGTGCCCAAGGTTGGGACTGTCTTTACAAGCTTGCTTAATATTTCAACCGCCACCCGCCATGAAATGTGGCACACTGGGGAGCGGCCCACAGCCATGGACTCCGTCACTGATGGCCATCCGTCCCAAGAAAGGCAATCTTCGACATTGCCAGAACTACTACACCATCAGTGTGATCAGCCCTACCAGGCACTGAATGCTCAAGGCCATTCTAAATAGATCACAGCAGCAAGCAGACACCATCACTGCTGAAGAACAGGCTGGATTCCCTACAGGTGGAAGTGTCCTAGAACGGATCGCTTACCTGCGTACTTTTGGTGAGAAGCGAAATCTCCAACACCAGAGGGAGTTCAGCCACGTCTTCATAGACTTGGAAGAAGGCGTTGGACAGAGTGTGGCCTGAGGCTGTATGGGCCAAAGTGAAGAAAGGTAATATCGGGTAAACGCTAATCAGCACCACCCAACAGCTGTGCTCCAAAGCGACTGTGGTCATACCAGGTTTTGTCGGAGAATATAGTTCCGCAGTTCCGTTGGAGTTCGTTAGGGCAGCCTTTTATATCCCACACTTTTCAAATGTATTCCTGTAACATATCATGATGCACTTGAAGATCACGTCAGGGCAAAGGAACCTTTGGTTTGCGGGTGATATCCCTGAGCAAGGAACAAGAACTTGCTAAGCTTGTTCAAGGATTGTTTGAACGCGTCAACAAGACGTTGTCGGAAATCATCACAAGAAGATAAATTTGATGGCGGGCAAGGACACTACAAGCTGTCTTGATATAACTGTCCTTGGACAGGAGTTAGAAAGTGTTCAACGAATAACTTACCTGGGATCCATCCTAAGCGACAAAAGATCCCATCAGAAATCCTCTCATGGACGCCAAAGACAGTGTAAAGGCTGTCCAAAGTCAAAGTGACGAAACACAAGATCAGGCTACTGCAAGCACTGGTCTTCTACATATGTCTGAATGCAAGCGAAATATGGACCCTGACAGCGGATCCGGAAAGAAGAATCCAAGCAGTTGAAATCTGGTGTCGCCCAAGACAATAAACACCGGAACTACTGATCATGTCACCAATGAATAAAGGCGTCGAACCACCAAGCTATCAAGCAGCACGTCGGACCATACGAATATCTACTGACATCAGGTAGCAAAAGAACAGTGTATTGGTATTACAGGGATTAAAGACCCAAGCTGAAACAATCCTCAGGAGAACTGTTTTAGGAGGGGACGGAGTGGAAGACGGGTGTAAAAAAGAAAAAGAAAAAAAAAGAAAAAGAAAAAAAGAAAAAACACACCGATGGATTGACGACAGCATTGTACCTGGAGAGCATTTGCGAAAACGCGTGCAGTCGACCGAAGTGGAGAACCTGGTGTGGTGCCCCGGTGACCTTCCGCGGGGTTAAAGAGGGGCTGGGGCTGGGGAAGAAAAACATTATTTTACACCTTCCTGTGTTTTGTTGGTTTGTCTCTGGTCACATGTAAGTGAATACATCATTGTGTATCTGTCAGCTGTGTTTTGTTGGTTTGCCTCTGGTCACATATAAGTGAATACGTGGTTATGTATTTGTTATTATTTTTTCCAACATGGAGTCGAGGGTGGTCAAATGGTGGACGGATCGCCTTCAAAACAAGGGGATGGCTCGCTCTAACGCACATAGAGCGATGGCCGTTCTACCTCTTAGCTTGTTGTACGGGCTGTGGTGTTCTGAGGGGAGGTTGATTGTACAAAACCACAGCGACATTTCAAGATGAATTTTTGGAAGTTCACTTTTCAAAACAAACAGTGCCCAGACAGTTACACACATACACATAGTGACAATGAATGAATAAACAAGTTATTGCGAAAAAAGCAGCTGTATGACATAGCACAGGTGTAACCTCAGTGGCAGCGGTTGAAAGGTCGCTGCTGCAACGCCCATCAAGGGCATACAATTGTAGGAATCTTCGTTTCCGGCTAGTTGCAGTCCAGAGTTTTGGTTCGGGGGGGGGGTGGGGGGGGGGGGGGGGGGGGGGGGGGGGGTGTTTGTGTTTTGTTTGTTTGTTTGATTGCTTTCCTTATGAAGTGTATTGTGGACGCAGATGGAAAGACTGGAATCACACAAACGACTTTCTTCCATCTAATAAATGCATGCGTCTGTGAGAGCTGTGAAAATATCTAACTAGTGCCGTTAGTGCTCTCGTTGATACAAGAATGTTATACGAATTGATACAAGAATGTTATACAAATTGATACAAGAATGTTATACGAATTGATACAAGACTTCTACGAATTGATACAGGAATGTTATACGAATTGATACAAGAATGTTATACGAATTGATACAGGGATGTTATATGAATAGTATAGTACGAATGCAGTAGTAGTTTACAGCGGCGTCATGTTGTCTGGGCTCAAAAGTCCATGGCGACGATTGCATCATGTTCATTGATCATCACGTCAAGTAAGCCGCCGGTTCTGTGGCCTTTCATGCGTTGCTGTTGCCCTGTTGAGCTTAGTTTCAATCACCCCGTCTCCTTCCCCGTCCAAACACACATTATGCTCACACACACACACACACACACACACACGAGAGTCTGAGTTGAGTTCGTGTCAGTGTGTGGGCAAATTCAAGGAGACTGCCATGCCCACGCTGGTTTTCTCTGCAGTGGAGGAACTATTGTGGCGAGCAGGGAGCTGAAGGTGAGAACAGGCCCCACTGACCATCGCTGAGTGAGCCAGTGCACTAGGAAGACGGGAGAAACAAACAAACGAACGAACTTGAAAAAAAAAGTCAGAAAAGGGACAAGATAAAGCAAAAAGTGAAACAAAACGACGGGAGAGAAAACAAACAAACAAACTTAAAACAAAAGAGAAAAAAAGGGGAGGAGAGAAAGCAAAAATAGAAAATGAAATTTGAACAAACAAACAAAAGTAGCAAACAGAAAGTAAATTTTTGGCGATCAAAAATGCAAGTGATGTTACAAACAGGAAAACACAAATAATCAATGTGAGTGATGGAAGAGAAATGTTAAATCCATACAGTTGAGTTTAGGAATGTGTGTGAACGTCTGCGAACATGACACTGGACACAAAGCTTGGGTGGTGTAATTGCAGGTGAACCAGAGAAAACCGAGTATACCTGGATGTCAAGATACTTGTAAGTATGGTCTACGTTCCTACATTAACATACTGTGAAATTCGCTTAGCATTTGTTTCAAAGACATCGCTGGTCGTATGCAGTGTATCTTGTTGGTAATTATCCTGTCTTAGAAGACAGCATAGGTTTCGTGTGTGTGTGTGTGTGTGTGTGTGTGTGTGTGTGTGTGTGTGTAAGGATAAACACAGAGAGAGTGGGGAGGTGCGAGCGATTGAATGACGAGATGTGGTATATTGAGGGTATAGACAGAGAAGGGGGGGGGGGGGGGAAGCAATGGGAAGGAAGAGAGACAGAGGAAATGAAATGTGCAAGAGAGGAGAGAGGACAAAGCTGGGTTGGGAAGGGGCGGGGAAGACCAAGGATTCCTTTAAATACATCTCACACTTCATCGTCCACTGAAAGATACTGCAAAAAAAAACTACATACAAACCGAAACGTTGCTGGAAACGCTGCAGGCAGCAGGAGCAGTGTGTTGTGCAGACTGAACTGACGTGTGTTTGGTGTGTGTGTTTCAGGGAACCCACAGTGTGTTGTGCAGACTGAACTGACGTGTGTTTGGTGTGTGTGTGTGTTTCAGGGAACCCACAGTGTGTTGTGCAGACTGAACTGACGTGTGTTTGGTGTGTGTGGGCAGGGAACCCACAGTGTGTTGTGCAGACTGAACTGACGTGTGTTTGGTGTGTGTGTTTCAGGGAACCCACAGTGTGTTGTGCAGACTGAACTGACGTGTGTTTGGTGTGTGTGTTTCAGGGAACCCACAGTGCGTTGTGCAGACTGAACTGACGTGTGTTTGGTGTGTGTGTGGGCAGGGAACCCACAGTGTGTTGTGCAGACTGAACTGACGTGTGTTTGGTGTGTGTGTGGGCAGGGAACCCACAGTGTGT
>CM031610.1:7966801-8012356 GCA_018398815.1 Conus ventricosus
TCTGTCGCTCTGTCTCTGTCTCTGTCTCTCTCTTTTTCTCTCTCTCTCTCTCTCTCTCTCTCTCTCTCTCTCTCTAGTCTGTCTGTCTGTCTGTCTGTCTGTCTGTCTGTCTGTCTTTTCTCTCTCTCTCTCTCTCTCTCTCTCTCTCTCTGTCTCTCTCTGGCGCTGCTGCCACATAAATCATCTCAGCATCATCCCTCTAAACAACCATTCCATGATCATTCTGCAGCACCCCGATGCCAGGAGTCTATAGAAAGCTATCAAACCATGAAGACAGTCGCCAGTGTTGACTGCACACAGTTGCCGAGTCACGTCAGTGTGCGCATTGGCGCCTTTTCTGATTCCGTTCAGGAAGGCCCCATTTTACCACTTGGCGTTGTAGAACTGGATCATCTTAACAGATTTCTCTGTGGGAAATTAAAGTTTCTTTCCCCGGGATGAGGTTTTCCTCATAATACGACGCTCCGTGCTTTCTGTTTTTTACCCCCAATGTTGTAATATTGTATCCATATAAATGACAAGGTGAGTTTTTGGCTGAATTTGTCCTGAGACATTCTTTGACGTGCATTAAGTGCATACTACTCACCAGCTGTCAGGTTTTCACCTTAAAAAAAACAATCACCCAGACCGCCACTTTAGATCCAGTAAAGACAGGGAGGCAAAGTCCGCCCCGTTCGAAATTCGAACCAAGGGCCTTGAATTTTTCCATCAGGTACATTGCCCATTTGGCCGACGTTTCTGGAACACTCGCCCCTCTTTTGATATCAGAAGTCAATTGTTTTGTCGTGGACGTGCACGGACTGAATCTCTCCCTGAGAATCTGTTGATGCCAGAAAAAGTCATACACTCATTGAAGAAACCTACAAGATTTCAGCTGACAACCCATTAAGTTAACGTAAGTTAACGTGTAGTGGACAACATGCAGCAAATTTTCCTGGAATCTCAAAAGATCAGTTCACTCGGTGACAGCCATATGATTCAGGGCTTACACAGAGGGTCGACCAAGATTACCCCGTTTGACTACGAAAGAAAACCGGTTAATTCTGATAGATAAGGTAGGTGGGGGTAGGGGTAAAAGGTAGCGTTTTAGAAGGTGGATATGGATGCGATCACAGTGTTCAAGGTGCGATGGGTTTGTGCGTCCAGGGATATCTTCTACGTGAAGGAGGAGACACTGGCCGTGCCCAGGATCTATATTCCCATCTCCACCTGCATGCTTCGGGTCATCGACAACGACACGGGACACCAGCTGCCCACCGTGTTTCAGAAAGTGGCCCCCTACGTCTACAAACATAACAAGGTAGGTGGTGTATGACCCTACGTCTACAAACAGAACAAGGTAGGTGATGTGTGACCCCTACGTCTACAAACAGAACAAGGTAGGTGGTGTATGACCCCCCTACGTCTACAAACAGAACAAGTTAGGTGGTGTATGACCCCCTACGTCTACAAACAGAACAAGGTAGGTGGTGTATGACCCCCTAAAACAGAACAAGGTAGGTGATGTGTGACCCCCTACGTCTACAAACAGAACAAGGTAAGTGATGTATGACTCCCTACGTCTACAAACAGAACAAGGTAGGTGATGTATGACCCCCCAGGTCTACAAACAGAACAAGGTAGGTGATGTATGACCCCCTACGTCTACAAACAGAACAAGGTAGGTGATGTATGACCCCTACGTCTACAAACAGAACAAGGTAGGTGATGTATGACCCCCTACGTCTACAAACAGAACAAGGTAGGTGATGTATGACTCCCTACGTCTACAAACAGAACAAGGTAGGTGATGTATGACTCCCTACGTCTACAAACAGAACAAGGTAGGTGATGTATGACTCCCTACGTCTACAAACAGAACAAGGTAGGTGATGTATGACTCCCTACGTCTACAAACAGAACAAGGTAGGTGATGTATGACCCGCTACGTCTACAAACAGAACGAGGTAGGTGGTGTATGACTCCCTGCGTCTACAAACAGAACAAGGTAGGTGATGTATGACCCCCTACGTCTACAAACAGAACGAGGTATGTAGTGTATGATCCCCTACGTCTACAAACAGAACGAGGTAGGTGGTGTATGACTCCCTGCGTCTACAATATAAAAAAAAAGTGCGACAGCGCATATCTACATGCAGAACAAAATGGGTGGTGTGTGACTCCCATCGTCTGTAAACAGAACGAGGTGGGTGACGTGTGTCTTCCTACCTCTAAAAACAGCATGAGGTGGGTGACGTGTGTCTTCCTACCTCTAAAAACAGCATGAGGTGGGTGACGTGTGTCTTCCTACCTCTAAAAACAGCATAAGGTGGGTGACGTGTGTCTTCCTACCTCTAAAAACAGCATGAGGTGGGTGACGTGTGTCTTCCTACCTCTAAAAACAGCATGAGGTGGGTGACGTGTGTCTTCCTACCTCTAAAAACAGCATGAGGTGGGTGACGTGTGTCTTCCTACCTCTAAAAACAGCATGAGGTGGGTGACGTGTGTCTTCCTACCTCTAAAAACAGAACGCGGTGGGTGACGTGTGTCTTCCTACCTCTAAAAACGGAACGCGGTAGGTGATGTGTGACTTTCTACGTTTGTAAACGGTGCAAGGTGTATGATTTGTGTCTGCCTACGTCAAAAAACAGAACGAGGTGGGTGATGTGTAACTTTCTGCGTCTGTAAACAGAGCAAAGCGAGTGGTGTGTCACGCATGAAATTTTCTTGTGCGTTAGGAACAAAGTATGTTGTAGAACTTGCCGGAATTCGACAGGTGGCTGTTTTTATGGCTTTATGAGATTGTTGGACAGGTGTTGACAATGTTCAACCGATTAAATTCTGGACATGGCGGGTAGCTATGAGCACTGTTGAACAAAATGAGACGGTCAATTGTCTGCAATGACAATCCACCGCGCAGTCTTCACGGTGCTGTGACAGAATGTTCCTTGATGCCTGCATCTCCCCTGACCCATATGCTGCCCCTTGAAAAGGATGCCCACATTCATGTTGTTTCTGTACCTAATGCACATCTTTTCTCCGCGTTTCAGGCATGCCTGATGCAAATATTAATTAGGTTCATCAAGACAGAGTTATGTTAATCTGGAGGGAGTCAAATATCCTTTTAAAAAAAAGCATGATGAGCACAATACGTGAATGACTGATCCATAGTGAATTTTGAAAGAAGATATATGAGTTCTACTTCTGTTAGTTCTGTATTCAATGGCTGATTGATGCACTAGTAATGGTTGTTGAAACCTTTTGGTTGCAGATAAAAACCCTGAAGGAATGTTTGAATCAGTGAACGGTGTGGGGGCTAAATTGCTGTACAGGACAATGTTGATGGGATTACTAAATGTGTAATATTGTTTGATGAGGTGGTTGACTCGGTGTTCGGAATAAACTGGTTGGAAATTACTCAGGGTTTGAAGTAACACGTTTGTGGAGGTTAACGTGATGCACAAAACAGTATTGTAGAGCCTAAGTGATGACGGGAAGGTTACACGCAGTGCCATGTTATGCAGCCTACGTTGTGAGAGAAAGTTTGATCTACATGTGTAAGAAAGACTACACTATACACTACTATAAACCCACATTATGACAGAAAAGCTACACCATATAGTACTGTAAACCCATATTGCGACAGAAAGGCTACACCATACAGTACTGTAAACCCATATTGCGACAGAAAGGCTACACAGTACAGTACTATAAACCCACATCGTGACCAAAAGGCTACATCATACAGTACCATAAACCCACATTGTGACCGAAAGGCTACACCATACAGTACTGTAAACCCATATTGTGACAGAAAGGCTACACCATACAGTACTGTAAACCCATATTGTGACAGAAAGGCTACAATACTATAAACCCACATTGTGACCAAAAGGTTACACCATACAGTACTATAAACCCACATTGTGACAGAAAGGCAACGCCATACAGTATATTACTGACCTTGTGACAGAAAGGCCACACAATAAAATACCATACTGTGTGACCTTGGCTGTGGCAGAAAGGCTACGCAATAATACCATACCATGTGACCTAATGCGTGACAGAAAGGCTACACAATCATACCTCACTATGTGACCTTGGCTGTGACAGAAAGGCCACACAATAATACCATGCTATGTGACAGTGGTTCTGACAAAAAAGCCACACAATAATACCATCCTATGTAACCTTGGCTGTGACAAACGCCACACAATAATACCATCCTATGTGACCTTGACTGAGACAGAAAGGCCACACAATAATACATACTATATGACATCGGCTGTGACAGAAAGGCCACACAATAATACCATCCTATGTGACCTTGACTGAGACAGAAAGGCCACACAATAATACATACTATATGACATCGGCTGTGACAGAAAGGCCACACAATAATACCATCCTATGTGACCTTGACTGAGACAGAAAGGCCACACAATAATACATACTATATGACATCGGCTGTGACAGAAAGGCCACACAATAATACCATCCTATGTGACCTTGACTGTGACAGAAAGGCCACACAATAATACATGCTATATGACATCGGCTGTGACAGAAAGGTCACACAATAATACCATCCTATGTGGCCTTGACTGTGACAGAAAGGCCACACAATAATACCATCCTATGTGGCCTTGACTGTGACAGAAAGGTCACACAATAATACCATGCTATATGACATCGGCTGTGACAGAAAGGTCACACAATAATACCATACTTTGTGACCTTGACTGTGACAGAAAGGTCACACAATAATACCATGCTATATGACATCGGCTGTGACAGAAAGGTCACACAATAATACCATACTTTGTGACCTTGGCTGTGACAGAAAGGTCACACAATAATACCATGCTATGTGACATCGGCTGTGACAGAAAGGTCACACAATAATACCATGCTATGTGACCTTGGCTGTGACAGAAAGGTCACAATAATACCATACTTTGTGACCTTGGCTGTGACAGAAAGGTCAACAATAATACCAATGCTATATGGCATCGGCTGTGACAGAAAGGTCACACAATAATACCATGCTGTATGGCATCAGCTATGACAGAAAGGTCATACAGTTATACCAAACGTGACCTTGGCTGTGACAGAAAGGTCACACAATAATACCATGCTATATGACATCGGCTGTGACAGAAAGGTCACACAATAATACCATGCTATGTGACCTTGGCTGTGACAGAAAGGCCACACAATAACACCATACTTTGTGACCTTGGCTGTGACAGAAAGGTCACACAATAATACCATACTTTGTGACCTTGGCTGTGACAGAAAGGTCACACAATAATACCAAACGTGACCTTGGCTGTGACAGAAAGGCCACACAATAATACCATCCTATGTGACCTTGACTGTGACAGAAAGGTCACACAATAATACCATCCTATGTGACCTTGACTGTGACAGAAAGGTCGCACAATAATACCGTTCTATGTGACCTTGGCTGTGACAGAAAGGCCACACAATAATACCATGGTATGTGACCTTGGCTGTGACAGAAAGGCTACACGTTCGTTGTGGAGGCACGCACTATCGCCCAGCCTCTGAACTCGGGCACCTGGCGGATGCGGCTGATCGGGTCCTTCGGCACCCTGCCCGCCCCGCGCACAGCGGAGGTGAACAGCAGCTTCCACACCAGGGAGCTGCAGGACTACTACCTGCCCAACCCCAAGGACATCCTCTTCAGGTTCGCACTCTGTGGTGACTTTACGTCTGAAGTGGTAGAAGAACTCTCTTTGTCTCTGCCTGTCTGTCTGCCAGTCTGTCTGTCTGACTATCTGTCTCTCTCTGTATGTGTGTGTGTGTGTGTGTGTGTGTGTGTGTGTGTGTGGCGTTGTGTGTGTGTGTGTGTGTGTGCTCATTTTTCCCCTCTCTCTCCTCCCATCCCTGAAAACCATTGGAAAGTTTTGTTTTCTCTGTGGCGATCCTGGCTGACTTCCACGAAGTCTTTTCAGTATGAATTGTTTGTCCCTGTTTACTGCAGATTCAGTGCTACTAATTTCCTCTTTTCTGTCTGTTCCTTTTATTTTTATTTTTTTTTTTTGTCGTTTTATTTTATGATTGTCATGTGTTTTTCTTTCTCCGTGGCCTGTTCATCAGTCTTTGTCCGAGAATATTAACAATCTGTATCAGAGTTTATGAACCAACCAGCTTTTCGTTTCAATAAGGCAACAAGGTAGTGAAATTGTGTGTGCAGATTAGACATAGACAGGAACGAAACTTTTCGATTGTGAAACGCACTGCCTGTGCTGCAGTGACACCGTTCTGACGCCTTATGAAGAGCACTCTGTGCCATGGCCTTGGATTGCCTCGTTAAGGCGCTTCTTGGGACATTCAATGTTTAGCTGAGGGTCGAACACTTAGAAGTAAGGGGTCGCCATCACAAACAAAAGGGCAGCTGATGCCCTTCAAAGTAAACCATAAGTATAGGGAGGTGTGGGATGTGAAAGAGGTATTGTAAGAAAATAGAAAGCGCCCCAGATACAGACTGTCAGCACAAGCACAGGGGTTGTATGGGAGGAACGGATATTATATAAAGATGGATGGAGGCCTTGAAATTAGACTGTGAGAACTAGTATGGGGGTTGCGTGAGTTTGAGCAGACACTGCCAGCAGGCCCTATAAACAGACTGTGAGTACAAGTGTTGCATAGATGTGACTAGATAATACATGAAGATGTTTGGGCCCTGTAAACAGACTGTGAGTACAAGTGTTGCATAGATGTGACTAGATACTACATGAAGATGTTTGGGCCCTGTAAACAGACTGTGAGTACAAGTATTGCGTAGATGTGACCAGATACTGCATGGAGATGGTTTGGGCCCTGAAAACAGACTGTAATGACGCCTATTGGGTTGGTGGAGATGTAGGGCAAGTACAGCATCAAGAAGGATGGGTTCTTTGAAAATAGACTGTGAGGACAAGCACAAGGGCTATAGATGGAACTGGTAATTCATGTGATAATAATAATATTATTATTATTAATGATAACTATAATGATGATGATGATGATGATAATAATGATAATAATAATAACAATAATGCTGATAATAATAATAATAATAATAATAATAATAATGATGATTTAACATATCATTCATAAAGCGCCTTACCAAAGGTTCTAGGCACTGACAATCCACACTCTCGTGAACGCAACGAGCTGCCTACCTGGGCAGTGCCGACTGAGGAGCTGCCTGCCGGCGTTTCATTCAGTCGTTTCCGTGTCATCCAGTCAATATCGTTCACACAGTTTCCCTACTTCCTTCATTCTTTCCATTTCTCACACTCGGCGCATGCTGTGTATAACTAGTCATATGTATCAATGGCTAAACTGGCCTCTTCCGAAAGTTGGTGATGGGATTTTACATGTGTGCAAGATGTTATGCGTGCGTTCACACACGGAGCCTCGGTTTATAGTCTCATTCGGACTTTTTGGGAAATGGAGTCAGAACCAATGTTAGATACGAGGGAAAATCCCCCTGTACCGAAACGGCCCGGCGGAGATTCGAACCTGCAGTCCCAGGATCACCAGGATTACGAGTCTGGCTCTCTGGCACCTGAGCTGTTCCGGCTTTCAATTTGACTTCAGACTGAAGCTATAGCGAAGAGAGTTGTGTGTGTGTGTGTGTGTGTGTGGAGCAGGTACGGTGTGAAGGTGACGGAGGACCAGCTGTGCAGCCTGCAGGTGTCCACCTCCAAGGTGGACGTCTACCTCAGACTGTGTGTGCTGGACCACGAGGAGGAGCTGGCCAGCGCCACGGGCAAGGGTCACGTGGTCATCCCTGCCTTCATCTTCCAAAAGGACGTGCTGCCCACTGCCGACGACTCCGTGCAGCCCAGCCTGTCCCAGGGCGATCCACGACAGGCCTCCAAGAACGGTGAGTTCCGTGGACCTGGGGGCGGTGGGGTGGGGGTGGCGGAGGCGAGGGAGTGAAAGTGGATGGGAGTGGACAAGGCCAGGAGGTTCTCTTCCTAATATGTCTGTTTCAGTTTTGGTTTCATCAAGGAGGCGTCACTGCGTGCGGACTATTCCATATACACTACACCACGTCCGCAAAGTTTCACTACCACACTGATGATTTAAAGCTGATGGATAAATGAATTAATGACTAAGATGAGCGAATTTAAGATGAGGGTCTCGTGGCAAAGACCTAGGAGATGTATGACTTATGCATTTGCCCAAATGCACTGGTCAGACCTTGGTTACCTACCTGATATTAACTGTGCCATTGTTATCAATGTATGTGTGAGTGGTGAGTGTACACGTGTGTGTGTGTAATGTGTATGCAAGGGTGTTTGGGCACGGGCCCATGTGTGTCCTAACTTGCCAAATTACAAAAGGAAATATCGTGCTGTACATTGGCATTCACATTATTTCCTATTTTTGTCGCTTGATTCTGGGGATGGATACAAGAAAGTGTGTGTGTGTGTGTGTGTGTGTGTGTGTGTGTAGAGAGAGAGAGAGAGACTTGACGCACGCGTACGCAAACGTCATGCATGAATGTGTGAATGCACAATCCACACGTGTGTATGACAGGTGTATGTCATCTGTGTCATTTCTGTGTGGCCAGGTCATCGTGTCGCCAGCGGCAAAGGGGTCAAGGGGAAGAACAGTCCCCTCAAGAGTCCTGAGGAGAAGGCCTCGGTTAGTCCCCTTACTTCTCTCTGTTCTCCCGGGATTTGTTTTTTTTTGTTTTTTTTTTTGGAGGTGGGGGAGGTTGTTTTGTTATTTCCCGTTTCTTATTCGCCTTTGTTTTCCAATTATTATTTATTCGTGACTAGCAATGCTCTTTCGTGTTGCTTTCTTCAACTCCCTGTTCTTCTGTTCCAGTCACATAAAGCGCCCGAACACGTATAGACAAAAACCACACAAATACCAGCACACACACACGCACACACACACACACACACACACACACACACACACACCACACACAACAACAGTGCGCGCGCACGCACGCACGCACGCACATAGGGCATGCATTCGTGAGGGCTTTTTTTTGGGGGGGGGGGGGGGGGGGGGGAAGACGGGTCAAATTTTGTACTAATTGTTAAGAGTCACCTCTGTCGGTACTTTCGTCTGTCTTTGCCTCCCTGTCTGTCTTTTTGATCTGCCCTCTCGAAATCACCTACATGGCACTTTGAGGTGCGTGTGAAACAAAAAAGATGGGAAATGAACTTTCAGACTGGGGATGAATTCAGAAAACAACCCTGTTGTGCCTGTCTATACATGTTCCTAACTCCAGGCCTTAGCGTGTCATGTGTGCGGAGTTACCTGCAGTGCTTCAGTGCCAGGGCTCGTGGACATAGGCTTCCTCTGGGGAGCGAGTCGATCACTGGAGCTCTTCCTCCGTTCGGCCTCACTTAATCCCATGCATTTTTGTTAGACAGCAGTGAGTCGGCCACTGGTGTTATATTAAATGTAATGTCCTAACTTTTTGATGATCATTTGCGAATCCTATCATCCGTAATTTTTTTTAACATCGTGATATTTACACAAACACTCGTGCAGTATTGACAAAAAGAAAAAAAACAACTTAAGGCATATACATGTAGCTTACGTCTTCAACACCAATGTAGAATCATGCACATTCGTGTAAATTTCATAAACGTTCATCAGTGTAGAGTCTTTAGAAAAGAGGGAAGTTGCCTGCATGAGCACGAGTTTCCCAGACCTCTCTGATGTATGTCACTTCCCTCCACGCACACTCCTCTTGGTCCAGTGATTGCACGTGTGTGTGTGTGTGTGCAGAGAGAGAGTGGCACGCCCTCCGACCCAACCCTGAGTGAGGGGGTTGAACTCAAGGTAAGTCGGACGACTTGCGCGACGGCTTGCGTCACAGCTGTACTGCTCGAGATGCAACGGGTCAAATAGTACATCATCTCAGTGCTGTACGCCTTTATTGCCAAAGATAGTTGTCACTTACAGATCACATGCTAGATGAAAGTTTGTTTTTTTTATCATAATTTGTTTTTGTATTCTTTTATATTGCAGTTACTCCAATTAATGTATGTCTGTATAAGCGTTGTCGCATGTTGTTTATGTCACTATTTATTTTTTTTTTGGGGGGGGGGGGGGGGGGGCAACTCTGTTATTGCCCCCGTACTCGGTTAGGCTATAAACAACGCTGCTGATGTATGAGGATGCGGGCCTGTTCTGAGTGAAAACAAGATCAGTGGAAGGATGAAACTGGCAAAATAAGCATCTCTAAGGAAGCCAGTTATATTTCTAAATGGGACCAGTACAGTCACGGTAATGATTGGTGCAGACGCAAGTTACAAGTAAGACAGGTCTCAAAGAGATCTGTCGGATTAATCACAAAGAACTGATTCTGAGAAAAATTCTTAGTGAGTCCGCCAAAAACAAGGACAAACACATTACAAAACAAAACACGACGCGTTTCGACCTCTTAAGTCTTCTAGGGGCAAGATAAACAACGTTCAGGACAACGTTTTTCTTCTTGTTTCTCATGCCTGAAGAAGACCTGAGAGGTCAAAACGCGTCGTGCTTTGTCTTGTAACTTGTTTGTTCTTGTTTTTATGGCGCACTCACTGAGAATTCTTCTTAGCATTGTTTTAATTTACGCCTGCAGTGGGTCTCTCCCTTTGACACTGACAAAGAACTGGTTTGGATGGAGCTGGCAGGTTGGAAAGAATTAAATATGGAAAGAGTTTAATAAATGATTAGAATGAACATTATAGATGGACCGAAACGGAATGTCCGATAAGTGCGTGCCGTTGACCGCTTGACAAGCCAGGGAGATATAAACGACAGATCGGCGAGTCGTGAGACAGGCACAACGGTTGAAACGGGAACTGTGTGTTTGCAGGATCAACAATTCACTCCTTTTGTTTCTACAGGCTACAGGATGATGATAAATGACCGGTGTGTGTGTGTGTGTGTGTGTGTGTGTGTGTGTGTGTGTGTTCCAGCTTCACAAGTACATAGTGCAGGCCACAGTGCTGAAGAGCAGCTGGCCACTGTCCCGGGACGACCAGGCCTTCGTCAACAAGCTGAAGGAGGAGGAGAAAAATGAACTCAAAGGTGTGTGGGGGTGAGGGGTGCGCGTGTGTTCAGGCGCGTTTTGTCCCACTGGGCACATATGTGGGTTACAGTAAGGAGAAGAGTCAAATTGGGGGGGGGGGGGGGGGGGGGGGGGGGTCGAACGCAAGGAGACGATCAGCTTACTTTGGGA
The DNA here is from genome assembly GCA_018398815.1 of Conus ventricosus. Taxonomy (NCBI): domain Eukaryota; kingdom Metazoa; phylum Mollusca; class Gastropoda; order Neogastropoda; family Conidae; genus Conus; species Conus ventricosus. The sequence goes on from CM031610.1 coordinate 7,978,002, forward strand.
TGGGCAGCTGACACGTTTAACCCAACATTCTGACGGTTCACTTTGCGGTCCACTCGCTGGGGAGACTCGAAGACTCTGCTGTGTCAACGTTGGAGCTGCATGCCAGTCTTGAGTGCCACCATTACCGTCGGTGGTCGGTACCACCGGTGCTAGTGTCTAAGTGCCACCACTGCTGTGAACTGTCAGTGTCACAGGGACAGCCTTGAGCTACAAACCTGCGCTTCTGCACACACGTGATCCCACTTCTATATCACTGACAGGCAGATGCAGGGGGAGGGAAGGGGGGGGAGAGGCGTTGTTAAGTTGGTCACATTATCCTGCCTCTCTCTCTCTGTCTCTGTCTGTCTGTCTGTCTGTCTGTCTGCTTCTCTCTCTCTCTCTGTGTCTGTCTTTCTCTTTTTCTCTCTCTAATAACAATGGAAGTTCATGTAAATGGTTTGATTTAGAATCTAATTTTTGTAAAAGAAACACTAAAAGATTGTTGTGGGTATTTCGTCGTTCAGTGAAACTTGAAGAGAAAGTAGAATTGATAACTCAAAAGAGGAATGAATATGTTATTGCCAGGCGTGAGTATTAATTACAGCGGAAGAGAAAACAGTTCAACAAAGCATTATCGGACAAACTTACAATGACAGTAAAAAGCATACAAGAATTTTGAGACGTTGTTCATAATGCATCGTCAAAAGCAAACAGCCCAGAAATAACACATCTATTGATTCTTGGTTTCAATATTTTAAAGCCTTGCTAGAGACGGATGCTGGCAACAAAGTAAATGAGGACTCGGTTGAGGGTGAAACAAAAGGCTACATGAACCGTCCGGTCTCTGAAGAAGAAATCCTGCCCGCTTTTAGAAAACTAAAAAACCGGAAAGCAGCTGGCCCCGATGATATTATTGCTGAGCGCTACAAGAATTAAAATAATCACATGTACATTTTTACTTAAATTATTTGATAAATTGTTTGATAATTGTATGTTCCTGACAGCTTCTCTGAATTCAGCCTATTTTCAAGAAAGGTACTGTTATCAATCCAAATCATTAGAGAGGAATTTCTTTGAGCGATGTTGGCGGTAAACTATTATGGTATAGTGATAGATAACAGATTGCAAGTATGGATAAAAGAAAACAGTGTCGCAGGTGATTATCAAGCAGGATTTAAGAAAGGATACTCACCAGTCGACCACATGTTTTCCTTACTAGCTCTCATTCGGAAAGTTTCGTTACAATCAGAAATTTTACGTTGCGTGTATTCATTTCGAAAATGCAATTAATACAATGAATCCAAATCTTCTCTGCTCTGACCAGTTCTCTTGAAAAATAGTATTAAAGGTAAATTATGCAAATGTATCAAGAACATGTACAATAATGTTAAAGCCAGAGTTCGATGTGGTTCTAAAACAACAGATTACATTGCCTGCACATCAGGTTCAAGGCAAGGAGATGCTTGCAGCCCTGTTCTACCCTGTTCTCTTTTCTGTTGTCATTAACGAATTAGCGCTATAAGTAATCAACGATCTCGCTCTCGCTCGCTCTCTCTCTCTCTCTCTTTCTCTCTCTCTCTCTCTCTCTCTCTCTCTCTCTCTCTCTCTCTCTCTCATTTCTCTCTCTCTCTCTCTCTTCTCTCTCTCTCTCTCTCTCTCTCGTTCGCTCTGAACATCTCTCTCTCGCTCTCTCTCGTTCGCTCTGAACATCTCTCTCTTTACTGTTCTCTCTCTCTTTTTGTCTCTATCTTTCTCTGTCTGTCTGTCTGTCTGTCTCTCTCTCTCTCTCTCTCTCTCTCTCTCTCTCTCTCTTTCTCTCTCTCTCTCTCTCTCTCTCTCTCTCTCTCTGGCACATCCGGTTTGTTGACTGTGGAGCTTCGCTGTTTGGTGACGGCAGTGTTCTGGATAGCGGAACGCCGATTCAGCGGCACTTCTGATGTGTTTTCGGCCAACGATCTTTCGACAGGTAGCAGTGTTTCAAGTTCATTCGATTTGTTGAGATGAAAAACCGTTCTCCCAGAATCAGTGCATGAGCATTCAGTTACTTTACTATCCCATCACATCTATCTCACCCGTCCCACCACCGAACAGAAAGAGAGAGAGAGAGATGGGTGGGGGTGGAGTGCAGATGATCTGGGGAAGAGTCGTAAGATTGATAGGAAGTGTTTGCTGTGTATGAACAAAATGGGTCAGCCAGAATGTCTGCTGTTCCGTGGAAGTGTCAGTCCGTGTCACAGGTCGTGGCCAGTGCCTTTCGTTATTTGTCAGTCGCCATGCTAAAGCCACGACGCAGATAACAAAAAGGTTTTAACGTTCAGAAATACCAGAGACTCGCGACCGGCCGCAAACGTAAACGAGTAGGTACACACACACACATTTACACGTGTACTCATACATACACATGTATACATACACTAGAAGTATGAGTCCGTTCAAGTACTTGAAAATATTGAAACGTTTGCAAATTATAATACCCTCCCTCTTCACTCCCATCTTCTTGCTCCCCCATCCCTATCCTTTTGCAGGAATAGGGCACACACTGCAGTGTCAAATAATTCCATGTTTGAACATCCAAGTGAATGCTTCAAAGGAGCCAATACAACGACCGGCATGAAAATATCATTTTGGCTATTTTCGAATGGATTAGAATTAGACTGCGTTTGTTTTCGGCGAACAATCGTGTTTGTCTTCGGGGAACGATGCAAACGATATTCCCACCTCAAAGCGACATGAAAAAAAAAATCAAGTATAAGCAACATTCATACTATGAGCTGCAAAGGGAAAATATTAGTAAAATGACTTTAACAGCTCATCAGTTTTGTTTTCCTGCAGATTTCTCTCAATGTCGGTGCACTGGTGCTCAGTCCAAACATCTTTGGCTTTCTGATGGTTGGCGTGACCTTGTCGATTCCCTGTGTTTCTTTGTTCCACTGGCACTGACCTCTCTGCTGTGTCGTTCGTCATTTGTGTCATCGTGGCCCTTTTTGCTCTTCATCGCTTTTCGTCAGCTGGTTGCTCTTTAGTTCTCTCCTTCCATAACACAAGTCCAGAATTTTGACAGACTCAAGCTTTCTTCTTTGCACATACAGACACGTGTTGATATCATTTCCAATACAATTACTGCAAAGTAGGAGAAGCAGACATGATCCTGTACAGTTTAAAACTATGTTAGTGACTTTGGTCAACATATTCATTTCAACAGGCACACAATGAATATGTGCAGCCGTCACAACGAAACCAAACAAGAGTACAGTGAAAACTGTGTATTTTTAACAAAGCAGCCCTTTTTTCCGCGCCAGAATTGAACTGTTTTCATCGCCTTTGTTAACATTTTGTCCCTGGAGAAACGCACACTGACAGCAAGAACAAGAGACGATGGAAATAATGACTAGATCCAAGGACAATGCTGACCCTTCCACTTGGTGGTCGTGAACCGTTACTAGCTGATCGACAATATACAGTGGGCATGGAGCTTCCATGAGATGGTGAGGAACTGCCATTAAAAGACCGGTAGTTATTAGATGATCAGTTGACGAGGTTTTTTTTTGGCAGCTATTGGACACAAGTTCATCAGCTACTTTGCCGTCAGCTACTTTGCCATCAGCTACTTTGCCGTCAGCTACTTTGCTACTTTGCCATCAGCTACTTTGCCGTCAGCTACTTTGCTACTTTGCCATCAGCTACTTTTACACTGGTTGCTTTGCTTCGTAACTCCCACCCAACCCCACCCCCGCCTCCAGTCTTACCCCGTCTTCCATCCCTCCTTCACTCCTCCATGCTCTCCTCTTCTTCCATCAACACCCAGCCTCTCTCTCTCTCTCTCTCTCTCTCTCTCTCTCTCTCTCTCTCTCTCTCTGCCTGCGCCCTGACCTTTTTTTTCAAATGAGCATAGGCAGCGAATCTTGAACTGGGAATAGTTACTGCAGTTGGTTTTTGCGTCTTCCTCGTGCTAGCCACAAGGCGGACGATCATGATTACCGCAACTGGCTTATTGATTGACTGACTGATTCCAGAGTTTTTGCTTCGTGCATGTCCGTTCGTTGGAAGACTTTTTGTGTTTTTGAAGCATGATGATGAAAAGGGGAGGGGGGAGGGGTCGTCGCCGATACCAGTATCAGCAGTTTGTTTCAGTAGAGTGGGAATTTAAAAAGAAGAAAGGGGGGGGGGGGGGGGGGGGGGGTTGCAATTGCAATTTGGTAACGACGTCTCCGCCTGCTGCCTGGTGATACAATTTCTGTTGTAATTATACTTCCATTTATTTTTGATACAATTTCTGTTGTAATTATACTTCCATTTATTTTTGATACAATTTCTGTTGTAATTATACTTCCATTTATTTTTGATACAATTTCTGTTGTAATTATACTTCCATTTATTTTTGATACAATTTCTATTGTAATTATACTTCCATTTATTTTGATAAAATTTCTATTGTAATTATACTTCCATTTATTTTTGATACAATTTCTGTTGTAATTATACTTCCATTTATTTTTGATACAATTTCTGTTGTAATTATACTTCCATTTATTTTTGATACAATTTCTGTTGTAATTATACTTCCATTTATTTTTGATACAATTTCTGTTGTAATTATACTTCCATTTATTTTTGATACAATTTCTGTTGTAATTATACTTCCATTTATTTTTGATACAATTTCTGTTGTAATTATACTTCCATTTATTTTTGATACAATTTCTGTTGTCATTATACTTCCATTTATTTTTGATACAATTTCTGTTGTCATTATACTTCCATTTATTTTTGATGTTTCAGGAATTTGGAGATCTGTTAGTCACCTCTTTTATTGCATGTTGTGTTCTTTATGTCTTTAGCAGTTTAGCGATGGGATAATAACCTGCATGACTATGTTGTAGCCCTTATACTTCAGGAGTTTAGTTATGCGTTTTTGATTTGACCAGCGCGTTGCGCTGATGCGCGGTTCAGACATCTGCTGAGTCGTATCCATGAGACCCACGTTAAATCCTTTTCATCTCGGTAATCAATTCGTTTATCCTTTTCCTGTAAATCTTACGCAGTTTCGTTTTCGAAACTTAGCAGATGCGGTGTCGCGTATATGGACTATTCCACACGTTATTGTACATTATATGTTTGATGTCTTGGCATTTCAGGGGCGTTTTGATTATCATCTTAATTGTATTTTCTTGTTGGTGTTCCAGGGGTTTAGTGGTGGTGTTAAGTATCTCCATGAGTTTATGTTCTATGTTTGATGTTCCAGGAGTTTATTGGTATAAGTATCAGCATAATTGTATGTTCTCTGTTTGATTTTTCAGTTTATTGGTGTGTTAAGTATCTCCATAAATGTATGTTGTATATTGGATGTTCCAGGGGTTTAATAATGTGTTAAGTATCTCCATAATTGTAAGTTCTCTGTTTGATGTTTCAGGAGTCTAATGATGTGTTAAGTATCCGCTTCATTGTACGATTTATGTTGGATGTTCAGCGGCATTGTAAAGTACTCCCCTGACTATGATACGTTTCTACGTTTAACGTTCCTAAAGTTTAATGGTTGTGTGGATTCTATCCGTGACGTTTTGTTTAATATTCGATACCTCCCAAGTTTGTTGGTATTTTTCACAATAAGTAAAAAGTACAATTTTACAACGTTTCAGGACTGTAGGACTTCAGGTGGTATTAATTCTGTTCATGATTAAATGCTCTGTGTCACAGACGTTTAATGAGAGTGTTCAGTATCTCCACGATTATAGTTGTTTTCTCTGTTTACAGTTTGGAAAGTGTGGTGGGGGTATTAATTATCTCAGGGATTGTTTGCGCTGTGTTTGATATCGAAGAAAAAAATGTCTGGTTTTGTTTGTTTGTTGTTGTTGTTTTTAATGTTGTTATTGGTTGTGTGTGTGTGTGTGTGTGTGTGTGTGTGTGTGTGTGTGTGTGTGTGTGTTTTTCGTTTTTGCTTAATTCATATTGCAGAGTCTGGTTTGTGGGCGTTTTTCTTTTTTCTTTTTTGCCCTGCTGCGGTCAGCTGCCCTTTGAAGAACGGGAATATAGAACTCTATCCTCTCTCTCCCTTCCCTGTCCTGTCTGTGTGTGACAGCAGGGGTAGGGGCAGTGGAAAGGCCAGCGTCGCCGGCCAAACTGGACAAACCCTCGGCCCTGAAGAGCAAGCTCAAGTCCAAGGGCGCCAAGGATAAGCAGGACCTCGCGGCCATGCCGCACACTGTCTGTATCCGGAGAGACCTTCTGGACCTCCGGCTGTCGTCGATGCTGCCGCCGCGTAGCCATGGTTGTCACTGTTGCTGTCCTCTCCTGCTCCTCCGCTCCTCTCTCTCTCCTCTGCCTTCCTCCCACTCTGCCGCTCTGTTTTCTCCGTGTCTTCGCTGGTGCCACCCTCCTCCTGTCTTCTCCTCCTCCTCTCCCTCCCTCCTCCCTCCCTCTGCCTTCCCTTCCCACTCTGCCGCTCCCTGTTTCTCTCCTGTCTTCGCTGGTGCCCCCTCTCACTCCTGTCTTCATCCTCCTCCTCTCCCTCCCTCCCTCCCTCCCTCTGCCTTCCCTTCCCGCTCTGCCGCTCCCTGTTTCTCTCCCTGTCTTCGCTGGTGCACCCCTCTCACTCCTGTCTTCATCCTCCTCCTCCTCCCTCCCTCCCTCCCTCTGCCTTCCCTTCCCACTCTGCCGCTCCCTGTTTCTCTCCCTGTCTTCACTGGTGCCACCCTTCTCACTCCCGTCTTCATCCTCCCCGCCATTTTTGTTGTCTCCAGCCCACAGCGGTTTAATGACATTAGAGTGATCTCTCTCTCTCTCTCTCTCTCTCTCTCTCTCTCTCTCTCTCTCTCTCTCTGGTGCGTGTGCGTGTTTGTGTGTATACACGCGTGTGTGTGTGTGTGTGTGTGTGTGTGTGTGCGTGTGCGTGTGCGTGCGTGCTTGAGTGCGTGCGTGCCCATATGTGTCTGTGTCTGTGAGTGTGAGTGAGATAATGTCCGACTGCCCTTTCCCCTTGTCCACCTTGTCCGTTTCGCACAAACACCCACCTTGGGGAAGAGGGGTCAGGGGGAGTGTTACGTTTACGTCACGACGCCATGTATACGAAGCAAAAGATCCTACTAAATGGCGAGGGAAACGACCTGAGAGAAAGAAAGCCTCAATCCGGGACACCATGTTGTCCTTGCTGTGTAGAACTGTCCGTGTTGTGCCAGAAGACACCCACATTTATTTGTCAGTCATCCAGTTGTTTTGAGCATGTGCGTTGAAATGGCACAGAAAGCTCCGGATGTTTTCCTACATAATACAGTGAGAAAGACGGAGACAATAGGTCGTTCTTCCTAAAGGTTGTAGAAAGCACTGAGTGGTTTTTTTTTTAGTCATCTAGCTCTAGTAATTCAGGGGAGGATAAGGATACCGATACTTGAAAAAAAGACCCACCATCAACAGCAAAGAAAAAAAAACAACAAGGAGAGAGAGATAAGATAAGATAATGTTGCTTATAGCCCAGCCGACCGCAAAGGGAGAGAGAGAGAGAGAGAGTCACGCAAGTTTAGATTAATACATGGCAGTGAATAAAGATGTAAAACTGTGACGAGTCTTGGGGGTGAAGGTGTGGTCCTCTAGTGAAAGGATTAAGAAGGTTTTCTCTATTACAGTTATAGAGTAGTTTGTGTATTAGAATTTCGCCCCGCCCTGTTTCTTGCTAGAGATGGAAGGAGCAACTTTCCGGTACTAGACACCGACAGAAATTTCTATTTTTCTCGCGACTGAAAAAAAAAATACTCGAGTAGCTCGGGAACAACTCTCCTTAGGCTTGTGCACAGAGAATTTGAAATGAGTTCGAGTGACAGAGAATTTGAAATGAGTTCGAGTGACAGAGAATTTGAAATGAGTTCGAACATGAAAAACTGTATGAAAACAAATAACTGACACAAGTTAAATGTACTTTCACACACCAACTTTACTTCTGTATACAAGAATAAACTAGACAAATGAAAAGATCTTCAGTAAAATCACTCTTTGTTTGGGTAGACTTTTCCCCACATCATCTCATTAGAAAGAGAAAGGATGTGCTTGATGGGTTGAGTGGTAGTCCACTGGGTATATCAGAACGTATCTGGTGTTGGAGAGGAGAGTAGATCTCTCTCTCTCTCTCTCTGTCTCTCTCTCTCTCTCTCTCTCTCTCTCTCTCTCTGTGTCTCTCTCTCTCCAGTTGCTGGGGACTGGTCCACCTTCACGTGTTAGGCAGGCTGACCTGTTTGGTCTGCTTGACCACGTGGTAGCGTGGGATCTTGACCCTAAGCCGGGCACTTGCAGGAGGCCTAGGAATCGCAGGAAGACAGGAACGCAGGACCTGGTCTCAAGACAGAACCTGGTTTGTAGTTAAGTTGCTGAGAGACCGGCTTGACAAGTCCTCACACTTGCTCTCTGGCTTTCAGTAAGTGTGTGAAATCTCAGCCCACAAGGATTAGTCTAGCATAAATGTATCTGCCATAATTATCAGTGTCCACTTTAGTTCTTCACTCAGATTTTGAGGGGATTTTGACAAGTGGTAGGAGACAGTAATATTATACCAAACAATTAAAGGCAAACAAATTGTTCAATTTTAGTTACAAACTCAGCTAAAGTAACTAGGTACTGAAGGCAAACAAATTCTTCAGTTGTAGGTACAAACTCAGCTGAAGTAACTAGGTACTGGAATACACTTAGCCCAAATACACCTGTTGATTAGAGTCACCTACTGCAAAGTATTAAGGCAATCAACAGTTTTCTTAAATCACTTAAAAGTTTTCACCCAGTTTAGGCATACTGTTTTCCTGTCAAAAGATAACATTCAGTGATCATTTTAACAGACAGTATTGAATACTGGTAGAGACTCATATTGTTAACATAGAAAGTTAACCAGGCATCTCAACAGTTTTTACAAAGTTATGGCAAGAAGTAAAACTATTACAAAAAGAGTACTCATCCATCATTTTGATAGAGGTCATCAAGTATTGGCATCAAGTTATTCTGTTAAAACATGCGGCGTACATACAGGCGCTGACTGCATAAGTCTCAAGACTTAATAACTTAGTTTCAACTTACAGTTCTTCTGGGTTGATCAGGATCTCAGAGTAGGAGAGATGAACGTTCCCCTGTCTGGCATACAGCAGTGTGTGTCACTGACTGTGATCAGTCTTTACAGCCTTTGGCGGAGCAATGAAGTGAGGGGACTTGATTTCCCCTTTTGGTGTTCTTAGCTACACATGTGGTCTCTGATTGACAGACTGGCAGAGAAACACGACAGCCAGTAGTATCATAGAAAAGAGGGGGGTGTTAGTTAATCTCATGGCGGAGAGTGATCTGGAATGGGTCAGTCATTCGGCACCACCTGCAGGGTGAGGTAATGAAACTGGGATCGGGGACAACAATCTCTCAAAGGTGAAATTCTTCGGCATTTATGCCATTGAACGAACTACGATGCCCACACCTGTGAGGCACGTGTTGGCACGGACACCCTGCCGTCTTTCCCGCGACCTTGGTCAGTCGGGAAGGAAAGGGAGAGCGGGGAGGTTGGCGGTTTCTTTGAAGTGGACGGGAAGGCTAAGGGAATCCTTCTCCCATCCACGATCGGTCGCTGCGCAATCAGATGAGGAAAGGGAACGGTGCATGGTTGACAACTCTCTACTGTCGCGTCAAACTTCTCTGCTCCTTTGTTGTCTGCGCCACGCTCCTGGTATGAGCCCGACATACTGAGGGAAGAGTGTGCGAGGAGGAGGGGGTTGAGGGGTGAGGGTAGGGACTGAAAAATGACGAAGGCTGATAATCCTAATTGCAGTCTGTGAGAAGAGAGAGAGAGAGAGGTAATAAGGAGGTGGTTAGTAGAGGATGGTGTGGCCGGCAATTGTCACGTCACAAAAGCATACACATCCCATCTACATATGTGATGAGGAAAACAAAAGAGTCACATTATGATTATGTTTAAGAGAAACAGAAACAATCTCAGTGTCAGTGACAAAGAAAACTAACGATCGCACATTATACGGGCCGCAAAACAAAAGCAGTCTCGTTCGTGTGTGATAAAACAAAAATAATCACATTCATTGTGATCAGGAAAAACACAATCATATGCACGCAAAAGATCAGCTGCGATGCTAGTGAATGGGACAACATGAAGCAGGGGAGACCCGATAGACGGACAAGACGGACAGACAGACTGACACAAAGATGGACAGACAGACAAAACACTACAGAAAACCGAAACGCTCATCGCGACGTTTGAACTTACGGGTACACATAAGGAGAGAGAATGAGCACTAGAAAGAAGGTTGAAGAAAAACTGAGAACCGGTAGCGGGAGAGTGGAGAAGCTGGTAGAAGGACTTAGGGCGCAAGGGTGTGACAGTGGTTGGGGAGGAAGGGGACAGTTGTTGTCAAAGACTTAGCGGCCTTTCAGGAGGACCTGGAGGTGAAGAAGGACACGGAGAGAGTGGATGAAATCCGAGCCATGAAGAGAGCTTGGGAGGAGGCGGAGCCAGGTCGGGCGCTTAAAGTAAGTGTCTGTTACCTCGGTGTTCTTGTTGCCGTTGTTGGTGATGGTGTACGATTGTTTCAGTTGTTAGTCGTTTCGTTTCAATTAAGAGAGTGCACACCTGACTGTCTGGAAAGACAGTATCTGTATATTTGAGGTATTTTGATATCGTAGTGGGTGAACATTTTTCCATACGTTTCATTTTCAGGGCCGTGCACATATATGTGTGCACTTTTAAAGCACAATAACTCCCTGTACACTTGACATGACACTGGCGCATGTATACGCGGTGCGCGCACACACACACACACACACACACACACACACACACACACACACACACACACACACACGCGCACGCACGCACGCACGCACGCACGCACGCACGCACGCACACACACACACACACACACACACACACACACACACACACACACACACACACACACTAAATGCACACACAAAACGCACAGAATGTGGGTCATTACGCGTACACATTCAGCATTTCATCGACAGGTTTGCAGAGCAAAAAAAAAAAAAAAAAAAAACCAACAGAAACAGTAATTGAAAAAGTAGGAAACACTCCAAATCAGTTCAGCTGAGTATCGTGATACAACAAACAATAACTTGTGTTGCATTTCATCCCAGCGATACAGTACACAAACACACTGCAACATGACACAGCATGCCAGCACTACTGAGCACAGCACAGCACCAGAGCATGGCCTCAGTAAAAGCGGTCCAACCTGTCTTGTCGGGTGTCCGTCCCCACTGGTTCCCCAGGCACTGACGAGCCCCGTCTTTGCTGTGCGCAGGCACACCTCTCTCGCCAGCAGTTCCTCATGTCCCACACAACCAGCCAGTGCCCAGAGGGAGAGGCTACCAAAGAGGGCACAGAGGCCGGTAAAGAGGGCACGGAGGGCGGCAAAGAGGGCACGGAGGGCGGCAAAGAGACCGGCAAGGAGGGCACAGAAGCTGGCACGGAGGGCGGCAAGGAGGGCACCGAGGCTGGCAAGGAAGGCACGGAGGGCGCTAAAGAGGGCATGGAGGCCAGCAAAGAGAGCGCGCGGCCTTCCTCTCCCGTGCCGCCCGACATCCACTTCAGTGTCGCCGAGTTCTCCACGGTGAGGTCCCAGATGTCCTGGGAGTTCTCTCCCCAGGCCACCAGCTCCAGGAAGAAGCTCCAGTCCATAGACATGACGCCCTTTCTCAGGTGAGCGGGGCTCCTGTCCCTATCGAGGGGTCTTCCTGTCTCGAGTGAGGGCTTGAGTCTCGTGTGAAGATGAGTTTGTGTCCTGGGAGAAAGCTGGGTTGTATCTGTTTATCTGGGGAGGGCAAGGGGGATGGATGGGTCCCAGTCTAGGTGATGGTTCACTTAGAACTGGGCCTCCTAACTCAGGTGAGGATTTGACCCTGTCACACTGTCACTTTTGCACACATGCATTCATGACAGCATTTACTCCATACGCACACGCAATCTTTCCAATCAACCAAAAGGCGCACTACCGAATGTTTTTTCTTCTCCCCCTCTCCTTCGGGAAAAACACTTTACTAAATCACATCAAACAATTTATAAACAGATTTTATATATGTATCTCTCTTTACACTGAGAGATAAACTAATTCATTCAAGATTCTATAAAGTCATGGCCTTCACATTACATTAGCCCAAATCCAGACCAGGAGAATAAATACTCCTGTATCATTGATGCCATGCCTGCAATAGATATAAACTCCATACTGTCATGATTCCCTGTTTCTCTCAGACATCGTATCGCCCCCTTGAATTCTCCGTCACTGGAGATATGAGTTCCGACTCCTCTCCTTGAATTCTCTGTCACTGAGAGATGATGATTCCAACTCCTCTCCTAGAGTCTTTAATTGCTGGGCTGAACTACCGTGTTCCCCACACCATGGCCATCTTTAACCCCTCACGGTGAAGAGTGAAAGGTGAAGGGCGAAGGTGAAGGGCTGGTAATGACTGTCAGCAGTGAGGACCAGCGTCCTGACAGGTTCGAGTCTCTAGGCATCTGCTGGGCTAAACGATTCTTTCCTCCCTCTCCTAGTGAGTGCATACTCAGTGTACAAAACACTGACCAGCACATTACCAGCCCTTATTAACGGAGCATCTCATTACTCCCCGGCTCGTTATCCCCCGGCTCGTTACTCCCCCGGCTCGTTACTCTCCGGCTCGCCTAACCTAACCTAACCCTATCCTAACCCTATCCGTAACCCTAACCTACCTATCCTAACCCTAACCTATCCTAACCCTAACCCTATCCCTAACCCTATCCCTAACCCTAACCCTATCCCTAACCCTAACCTAACCCTATCCTAACCCTAACCCTAACCCTATCCCTAACCCTAACCCTAACCTAACCCTATCCCTAACCTAACCCTAAACCTATCCCTAACCCTAACCCTACCCTAACCCTAACCGGGGAGTAAAGAGCCGGGGAGTAACGAGCGGGAGTAATGAGCTGATCCCTATTAAACTATCTCTCAGTGGTCACTTTCACCCAATGACCACCCTTCTTTCTTTAATGAATCATTCTCACCATTATTTGGGGACGCCCGCTGCACTAGTCAAGCCACATGAATATTCTTCCTTTTTAGTAGTGGCATGGGGAAATGATTCATATCACTAACTACATGTGATGGAGCGTCACATGCCTTGATGTGAGGCTACGTCACATGACAGACCCCTCATATCAGGTGACAAGTTGACTCCCACCAGCCGCCGTGGCGATGTGGCTGGGAAGTTATGAATTCAATTTCCATCACAGCCATGTGGGATTGTTCTGCCCCGACCGACTCCTACCCAGAGTTGAGTTTGCTACGGGCTCAGTTGGGAAGGCTGGGACCACACAGTCGAGTTTCATCCACGTAATGGATGCGTCTAAGAGAGTGTTGTTCAAATTTCCTGACCAACACTGCAGGTGTCCGTATCTCTCAGGCCTGGTTGACGCTGGGATATATCATGAAAGTAAGCGTAGAGTACAGTCCTGTCATGCAGTCTCAGACCAGAATGGAAATCCATAGCATCATCTTCGTTATCCCCATTCTCATCGATCATCGATCACACGCACGCACGCACGCACGCACGCACGCACGCACGCACACACACACACACACACCACACACACACACACACACACACACACCACACACACACACACACACACACACACACACACACACACACACACACACACACACACACACACACACACACACACACACACACACACACACACACACACACACACACACACACACACACAGTCACAGATCCACACCCACGGTTGTTCAGGGGCGGTGGGGACAAGACACTGTACGTGGACGAGGCTGAGGAGCAGCTGCAGCTGGCGGAGAAGGAGAAGGCAATAGCGGAGTTTCGGGAGCAGCGACAGGAGGTGGAGGCCTGGAGGGCCCAGGACAAAGTGGCCCGCAACCTGACCAAGTTCCGACAGCTGGAGGATGCCCAGGCTCTGCAGGTCAGTGGGGCCATCGTCTACCGCCACCTCCCAGTGGGCAGGCGTCCGCACCGGCTGATGTGTGATAGGATCCTGCTTAGGTGGAGGACAGGAAAAAACGGGTGGGGATGTGGATGGTGAGATGCCAGAGGGGTATTTGTAAGAGTAGGATTGGTTGGAGGATTGTTAGGGTTTTCTCTGTGTATCGCATTGTGTGTGTGGGGTGGTGGTGGGAGCGGGGGGGGGGGGGGGGGGGGGTAGTGAGTGGATGAGAGCGCAAATGCTCGCGTGCGTGCTAGGGACGAGAGAGAGTACACATCCATAGACGTACGCAAGCACACTCGCGCGCGTGCACGCACGCACGCACGCACGCACGTACACACACACACACACACACACACACACACACACACACACACACACACACACACACACACACACACACAACTTACTCGCACTGTTCACGCATATGGATACATGATTTTGTTGTTGTTTTTTGAACGGGCACTCGTTTTAATGTTCGTAGCAAGGTTATAAAGCAGAATGATTGCAAGTGTTCAAGTTTGATTGGATGTTGAATTGATCATGTCTGTTTGGAAATTGAATTGATTGGGATTGGAGCTGTTCTTTTCTCTTTAATTAGAAACGAAATTCGTCTGATAGCTTAGAGATGGGCTTGTTCATCGTTTATGGATAAGACTTGTGGTCATTCGTTCATAATCAAGCGGGATTGAAGCCATCACTTCCTGAGTTGGTTGCATTAATTTACTTCGTGTAAGTGACAGGATATGAGACTATGAACCGTTGATTGACAATGCATGTGTGAAGCTCGGTGACTGAAAGCAAACTACTGACTGGAGAGGGGCATCTTCATTTTGATGACTGAATGTGAGCAGTTGACGGGAAAGGTACGGCTTAATCTTGATGCCTAAATATAAATTGTTTGCTGGAAAGGTACGTATGTACTTCGACGACTGAGGCATTGACAGGAAAGATAAGTGATCATTTCAACGGCTGAATGTGCACTGTTGACAGACAAAATGTGTTCACCTTTAAGACTGAACCGTTACTAGTGAAACACGTTCTTACCATGATCACTGTGCACTTCGTGTGTCACCTTGAGGGCTTTATGTTCCCTTGAGGGCTTTATGTTCGCCTTGAGGGCTGTATGTTCAGCTTAGGGCTTTATGTTCACCTTGAGGGCTGTATGTTCACCTGAGGGCTTTGTGTTCACCTTAGGGCTTTATATGTTTCACCTTGAGGGCTTTATGTTCACCTTGAGGCTGTAGTTCACCTTGAGGGCTGTATGTTCACCTTGAGGGCTGTATGTTCACCTTGAGGGCTGTACGTTCACCTTGAGGGCTGTTGTTCACCTTGAGGGTGTTCACTGAGTGTAGTTCACCTTTAGGGCTGTATGTTCACATTGAGGCTGTAGTTCACCTTGAGGCTGTGGTGTTCACCTGAGGGCTGTATGTTCACCTTGAGGCTGTATGTTCACCTTGAGGCCAGTATGTTCACCTTGCGGCCCGTATGTTCACCTTGGGGCTGTATGTTCACTTGGGCTGTATGTTCACTTGAGCGTATGTTCACTTGCGGGCTGTATGTTCACTTGGGGCTGTATGTTCACATTGAGGCCTGTATGTTCACATTGAGGGCTGTATGTTTACATTGAGGCCTGTATGTTCACATTGAGGGCTGTATGTTCACATTGAGGGCTGTATGTACACATTGAGGGCTGTATGTTCACATTGAGGCTGTATGTTCACCTTGAGGCTGTATGTATTCACACCTGACGGCTGTATACAATCAAGGGCTATGTATTCACTCTGAGGTCTCTGTTTTTAACCATGATGGTTGATTGTTTACCTTACTGGCTACGTCTGTGTGCGCACCCTATGGGACTATGCACCGTGTGTGTGTTCACCCTGTGTGCTGCGCTGCACTGTGTGTGTGCAGACCATGGTGGACAAGAAGCGGGAGATGGTGAACGTTGCGCGGGAGGCGATCCGCCAGGTGCACCTGGAGGCGGAGAGGAAGCGGCAGGAAGAGCTGGCCCAGCAGGAAGCCTTGCTCGCGCAGAGATGGAGGCCGCCAAGGCCGAGAAGAAAGCCACCAAGGGCGCCAAGGGCAAGAAGAAGAAGTAGCAGACACCAGCCGGCCATGCTTGGCCTGCTGGCGGCTGGTACTGACTGGAGGGATTTGGGAGGTGGAGAATGGATGGGGGAGGACACACCGACTGTGCTGCTTGAGAGGGGCAGGGGGGGGGGGGGGGGGGGGGGTCCGCTCCGAACGACGCAGACAGCGACACAGTCTTAAGCCGTGAACTACCTCACGTCTTGTTTTTAACACGTGGTCACGAGAAGAGGCGTGACACTGACAGGAATGAAATGACAGGAATGAAATGGATCCCTTCAGAACGATTCTCGTGTAGAGAGACGGGTAACAAGAGTTACAGAGAGGCAGAGGTGCGTGCCGAGTTGTAAGTAACAGGGGAAGACTGGAAGAAACACAGCTGTGAGCGGGAGAGTGTCCGGTGTGTGTGGGTCGCGTCTGTGTGAGAGCTAGGTGAATGGGTATGGCAATCCGCATTAGTGGGAGTTACAAGTATGCGATCGTCACATAATAAGAGCCAGAGTTGCCTTCCTTAGTTTTTTGTTTGATTGTTTCAATTTTTTTTGTGTTGTGTTGTGTGTGTGTGTGTTCGTGTGTGGTGGTGTGTTTGTTGTAAAGAAGTTTACGTTTATTTGAGTGTTAGAACTGGTCTACGTTTATTTGTATATCAGAACCGATCTACAGTTATTTGTTGTTGAAACGGGTCCACGGTTACGTTGTGAAAACTGCCCGCGTGCTTATGTAACTAAACTGATACATGTGCATTGAGTGAGAACTGGTCGATCTTAGTTTAGGTATTAAAGCGAGCCCACGTTTATTTCTTTATCAAACTTGTTCACGTTTGCTTGTGTATAACTGCTTAACTTTTTTTTTCACGTAAGAAAAATGGTCCACGTTTATTCGTGTATTAAAACAGGTCCACGTGTATTTTGTGCATTTTGCAGGTCCACGTGTATTAGAATATGAAAACTGGTCCACGTTTATTTGTATGTTAAAACTTGCCCACGCTTTTTTGTGTGTTAAAACTGCTCCATATTCAATTTGTCTTAAAAAACTGTCTACGCCATGTTTGAGTGTTATAGAAAGATTCTCGTTCATCAATATATAAAAAAAAAATGATCCCCGTTTATTTTGCGTGAAAAGTAGTCCTTTATTTTTGTGTGTGTTGAAAATAGTCCTCGTTTACTTATGTGTTGTAAGTGGTCCTCGTTGATTAACGTGAAAGTATATCCAGTTTATCTAGGTGAGAAAATTGGTCCCCTGTTTATGTATGTGTGGAAAAATATTGGCGATTTATGTGTGTAGGTAAAGTGGTGGATGGTTTCTGCCAGTCAGTACGTTCAGGTTCTAAATGACCCAGGACTGTGCTCTCAGGTGAAAGAAGGACGGTTCAAACAATGGCACGGTGCGACATTTGACACTGTGCCGTGGCCAGTTCTGGCTAGGAGGTACCTGCCGGTGGATGCAACACAGTTTTTACTCGGGTTACCAGCCATGTGGGCATTCGAGGCAACGAGTTGGTTGATCAACTTGTCAAGAATGCCACAAAGACAGAGTTGAGCAGATTGTCTATCCCTCACACGGATCTGAAACCCAAAGTCCAGTCTTACGTCAGACTAGCAGATGGATAACAAACACTTCTAAATCCATTCAAATCTGAAAGAGTTTTTAACCATGTTCCAGGATGGCCGTAGAGTAGAAACTCTTGTGCCGTTTGCACACATGCCACTCCTTTTACACCCATTCTTATCTCTTAAAAGGTAAAAAAAGCCTAGGTGCATTCCATGTCATGTACCACTCACAATGAAACATGCTCTTTTCAAGTGTTGGGACTAGCATGATGTGGGACATAAATACTGCACAGCAGAGTCCATGAAAACCTTGTTCTGAATGTCCCACCTGATGTGATCTTTAAGTTTCTGAAAGAGATTAAACATTTTTCATCTGATCTAAGATTTTACGGAAGAAAGATTTCTAACGAACTTTCCAGTGTGTTTTTAGAAAGTGTATTCTTAAAGGGTTGTGTAATAATTTTTTAATGACTTGTGAGTTGACTTCAACGCGGTGATAGCGGGGATAGGCCCTTTGCGGTGGGCTGGGTTAAAAGCAACACATACCCCATCTCTCTCCTTTTCTCTCTCTCTCCCTGCATGGAATAGTCCCTTTCCCTCCCGGCCAGGGCATTGGGAACAGGTTTTTCTACTGAAAGAAATCGGTGTTGCAAAAATGGCGAAAGGCTTTTATCTGTTATAGCAAAATGTTTGTGGGAATTGTATTTATTTTGTTGATGATCGCATGTTTCTTCACGTTTAAAAAAAAAAAAAACTTAAATCTGTTTCTGTGTTCATACATTACATCGATTGTTTCCGAGCCTGGAGTGTATGTCTCTAAGTGGGTGTGTTTGGCTGACCAGTGGAAATAACTCTCTCCACTCTTCATACTGCAAGTGATCATATCATGGAGTATCGGTCTTCCCTTTCCACTGTAAAATACCTCATCCAAACGGGAAGGAACGGGTTAGCCACAGTTTGTGTTTCTTTACTGTTCTGTGCCAGCTCTTTTGCAGCTACCTCTGCCTCCATACGTGCTGTTTTCTAGCTGTTTAAATCATGACGCACCACGGATCCTGCCAATTCACAGTATAGGGCATAACGAGCAGAACAAAAATTTTAAAGTAAATGAAGTATCAAAAGCATCAAAAGTAAAAGATAGGTAGCAGAATGCAAACTTTAAAGTGACCATTGAATCGAATTTCTTTAGAATGTAGCGAAAAGGGACCTTTGTCAGTGGTGGCGTGCACCTTTAAAAGCCTTACACTCAAATTACCATGCCACGTGAATGAGCGCCGAAAAAAACCTCCACTGGTGGCCTGCCACATGACCAGCATCAATGCTGGTCCACCTGTCCTGGGCCAGAAGCAAGACTCGACAACTCACCAACCTGGGATCAGTCATCAGCAGGGAGAGATCCAAAGCAGAAATCCTCTCAAGGACAGCAGAGTCAACCACAGCACTGTTCAGATCAAGACATTTATGGAAAAACACCTCCATCAAACACAGGATCAGGCTCCAGTGTGCGCTGGTCTATTCCATCTTCATGTCGGCATGCAAGACATGAACCCTTACGGCAAACACGGGAAGAAGACTCCAAGCCATGAAAATGGGTTGAAACTGCAAAATATTAAACGTCAGATATTTGAACTCATGACTGATTACCAAGTGCGCCGGGCCGTCAGGCTGCACATAGGACCTTACCAAAATCTAGATATGTCAGTCAGGCAAAGAAATGACGTTTATATGGCCATGTTACGAGATCCAATGGCATTGTAAAAACAGTCCTCCAAGGAATTGTTGAAGGAGGGGAGGAAAGAAAAAAAAAGAAACACGATGGACTGACAACGTAGTGGGCAGGGGAAACATTGGCAGAGACCCAGGCCTTGAAACACAACCGACAGAACTGGAGGAACGTGGTGAACTGTTCTTCACTGTGCTGCCCCAGCGACACACCAAGTTAATGAAGAAGAAGAAGGAGACACTCTAACACTTTCTCGACATAATCACCATATTGATTTACCCCAGTTACAATATCACTAAACGTACCGTAATGTCCACGCCTAAAATCGCTCTTTGTCGGGTGAGAAAGGGTGTTTCCCAAACTGACCTGACAGGAGAGTCCGTCCACACCGACCTTCCTCTTTGTTCTACAGTCACCCTGACCTGACAGGAGTAAGTCCGTCCGTAACCGACCTCACCTCTTTGTTCTACAGTCACCCTGACCTGGCAGGAGAGTCCGTCCACACCGACCTCCCTCTTTGTTCTACAGTCACCCTGACCTGGCAGGAGAGTCCGTCCACACCGACCTCCCTCTTTGTTCTACAGTCACCCTGACCTGACAGGAGAGTCCGTCCACACCGACCTCCCTCTTTGTTTTACAGTCACCCTGACCTGACAGGAGAGTCCGTCCACACCGACCTCCCTCTTTGTTCTACAGTCACCCTGACCTGACAGGAGAGTCCGTCCACACCGACCTCCCTCTTTGTTCTACAGTCACCCTGACCTGACAGGAGAGTCCGTCCACACCGACCTCCCTCTTTGTTCTACAGTCACCCTGACCTGACAGGAGAGTCCGTCCACACCGACCTCCCTCTTTGTTCTACAGTCACCCTGACCTGACAGGAGAGTCCGTCCACACCGACCTCCCTCTTTGTTCTACAGTCACTCTGACCTGAGAGGAGAGTCCGTCCACACCGACCTCCCTCTTTGTTCTACAGTCACTCTGACCTGACAGGAGAGTCCATCCACACCGACCTCCCTCTTTGTTCTACAGTCACTTTGACCTGACAGAAGAGTCCGTCCACACCGACCTCCCTCTTTGTTCTACAGTCACTCTGACCTGACAGGAGAGTCCGTCCACACCGACCTCCCTCTTTGTTCTACAGTCACTCACCTACTTTATCACTCTCAAGTATCCCAAACGACAACACAGATCAATCAAAACGCACTGTGTGCACCTGTATTTGTAGAGGGTAGGAGTGATTCTAGGTAGGAGCCAGAAGTACCCACCACCCTGTTCCCAAACCATTCCCCGGTGAATGACTTGGGACATGGTTCCAGAAACAGGCCATGGGGTAACTATGGGCACATGTCCAGACTTTCCCACCCTATGTGGTAATGAGGGGGCAATGGACACTCGGCTATTTTCATTCCATGCGACATTTCTTAACCCTGCCCCAAATCACGGGCCAAGAAGTGCGTTTGGAATAGGAGGGAAGGGGGGTTGGGGGTTAGTTCTGGCTCAGGTCCACAATCGCTCCCCCTTCCCCCCCCCCCCCCCCACCTCCCCCCCCCCCCCCCCCCCCCCCCCCCCCCCCCTTGAAATTGAGGTGCTATACGTTTGACATGTTTTATCGTTTGGGATGCTTTGAGAATTTTGGAGAGCAGTGTTAATCGAACAGATGGGGAGGGAGAGGGTAGTTCTGGATTTACTGCCCGAGATGTTGACGGTTTGTTCTGTTGGGTTTTTTAAAAACTGTAAATCTTTAACATCCTCAAAGATAATTCTTATCTACGAAAAAGATCAGCAGCCATGACTCATTTTTGTTACCCGGGGTGTATTTGGACATGTGCCCATTCTCATTCGCCGGGGTGTTTATTCCGGACGTGAAGTGATTACAAAATGTTACACTTGGGTTGGAACATACGAGAGTGGAGGAGGCGGGGGTATACTGATAGTTTATGCATGACTTGCGATCAATTGATAACATGAATAGATGTCACACTGAACAGTTTATAGTATATGTGCACGCTTGCCTGCGTTCGTACAGATGCTTTGGAGCTGAAAGAGAGCAAGTGCATGTACACTTGTGTACGTACTTCGTTTTTCCTGCTTCTGCACTTTGGCTGTTACATGAAGATCATTCATGCGTGTTTGGGATGCCCTTTTCCCATGGCATTATTTTGGAACATAATTTACACACACACACACACACACACACACACACACTTTGATTTGAATCTGTTTTATCTTCTCTTCACCGCAGTTGCCCTCTCCCACTCAGAATGGAGTAGTGGTAAAAGGAGAATCAAGTACATGCATGTGTGAGAGGGGACGTTTGAATGACGGCCTACTCCAAACCTCTCAACCTCTCGCTTTTTACAGCGTTTGTTCAGGCCTTAACTGTTAGGAAAACTCGCGCGTATAGTCACACACACACACACACACACACACACACACACACACACACACACACACACACACACACACACACGCACACACGCACACACACACACACACACACTTTTTTAAAAATACTTCTGTGTTGACTTCAACGCGATGACAGCCCTGATATGGCCCTTTGCGGTCGGCTGGACTATAAGCAACATTACCTGCCACACACACACACACACACACACACACACCACACACACACACAACGCAGATACGTACGTATAGACACACACACACACACGTACGTATAGACACACACACACACACACACACACACACACACACACACACACACACACACACACACACACACAGAGTGAGTGAAAAGTGGTTTTGACAAAAAGGCTTTTGTGAGTGGCGTGAAAGCCCAAAGAGTGTTTTGACAGAAGAGCGCCCACCACAGAGATCGGCCTTTGTGGACGCGGGTCCTGCCAGCGAGAAAGAACTGGTATGATCACAGACTTGGTTTACCCGCATATATTATAGCCAGTGTCTGTCTATCGCCTCCATCGCTCAGTTCAGATAACGGTATATTCTGCTACCTTCGCCTACATATCTTGTTCAGCCTGCACTGCACTCAGAGTTGCACCGCCTTTTCCAGCGCTGTGTTCTATGTCTTTCACTATATGTGTCATTCAGTGGGACCGGCTGAGCTAGTACCACTGCAGTACACCACTTTGCCGGCTGCCAACTGCACTTTAGTGTACCGGCTCTCTTTCAGTCGACATTGTGCTGTATGTGTCGTTCCCGCGGGAATGGCGGATTTGTTTCCGTATAGAATGTGTCCCTGCTTTTGGGAAATCATGTGCTAGTATTGCTCTTTTCTTGTCACTATTTCACTCTCCGACTCTGCTTTTTTGTTGTTGTTGTTGCATCTTTGCCATCGCGCACTGTTTTTCTGTCTGCGTGGGCCATTTTCTTGTCTTTGTCTTAAAGAAAACAACAACAAAATCGACCCTTTTTACTTTTTTGACAATTTCTAACACGACAACTTGTAGTCTGGCCAGCAGGTCTGAAAGTGTAAACACTGTCCACAGTCAACACTGGCTGTCCATTCGCCATTTCTGTACGTGTGGTGTATTGTTTTGTGAATGGCAGTTCTATTCATCATGAATATTTTACCTTTTTCTAATCTTAGGATACTTGATCAAGCAGAATGTCTAGTGCCATTAGTATGGCCTTGTGTCATTCTCCTTATGGATGTCGATAGGTAGGTTGCCGTATTAAGCATTGTTGTAAAATGATTTTTTTTTTTAAAATTACTTCATGCTTTGTCGCGGATGGGTTTTGCTGTGTACGAGGTTTTATTTCTAGACAAACAGCTTTCGTTCAAAGGTTTGGATATATTTGGATACGGCCTTGGAAAAGTGGGAGGGTGGGAGCGAAGACGTAGGAGAAAAAAAAGGTAGGAGAGATACAAGGAAAACGTAGCGAAGGAGAAACATGTAAGGAAGAAGGAGAAGGCAAGGAAAAAGCTTAGGAAATAGGAAAAAGCGGGGGGAGTGGGGGTAAGAAAAATTTACTTGAAGAAGGCCATCTTTGGGTCTTAGGGAAGGAAAAGATAGGATAGAAGCAGGAAAAGGCAGCGATGAAATGGAAAGAACCGAGAAGCACGAAACGTGGGAAAGACGTACGAAAAGATAGCAAAGGAGTACAACATTGTAGGGAAGAAAGTGGGAAAATGTAGAGAAGTAGGATGAGGGAGGAGAGAGGTGAGAAGGTACAAAAGAAGTCCAAAACTGTAGACAAAAGTGGGGAAATGTAGAGAGAGTAGGATGAGGTAGGAAAGAAGTCCAAAACTGTAGACAAAAGTGGGGAAATATAGAGAAGTAGTATAAGGTAAGAGGGATGTGAGAAAAGGCTGGAATCAAGAAGACTTAGAGAAGTGGACTCGGTGGGGTAGACGTAGCAGCAGGCATCAGAAATGCAGAGAAAAAGCTGTGTGGGCTGAACTGTCCCCTGGTTAAAAGCCCCACTGACAACGAGCCGGAAAACATCCCGTTGACGTCAACTATTCATTGTGTGAGCAGGCCAGTGCCAAAGCGGCAAATGTATTTATGGTGTAGATGTTCCCGATCACACAAGTCGCAACCATAAAAAACAGTGAGTATGATCGATTTGTCGTTTTTACCTCTTTTCGTCGGTAATCTCTCTCTCTCTCTCTCTCCCCTCTCTCTCTCTCTCTCTCTCTGTATGTACGTGTGCGTTTATATTGCCTTCTTCAGTATAATCGCGAGTCCGTGGTCTTTGAACAGGTTTTGGTTTTTGCTTTTTTGTTTGTTTTTGTTTGTGTGTGTGTGTGTGTGTGTGTGTATTGGGGGGGGGGGGGGGGGTCGTCTAACTCAAGGACTATTCCGCCTATGATAGCTGTAATGTGGAATACTTCGTGCAGAACTGCCGATGGTTCTATTTCCGGATGGATGGAAGGGACGGTGAATAAATGGATTTGCTGTATACGGTTGTACGACAAATCGATGATGAAGTTCGTGTGATCGAGTGTGTGTGTGTGTATGTTTGTATGTGTGTGTTGTTGTGTGTGTGTGAGAGAGAGAGAGAGAGAGAGAGAAGAGAGAGAGTTTGTGTGTGCGTGTGTGTGTGAGAGAGTTTGTATATGTGTGTGCGTGCGCGCGCGCGCGCATGTGTGTGTGTGTGTGTGATCAGCTGAGCGTGTGAGTGCGCAACCGCGCGTGTGTGTGTGAGAGCGAGTAAGTGTGTGTGTGTGTGCGCGCGCGCGCGCGCGCCGGCTCGCGGTGTGTGTGTGTGTGTGTGTGTGAGCGAGTAGGCGCTAGCACGCACGCATTCGTGTGTGTGTCTGTGTATGTGTCTATTTCTCTGTGTGTGTTGTACATTGTATCGGTGTGGAAGGGATACAAACATTACGGTATTACACGCTTTAGCGACCACACACTCGTGCGTGTGAAAGGGAGGGTGGGGAGGAATGACAAGACTGAAGTTCTCAGCGTAGTGCTAACTTTCTGTTCCCCGGATGGTTATCTCTGTCGGTCAGATCCTTGGCGCAGTGCAGAGAGAGAGAGAGAGAGAGAGAGAGAGCAATTGCAGTTTCGACCAGCAACATAAACATGTGCCAGTGTCAGATTGTTCAATGGTTCCGGCGAGGCTCTTTTCTTCTGATTAGAAACGATAAACTGGCACACGGACAGCCGTGGATGATTTGTGTGCTGCCTGGCTGGGAAGGCTGCATTGGACTTGTCTGTCAACCGCCGTCTGTTTGGCTTTAAAGCTTAGGAGTGGACACTTCACGCCAGTGTGTCAGACATTGTTCAGCCGCCGTAAATATGAATGTGTGCATTCCTTTGAAACCAAGACACGTACACAGGTGGCTGAGAGAGTGGTGGAAGCACTCACCGAGGAAACGAAAAAATCCGGTTTAGTATCTCGTAAAGTCGTTATTTTTTTTCTCCATTTTCTTCTTTGCACGACTGCTGAAGAGATGGTCAGGGTGCTAGCGTTTCAGGTGAAATGTAAAACGGAGGTGGTCTGGTGCGCTGGATGCACTCAGCACACATCAAGGAACTCACCAGCAGAGTTGTTGTGGACAGCATTCTGAAGGAAAATCTGTTTTGATCTGTAGACATACACATCAGCAGACAGGCGGAACAAACATGGATGCTGCTTCAGTATGAGGACACACTCACTGCTCCTGGGAAGAGCACTTTGAAGTCCATTCTGAGAAATCTCTTGTGATGGTGAAGTTAGTACAGTTCCTAGTCCTTTGTGAAAAAATATGGTGTCTATGCAGGTCTGGTTACTTATAATGGCTGCGTTAGTGCAGTGAAAAAATATTGGAAGGAAACTGTACTAGAAATGAAATACTGTGAGAAAGGCAAGACAAGTCAATTAGTAACCGATATTTGTTCAGTTTCAAGAGGAGCCTCTCTTTGTTGCTATTTGTTAAATCAAGACACAACAGAACCAGCTTCTTGCAATCAATGGAATGTAAAACTACAAAAGGAAATTACGTGGGTTAAAACTTTCCACAAATTCCGACAGATAAAGACGTGAGCCTAAGACAGTTTCAAAATCAGAATTTTGAAGGGAATACTATCGACCAATATTGCTTTGCAAAACATGGTAATTGAAGAGTAACATGTCCCACGGACTTTCTGTCACACAATGGCTTCCACACTTGCCTTTATCGGGAAAAACATCGGTTGGTTTATAGCATACAAAGCTATGCAATGGCCAACTTTTTTTCTTATGTTTTTTTTTCTTCTTTCCAAACTTATGGGTGGGTTTGTTTCTTATAATTTTTTAACATTCTTTATGCTTTTAGTAGCTATCATTTTGCTCATAAATATTGTGATCTAATGTCCAAACAATTGTGATTACTTGTTAATGAATTAATGTCCTATTGTTTCAGTATCCTTTAATGTGTGTGTGTGTGTGTGTGTGTGTGTGTGTGTGTGTGTGTGTGTGTGTGTGAAGGCGTGAACACTCGTGCGAATGACAGAGAGAGGCCTTGGGAGGGAGGGAGGGTTGGGGGCTGGGTCGTTGGGGAGGTGACATGACCTGTCCGGTACACCACCTTTCAACAACCCTAACAACAGCGGCTATCTGTCGTCTGTTCACCATGCACAAACATGCAGTGCCAGACACGTCGGCAAAACCCACCGTCATTCAACAGCCGCTTTAACGGCCCCTTTAGCGCCCCTTGTACCGCCTGCCTTTGCCTGCCCGTCGCCCCCACACATACAGCGACAGAAAGATATCTGAATCAGCTCTCAGCGGCGAGGGACCCTTTTGCTCCGTAGATCACTCGGAATTCTCTTTTGAAACATGCACAATGTCGATTCCCGCGCACCAAGTGTGGTGTTAGGAGTGTGAAAGTGGATGGAAACACGGGGAGATAAACGCGTGGTGCCCTTACTACAGCGGCTCTGTGATGAGAGCACGTGATTCGGCTGCCAGGGTTTCTGTGGCCCGGATGTGGAGTTTCAGTTCACTTGTGGTGCGAACAGTTATGTTGTTACGATTTCAGAAATAGTTTAGGGCGTATTTAGATCAGCGTTTGTGTGAGTACACACTGTGTCTCTAGTCCCTTACATGCGTACGTTATACTAGAACCATGGTGTGACGAAAGGTGAAAAACACCAACAGAAATCAAGCCGAACAGTTCTCTGTCAAGTAAAGGTCATTAATGGATCACAGCAACTTGTGACAGACGAACTCTGCTTCAGTTTTCCATCCTTCGTCAGAGAAACTCAAAACACGCTGGTTCAGTCAATCGTGGTTCACGTCAGAAACCAACGCTGCCCACAGGGTACCAACTCCATGACCCTGGCAGCCATGAAGAAGGCGAAAAAAGGACCGACCTCGTGGCATCCTGAAGAACTCCGCCCGAAGACGGGACACGCGGGAGGAAAGACAGGCGGGGAGGAGTGGTGAGGTCCAGACAGGGGTGGGTCAGAGGTGTCCAGGAAGGAGAGGAAAGGTCAGCCCTGGACTTTACCCAGAAAACTGACTGCTCCCTGGCGCCCACAGGTCGCTCTGTCTTCAGTAAGTGGTTTATGGGCTGGACTCTCTTTCCTCATCTACCCTCTCTCCATACACATTTTGCTCCGCTCTGTCTTCAGTAAGTGGTTTATGGGCTGGACTCTTCTTCCTCATTATCCCTCTCCCATACACATTTTGCTCTTCCTCCTCTGCATACGCCTCTGTCATGTGTCTTTGTTCGAATGAGTAGTGATGAACACGCGCAATCGGATTAAATCAAAATACTATGTTCCGTTACCTCATTGTCGACGATCATATGTATTGACTAGTGATCTGATGAAAACTGGAAAGAAGCATTTATCTACATGTGCTGAAGTCGACAGCAACTTGAGCGAGCGAATGGTCTGTTGAAGGTCAGGAAACCGAATCCCACCAGGAAATTTTCTTTCATTCTTTCAAGTAAATGAGCCGGGAAAGTGTGGGTATAGGTCTTGATGTGTATGCAAAGTCACACCGAGTATGGCATTAAACACACCCGGGTAGATCTGCAATGGCGTCCACATGTCAGGCAGGCCATTTGTATTCACAGTCCACTGGCGCCCAAACTGCCCTCCTCTTGCCATCTTAACAGGTTGCCCTTCGAGAAGTGCAAGTGTAGCGTAAGGAAAGTACCCACCCCCTACTCCGCCATGGCATGATGTGTGGACATCATTGTCACTGTAAGGCATCTGGTATGTGTCAGCTAGGGGTTTTGTCTCTCTTAATTTTGTTAACAAAGAAGAAATTTTAATTTGGCATGTTATAAAATTTTGGCATTAGAGAGAGAGAGGAGAGAGAGATTCAGATTCAGACGATTTATTCATAATAGGCCCTAGCCCTAATGAAGGGTGTGTGAAACATGCAAACATAATGATTTTATACGATTACAATATACGGATAAAAAAAAACGCTCGTTCTCACATGTTCAAGAAGAAACAATTTGTATAGGTTTAGAGACTTTGTTCAGAAACAAAGAAAAAGGTTTGACAATTTCAGCAGAAGAGAGAGAGAGAGAGAGAGAGAGAGAGAGAGAGAGAGAGAGAGAGAGAGTTGCCGTTCTTCTGGTGATCTGAGTAGCGCAACACATCCACATCCGTGGTTAGTTCAAGTCGTAGAGTGTCATGTGGCTAAGAGGTGATTGATGTGGTCTACCAAGGTCCATCGTACACAGGAGTGATGTTGTTTGTTGATCTAAAATTAGATTTTCCGAGGGTCCGTACGAACCCATGGGGGCAGTGTGTTGTTCTGTTGCCATGTGAAAACGTTGAATTCTTAGACCTCAGTGGTGCCATGAATTGGTTGTCTTTGCCATCAGTGAGAAACGTTTGAAAACAGAACCTCATGGTGGATGACGTGGTGGGTTGTTCTTTGTCATCAGGAGAAACGTTGGAAAACAGAACCTCATGGGGATGAACGTGGTGGCGCCCTCCAGAAGGGGGACTCTTGTTCACATCGCATCCGCAATTAAATTAAATAACTATCAATGTCAGTAAGGACGGGTGATGTTCTATATATGTTGGATCCTACCAGGCACAACTGAACACCATCAATATGATTCGGCAGTTGTGACTCGACAGCAGTGCCGCGTCTCCTCCAGGAGAGTGCGTTATAGCAGCCTGATAGTGACTGCTTCCTGTGCTATCCCAGTGAAAGGCCGCTCGTGGGTTTTGCTCTGAACGAGAAGTCAGAATGAGTGACTTGGAAGTAATAACACTAAAAGGGTCTGGAATGTGAGACAGAAAGAACAAAAAATCAGTTATCTATGTTCATGTAAATCCACTATGTATATACTGTATTACTGTTACCAAAGATCGTAAGCTACGGTGCTAAAGACCCGTCACTGCTGTCATAAATTTGGATTACGTCCCTTTGTACAGGGATTTGGCACGTACTGAGTGACACCAGACCGTTCTGCCGTATTGGTGAAAATGCGTGAGACCAGGAGAGAGAGAGAGAGAGAGAGGAGAACACAACTCAACTACTGAGATTGAATATAACTGACATTTGTCAGTCTGATATCAACGCTTCGTTCAGTTAGCTTCTGTCAGCTAAAAGGACTGTCGTTAGTTGTGCAATAGTATATACTACGATGATGTCTCCAAATGAAACTGATTTATTTGTAGACATTTCTTTAAAAAAAAAAAAAGGTGGATTTTTTTTGTAATTAAAGTGAACATCTAAATGAGATAATCTGTCAACAGATTAGCTGCAACTTGATACGATAGCAGGTTTTAGAAAAAGGGAGAGAGAGATAGGGACGGGGGGAGTGGCTATTACTGTACGTACTAATTAGACTAATTCATGAACCAAGAAGAACACAGAACGCTATATTATTTTTGTGTGGATGTTAATTATTTTTAAGTAAGATTATGACAAGAAGAGTGACATAGACCGCCATGTCGCTGAAATTAGGCCAAAATGCAAACACGCACACAAAATGAGCAACTTTTTCCCAGAAAAAAAGAAAAGAAAAGAAAAGCGTTTGTAACAATCGTGTTTTCTTCAGAAGTCGATGCAAATGATCATAGAACTGGCTGAACGCACGCGTGATTTCAGCCCAGTCTTTGAAATGTATAATAATGTGTTTGCGGTAGCAGACGTTACTTTGTAAAGCTGTGTTCCGATTGGCCAAAGTGAAGAGTCTGTTCTGATTGGTTCATATTACATTACAGCGAGGCTTCTCTGGCAGCTGACACATCTTGCGTATCAGTGCATCCGTCCATTCACCATTGTTTCCTTTGTTTGTATGTTATGAAAAGGCAGCTATTTCTTTGATGTCTTCAGAGTCATGTACGGCAAGTACCCACCTGCATGTGGAAATTAAGCACGGGCATTTTCCATTTCGATTTCACTGGCAAAAGCTCAGTGTTTTGAGAGCCGAGAGCTTTTTTTCCCGTCAAACGCCAACGCACGGCTGTCCTGAACATTTGATATGCACAGTGGAACTGAAGTTTCCTCCTGCTTCGGTCCCTGATTGCAGGATACGGGAAAAAAGCAACATACTCCCCATGCTGCAAGACGTGTCCACATGCTAACTTCCTACATGCCTGTCCAAACAGCTCGGTCCGCAAGTTCTTCTTCTGCGGTCGATTTGTGTGTGTGTGTGTGTGTGTGTGTGTGTGTGTGATGCATCAGATCTTCAATCCTGTCGCTAGATGAGACCCACAGTCTTCTCGAGGTCTTGACGGCTGCCCCAAAGCTGCGTCTGCAATTTTGCACCCTCTGGTCAGGTTTATCGCCGTAGATCATTATGGGCTGGACAGTGTTGGAGGATGTGTTCTGGGGTCTGAGATCCAGTGCCACACTGACATTCGTCTGTGTGAGCAATCTTAATTCGCTGAGGTGGCTCAGCTGTCAGCAGTGGCCAGTTCTCAGTCTGAAGAGGATTATTGTTGATGGTATCTCTGGAGCTGATGGATTGAATCAACACCACTGTCTGCACCCAGTCTTCTCTTCCACTGGTTTTGATATTGATTGTGGATGATAGTTTTGGCCTCTCTGTAGGTCACCAGGGTGGCTGAACTGCTCCATATTGCTGCCCGCCTTGGACAGAGCCTCAGCCTTCTCATTCCCAATGATCCCACAGTGACATAGAATCCACTGGAGTACAATGGTGGGTCGTCTTGAAAGATCATGGAGGCTTTTTTGATGTTTTTAAACTGCTGTTTGCTTCTGTTGCTCTGAAGTCCCTGCAGCAGGGATCTGCAGTCAGTGAAGAAAGCCATTTCGGGTGGTGGCTTGTTTGACTCGCTCCGCGGGTTCTAAAAAGGACCAGTGAATCGTGCCTACCACAGCTGGCTTTCCCTCTCTCTCTACACTTCCTCACATAAAAAAGATCTGATTCAGAAGTGTTCAAGAGAAAAGAAATGAACATCTGAAATGAGTCGCCTTCCAAAATGTGTTAAGGGAGACAATAAGACATTTTTGTCCTGGCGTGCATTTCCACATAGAAAAGACTATAGCGGCAGAAGCTGCACTGTGTATTTCTGATCTGTTGTGAGAAAGGTGTCACCTTTCTGAAGGACTTGCACCAGGTTGTGCGGTAATCAGGCGTTAAGATTTGCTGGTGTTTAGAAGGGATCCAGTGTTCAAATGTTTGCCGGTCTCTTGAAAGCGGGCGGGATTCGTGGCCGCAGTTTCAAGTATTAGCACTTCAACTGCTGCTGCTGTCGTTGCTTCCGTTTCCACTACTGTTATTATCAACACTGCTATAGTTGCTACTGTGTCGTCTACTGCTGTTGCTGCTAATGCTGCTACTACTGCTGCTATTCCTGCTGCTATTGCGCTCCTGCTATTCCTGCTGATGTTGTTACTGCTGCTGGTGCTGCCCTTTTGCTACCGCTCTTTCTGCTATGATTCTGCTGTCATTGCAACCACCATCGCCACTGCTGTGGTTCTGCTGTTGCTGCTGCTACTACCACTACTACTACTACTGCTATTACTACTACTGCTACTACTTCTATGCTACTACTTTTACTACTGCTACGTACTACTACTACTATTCCTGAAGCAGAATGCACTTCAAGATATCGCTGCTACTAGTACCACTTGTCTTTAAACTACTGCAGGTGGGGTGACAGTGATGTGGGTGACAAAGATAATCATATATTCACTTTTTGTTGGGGGGGTTGTCACTGACCAGGCCGCCCTACAACCCAGACCACCAAGAATACTTTTTCAAAAGTCTGGGGTTTGTGGCCGACTGCGATCTCCAAAGTCACGGGGGAGAAAAATTATTTGTTACGTCAGGTATGTCGCCTGCGGGGGAAAAAAAAGTCGATTTGTCAGAAAAAAAAGAACGCAACAGCTGCGGCGTAGTTGAAATCATTATCATCTTGAATCATTTTTTAGCCAGGTTAAAAAGAAAAAATTTTTAAAAACAATGAATAAAAAATAAAACAAAATAAAGACCTCATCATTCTCTCGTGATTTTTTCCAGCCAAGTTTAAGGCAAGATTTTTTTGCATAAAAGAAAGAAGACATTTTAAAAAAAAAAAAGGTCACATACAACAAGGAAGATCCCCTTTTTTGTTATGATTTTAATCATAAATAAAGAATGCACAGTATTCGTTCAGTAGTGTGCATCTAATGCAAGAAGGAACCCTTTATTTTTTTAAATTAATCTCCAGGGAATGATAAATAATACCCCGGGTATTCGTTAGGTAATTTCATTAACCAGGAAAGAAATGCAGAGTAAAATTTTCCCTTTCAAATAAATTCATTTAAAAACATCCCGGGAAAAAATTTTCCGAAAAAAAATGTAGGTATTCTCAAACCGAAAAGAAATATACCCAATACCAATACAAAAAATGTCAGCCGGAAATCCAATCAAAAACGACGCACTAAAATTTATCGGCCAAAAAATTTCATCCCATTTAAACCAAAGAAAAAGGATAGTTTTTTCGGTAACATCTTTAAAAAAAAAATCTTTTTCCGTCGGGTAATTAACTTGCAAAAAAAAAATCGTCCTTCTCAGGTAAGAACCCTGAAAATAAAGAAATTGTTTGTCGGGTAATGTAACCCTTAAACAAAAAGGAATCGTTTTCGCAGGAAAAGTAACCCTTTGAACAAAAAAGAACTTTGTTTTTCCGGGTAATGCATCAGACCAAAAAAGGACACTTCCCGTTAGGAAATATAATCCTTGAACAAAAAAGGGAAAAACTTCTTCGTCAGTAAGTTCCATGAACAAGAAAGGACATCTGTCTTCGTCGGGTAATCCCATCCGAACAAAAAAGGGACATTTTCCCGCAAGGTAAATCACCTGAACAATAAAATAAAAATTTCTTTGTAAATATTCTTCATTTGTAACGAAAAAAACACCACCCCCTTTCTTTTTTTTTCCCCTTCTTTTTTCCCCCCCACCCCCAACTTCTCTTTGGGGCAATTT
The DNA here is from genome assembly GCA_018398815.1 of Conus ventricosus. NCBI lineage: Eukaryota > Metazoa > Mollusca > Gastropoda > Neogastropoda > Conidae > Conus > Conus ventricosus. The sequence continues at coordinate 8,011,148 of CM031610.1, forward strand.
TAAAACTGGATTTAAATGACTTGCCCCCAAGATGGCGTCATTTTGGGAAACGGCTGCACGGCAGGAAATGTAAGCAACATATTCTTGCGTTTGGGGGCAAATGTTCAAAAACCCGAACCAAACCCTGAACAGAGACAGGAAGGCAAACAAAACCTGATCTTTTAAATTTCGGGGATAGCCATGGTGTGTGTGGTGTGTGGGGGGGGGGGGGGGGGCTACTTAAAGCATGTTGCAATGAACTGTTGTTTTTACCAATAAGGGTTTTCCGATAGGCACACGTATTCCCGCGAACGCTGGTGTTCAGCACGTGGGGGACTACCTTGAAAGCGGATGAAGGGGGGTGGGGAGGACCTGAGGTCAGGGGGGGGGACAGGTGGGGGAACAGAACAGCTGCTGACACACGACCCTCGGCTGCCGCCCAAAACAAGGTCAAAAGGGCAGTCGAACAATGCACACGTGCTGCCTTTTGGGGGCTAGGACTGCCCGGGGAAAGGTTTTGGGGTGGTGGTGGGGTGGGGGGAAAGGGTGTGTGGTTTTAAAATGAGTTTGGGGGGGGGGGGGGGGGGGGGGGGGCATTTGGGAACTGGAAACAACGAACCATATGGGAACAATGGTGTGCGAGAAATTAAAAAAGAAACCAAGGTAGTTTCGGTCTGTCAGGGAAAGGGAGATTAGTCCTACCGCTGATACACCTTGAAAAGGAGGAGTACTTTCCCGCCCTACACCCCCCGGGGGGTTTAACCTTGCCCTGGGCGGGGGGCTTGCGTGGGCCTGTGATCTTTTTTGGCTTGTGAGGGGGCATCAAAACTCAGCAATGGTTAGTTTGAAATGCTACCTGATAGCCAAGTTGGGACTGGCCAAGCATTACGTGGTAGAAATTTATCCCCCGGGAGGGGCTCCCCTGGAAGGTTAGGTTTTTCCCCCCTTAACCCACCCTTTTTTCCCTTTCTTCTTCTCCTTTTTTTCTTTTTTCTTTTCTTCCGTCTCCCCTTCAAGTCTTCTTTTCCCACTCCTTTTCTTCTTGGTTCTTTTAAATCCCCCTTCCGTCTCCCTTTTTCGGAAAAGGGTTGGGTTGGGGAGAGGGGCCACTTAACACATCATTTGCTCGGGGCCCCTTTTAAAATACACCTTCCTTCTTCGCTCCCCCTTTTTCTGGTCAAAACAGGATTTTTCCCGGCTCCAAGATCCCCTGATGTCACCTTTCTGTTA
>CM031610.1:8013356-8036156 GCA_018398815.1 Conus ventricosus
GAAACGTCTGAAGGGATAGTGCCTAATACTTTATCTGTTCCCGGATGGTTATCTCTGTCGGTCAGATCACTTGGCGCAGTGCAGAGAGAGAGAGGAGAGAGAGAGAGGCAATTGCAGTTTCGACCAGCAACATAAATCATGTGCCAGTGTCAGATTGTTCAATGGTTCCGGCGAGGCTCTTTTCTTCTGATTAGAAACGATAAACTGGCACACAGGACAGCCGTGGATGATTTGTGTGCTGCCTGGCTGGGAAGGCTGCATTGGACTTGTCTGTCAACCGCCGTCTGTTTGGCTTTAAAGCTTAGGAGTGGACACTTCACGCCAGTGTGTCAGGACATTGTTCAGCCGCCGTAAATATGAATGTGTGCATTCCTTTGAAACCAGACACGTACACAGGTGGCTGAGAGAGTGGTGGAAGCACTCACCGAGGAAACGAAAAAATCCGGTTTAGTATCTCGTAAAGTCGTTATTTTTTTTTCTCCATTTTCTTCTTTGCACGACTGCTGAAGAGATGGTCAGGGTGCTAGCGTTTCAGGTGAAATGTAAAACGGAGGTGGTCTGGTGCGCTGGATGCACTCAGCACACATCAAGGAACTCACCAGCAGAGTTGTTGTGGACAGCATTCTGAAGGAAAATCTGTTTTGATCTGTAGACATACACATCAGCAGACAGGCGGAACAAACATGGATGCTGCTTCAGTATGAGGACACACTCACTGCTCTGGGAAGAGCACTTTGAAGTCCATTCTGAGAAATCTCTTGTGATGGTGAAGTTAGTACAGTTCCTAGTCCTTTGTGAAAAAATATGGTGTCTATGCAGGTCTGTTACTTATAATGGCTGCGTTAGTGCAGTGAAATATATTGGAAGGAAACTGTACTAGAAATGAAATACTGTGAGAAAGGCAAGACAAAGTCAATTAGTAACCGATATTTGTTCAGTTTCAAGAGGAGCCTCTCTTTGTTGCTATTTGTTAAATCAAGACACAACAGAACCAGCTTCTTGCAATCAATGGAATGTAAAACTACAAAAGGAAATTACGTGGGTTAAAACTTTCCACAAATTCCGACAGATAAAGACGTGAGCCTAAGACAGTTTCAAAATCAGAATTTTGAAGGGAATACTATCGACCAATATTGCTTTGCAAAACATGGTAATTGAAGAGTAACATGTCCCACGGACTTTCTGTCACACAATGGCTTCCACACTTGCCTTTATCGGGAAAAACATCGGTTGGTTTATAGCATACAAAGCTATGGCAATGGCCAACTTTTTTTTCTTATGTTTTTTTTTCTTCTTTCCAAACTTATGGGTGGGTTTGTTTCTTATAATTTTTTAACATTCTTTTATGCTTTTAGTAGCTATCATTTTGCTCATAAATATTTGTGATCTAATGTCCAAACAATTGTGATTACTTGTTAATGAATTAATGTCCTATTGTTTCAGTATCCTTTAATGTGTGTGGTGTGTGTGTGTGTGTGTGTGTGTGTGTGTGTGTGTGTGTGTGTGAAGGCGTGAACACTCGTGCGAATGACAGAGAGAGGCCTTGGGAGGGAGGGAGGGTTGGGGGCTGGGTCGTTGGGGAGGTGACATGACCTGTCCGGTACACCACCTTTAAAACAACCCTAACAAACAGCGGCTATCTGTCGTCTGTTCACCATGGCACAAACTTTGCAGTGCCAGCCCGTCGGCAAAACCCACCGTCATTCAACAGCCGCTTTAACGGCCCCTTTAGCCCCCCTTGTACCGCCTGCCTTTGCCTGCCCGTCGCCCCACACATACAGCGACAGAAAGATATCTGAATCGCTCTCAGCGGCGAGGGACCCTTTTGCTCCGTAGATCATCGGAATTTCTTTTGAAACAGCACAATGTCGTTTTCCCGCGCACCAAGTGTGGTGTTGGAGTGTGAAAATGGATGGAAACACGGGGAGATAAAGCGTGGTGCCCTTACTACAGCGGCTCTGTGATGAGAGCACGTGATTCGGCTGCCAGGGTTTCTGTGGCCCGGATGTGGAGTTTCAGTTACTTGTGGTGCGAACAGTTATGTTGTACGATTTCAGAAAAAGTTTTAGGGCGTATTTAGATCAGCGTTTGTGTGAGTACACACTGTGTCTCTAGGGCCCCTTACATGCGTTCGTTATACTAGAACCATGGTGTGACGAAAGGTGAAAAACACCAACAGAAATCAAGCCGAACAGTTCTCTGTCAAGTAAAGGTCATTAATGGATCACAGCAACTTGTGACAGACGAACTCTGCTTCAGTTTTCCATCCTTCGTCAGAGAAACTCAAAACACGCTGGTTCAGTCAATCGTGGTTCACGTCAGAAACCAACGCTGCCACAGGGTACCAACTCCATGACCCTGGCAGCCATGAAGAAGGCGAAAAAGGACGACCTCGTGGCATCCTGAAGAACTCCGCCCCGAAGACGGGACACGCCGGGAGGAAAGACAGGCGGGGGAGGAGTGGTGAGGTCCAGACAGGGGGTGGGTCAGAGGTGTCCAGGAAGGAGAGGAAAGGTCAGCCCTGGACTTTACCCAGAAAACTGACTGCTCCCTGGCGGCCCACAGGTCGCTCTGTCTTCAGTAAGTGGTTTATGGGCTGGACTCTTCTTCCTCATCTACCCTCTCTCTCATACACATTTTGCTCCGCTCTGTCTTCAGTAAGTGGTTTATGGGCTGGACTCTTCTTCCTCATCTAATTTCTCTCCATACACATTTTGCTCTTCTCCTCTGCATACGCCTCTGTCATGTGTCTTTGTTCGAATGAGTAGTGATGACACACGCGCATCGGTTAAATCAAAATACTATGTTCCGTTACCTCATTGTCGACGATCATATGTATTGACTAGTGATCTGATGAAAACTGGAAAGAAAGCATTTATCTACATGTGCTGAAGTCGACAGCAACTTGAGCGAGCGAATGGTCTGTTGAAGGTCAGGAAACCGAATCCCACCAAGGAAATTTTCTTTCATTCTTTCAAAGTAAATGAGCCGGGAAAGTGGGTATAGGTCTTTGATGTGTATGCAAAGTCACACCGAGTATGGCATTAAACACACCCGGGTAGATCTGCACATGGCGTCCACATGTCAGGCAGGCCATTTGTATTCACAGTCCACTGGCGCCCAAACTGCCCTCCTCTTGCCATCTTAACAGGTTGCCCTTCGAGAAGTGCAAGTGTAGCGTAAGGAAAGTACCCACCCCCTACTCCGCCATGGCATGATGTGTGGACATTCATTGTCACTGTAAGGCATCTGGTATGTGTCAGCTAGGGGTTTTGTCTCTCTTAATTTTGTTAACAAAGAAGAAATTTTAATTTGGCATGTTATAAATTTTGGCATTAGAGAGAGAGAGAGAGAGAGAGATTCAGATTCAGACGATTTATTCATAATAGGCCCTAGCCCCTAATGAAGGGGTGTGTGAACATGCAAACATAATGATTTTATACGATTACAATATACGGATAAAAAAAACCGCTCGTTCTACATGTCAAGAAGAAACAATGTGTATAGGTTTAGAGACTTTGTTCAGAAACAAGAAAAGGTTTGACAATTTCGGAGCAGAGAGAGAGAGAGAGAGAGAGAGAGAGAGAGATGCGTGGAGACGAGTAGGAAGAGTTGCCGTTCTTCTGGTGTCGTGAGTAGCTCAACACATCCACAATCCGTGGTTAGTTCAAAGTCCGATGTCAGTGTCGGTAAGAGGTGATGCCATATGGCCTAAGGACAGACAGGTGACTGTTGATGTTGGATCTAACCAAGATCCGAGGTCCGTACGACCATGCAGTGTGTTCGTTTGTTGCCATTGCTATTTTAATTCTTAGTTCCAGTTTCCTTGAATGGGATTGGTCTTTGCCATCAGTGAGAAACGTTTGAAACAGAACTCATGGTGGATGAACGTGGTGGGTTGATTCTTTGCCATCGTGAGAAACGTTGGGTAATACTAAGCCTCATGGTGGATGAACGTAGGTGGCGCCTCCAGAAGGGTGGCTCTTGTTCACTCGCATCCGCAATTAAATTAAATAACTATCAATGTCAGTAAGGAGGGTGATGTTCTATATATGTTGGATCCTACCAGGCACAACTGAACACCATCAATATGATTCGGCAGTTGTGACTGGACAGCAGTGCCGCGTCTCCTCCAGGAGAGTGCGTTATAGCAGCCTGATAGTGACTGCTTCCTGTGCTATCCCAGTGAAAGGCCGCTCGTGGGTTTTGCTCTGAACGAGAAGTCAGAATGAGTGACTTGGAAGTAATAACACTAAAAGGGTCTGGAATGTGAGACAGAAAGAACAAAAAAATCAGTTATCTATGTTCATGTAAATCCACTATGTATATACTGTATTACTGTTACCAAAGATCGTAAGCTACGGTGCTAAAGACCCGTCATGCTGTCATAAATTTGGATTACGTCCCTTTGTACAGGGATTTGGCACGAACTGAGTGACACCAGACCGTTCTGCCGTATTGGTGAAAATGCGTGAGACCAGGAGAGAGAGAGAAAAGAGGGGAGAGAGGAACACAACTCAACTACTGAGATTGAATATAACTGACATTTGTCAGTCTGATATCAACGCTTCGTTCAGTTAGCTTTCTGTCAGCTAAAAGGACTGTCGTTAGTTGTGCAATAGTATACTACGATGATGTCTCCAAATGAAACTGATTTATTTGTAGACATTTCTTTAAAAAAAAAAAAAGGGTGGATTTTTTTTGTAATTAAAGTGAACATCTAAATGAGATAATCTGTCAACAGATTAGCTGCAACTTGATACGATAGCAGGTTTTAGAAAAAGGGAGAGAGAGATAGGGACCGGGTGGAGTGGGTATTACTGTACGTACTAATTAGACTAATTCATGAACAAGAAGAACACAGAACGCTATATTATTTTTGTGTGGATGTTAATTATTTTTAAGTAAGATTATGACAAGAAGAGTGACATAGACCGCCATGTCGCTGAAATTAGGCCAAAATGCAAAACACGCACACAAAATGAGCAACTTTTTCCCAGAAAAAAAGAAAAGAAAAGAAAAGCGTTTGTAACAATCGTGTTTTCTTCAGAAGTCGATGCAAATGATCATAGAACTGGCTGAACGCACGCGTGATTTCAGCCCAGTCTTTGAAATGTATAATAATGTGTTTGCGGTAGCAGACGTTACTTTGTAAAGCTGTGTTCCGATTGGCCAAAGTGAAGAGTCTGTTCTGATTGGTTCATATTACATTACAGCGAGGCTTCTCTGGCAGCTGACACATCTTGCGTATCAGTGCATCCGTCCATTCACCATTGTTTCCTTTGTTTAGTATGTTATGAAAAGGCAGCTATTTCTTTGATGTCTTCAGAGTCATGTACGGCAAGTACCCACCTGCATGTGGAAATTAAGCACGGGCATTTTCCATTTCGATTTCACTGGCAAAAGCTCAGTGTTTTGAGAGCCGAGAGCTTTTTTTCCCGTCAAACGCCAACGCACGGCTGTCCTGAACATTTGATATGCACAGTGGAACTGAAGTTTCCTCCTGCTTCGGTCCCTGATTGCAGGATACGGGAAAAAAGCAACATACTCCCCATGCTGCAAGACGTGTCCACATGCTAACTTCCTACATGCCTGTCCAAACAGCTCGGTCCGCAAGTTCTTCTTCTGCGGTCGATTGTGTGTGTGTGTGTGTGTGTGTGTGTGTGTGTGTGATGCATCAGATCTTCAATCCTGTCGCTATGATGAGACCCACAGTCTTCTCGAGGTCTTGACGGCTGCCCCAAAGCTGCGTCTGCAATTTTGCACCCTCTGGTCAGGTTTATCGCCGTAGATCATTATGGGCTGGACAGTGTTGGAGGATGTGTTCTGGGGTCTGAGATCCAGTGCCACACTGACATTCGTCTGTGTGAGCAATCTTAATTCGCTGAGGTGGCTCAGCTGTCAGCAGTGGCCAGTTCTCAGTCTGAAGAGGATTGTTTGATGGTATCTCTGGAGCTGATGGATTGAATCAACACCACTGTCTGCACCCAGTCTTCTCTTCCACTGTGTTTGATATTGATTGTGGATGATAGTTTTGGCCTCTCTGTAGGTCACCAGGGTGGCTGAACTGCTCCATATTGCTGCCCGCCTTGGACAGAGCCTCAGCCTTCTCATTCCCAATGATCCCACAGTGACATAGAATCCACTGGAGTACAATGGTGGGTCGTCTTGAAAGATCATGGAGGCTTTTTTGATGTTTTTAAACTGCTGTTTGCTTCTGTTGCTCTGAAGTCCCTGCAGCAGGGATCTGCAGTCAGTGAAGAAAGCCATTTCGGGTGGTGGCTTGTTTGACTCGCTCCGCGGGTTCTAAAAAAGGACCAGTGAATCGTGCCTACCACAGCTGGCTTTCCCTCTCTCTCTACACTTCCTCACATAAAAAAAGATCTGATTCAGAAGTGTTCAAGAGAAAAGAAATGAACATCTGAAATGAGTCGCCTTCCAAAATGTGTTAAGGGAGACAATAAGACATTTTTGTCCTGGCGTGCATTTCCACATAGAAAAGACTATAGCGGCAGAAGCTGCACTGTGTATTTCTGATCTGTTGTGAGAAAGGTGTCACCTTTCTGAAGGACTTGCACCAGGTTGTGCGGTAATCAGGCGTTAAGATTTGCTGGTGTTTAGAAGGGATCCAGTGTTCAAATGTTTGCCGGTATCTTGAAAGCGGGCGGGATTCGGGGCCGCAGTTTCAAGTATTAGCACTTCAACTGCTGCTGCTGTCGTTGCTTCCGTTTCCACTACTGTTATTATCAACACTGCTATAGTTGCTACTGTGTCGTCTACTGCTGTTGCTGCTAATGCTGCTACTACTGCTGCTATTCCTGCTGCTATTGCGCTCCTGCTATTCCTGCTGATGTTGTTACTGCTGCTGGTGCTGCCCTTTTGCTACCGCTCTTTCTGCTATGATTCTGCTGTCATTGCAACCACCATCGCCACTGCTGTGGTTCTGTTGTTGCTGCTGCTACTACCACTACTACTACTACTGCTATTACTACTACTGCTACTACTTCTATGCTACTACTTTTACTACTGCTACTTACTACTACTATTCCTGAAGCAGAATGCACTTCAAGATATCGCTGCTACTAGTACCACTTGTCTTTAAACTACTGCAGGTGGGGTGACAGTGATGTGGGTGACAAAGATAATCATATATTCACATTTTGTTGGCAGGGTTGTCACTGACCAGGCCAGACCTACAACCACAGACCACTCACAGAATCACGTTCAAAAGTCTGGGAGTTGTCGGCCCTGACTGCGATCTCCATAGTCACGTGGAGAAAGACTTCATTTGTGTACGTCAGGTATGTCGCCTTGCGGGGGAAAAAAAAGTCGGTATTTGTCAGAAAAAAAGAACTGCAACAGACTGCGGCGTAGTTGAAAATCATTATCATCTTGAATCAGTTTTAGCCAGGTTAAAAAGTAAAAAATATATACATATGAAATAAAAATAAAACAAAATAAAGACCTCATCAATTCTCGTCGTGATGTTTCCATGCACGAAGATTAAGGACAAGAGTTTTTTTGCATAACAAGAAAGAAGACACTTGTAAAAAAAAGAAACTCATCAACAAGAGAATCGCCCGTTTGTTAGGAATCATTATCATGAAATCAGTTATAGCCATGTTAAAAGTAAATTATACATATGATGATAAACTAAAGCAAAAGGAAACGACCTTCATCTTCTGTCATTATGCTTCCATGACGAATGATAAGACACGGTATTCGTTATAATGTCATTAACGAAGAAAGAATGCAGGAGTATTAAAAACAAGAGTAATGTTCATCATAACAACGAAACCCGTATTGTAATGTAGTTTCATCAATACAACAGTAAGAATATATCATCGTATAGCAAAGAACATGTCAGCCTGGATTATTCTCATAACTACATGGAGAAAAATACACTGCGTATTCGTAGTAATGTTCATTATACACTAAAGAGATGAGATCTATATTTCATTGTAACATCCGAATACAACAATCATGTTATTCGTCACCGAGAATATATGCCCAAAATAATTCGTAGAAAGCTGTCACTCAGGATAATTCATACCATGAAAAAAAGGATAATTTTGTCAGTAATGTTCATCATTACAAGAAAGGAAATCGTTTCGTCAGGTAATGTAATCCTTGAACATATTGTACAGTGAACTTCTGTCCTTTCGTCAGTGTAATGTAATCCATTGAACATAAAGGATAATCTGTCTTCGTCAGGTAATGTAATCTTGACAAGAAAGGACATCTGTCTTCGTCAGGTAATGTAATCCTTGAACAATAAAGAACATCTGTCTTCGTCAGGTAATGTCATCTATGACCAAGAAAGGACATCTGTCTTCGTTAGGTAATATAATCCTTGAACAAGAAAGGAAATCTGTCTTCGTCAGGTAATGTCATCCATGAACAAGAAAGGACATCTGTCTTCGTCGGGTAATGCCATCCATGAACAAGAAAGGACATCTGTCTTCGCAAGGTAATATCATCCATGAACAATAAAATAGATATGTCTTTGTCAAGTATTCTTCATTTGTACACGAAAGAATACACCACCGCCTTTCTTTTTCTTTCCCTTCTTCTCCCCCTACCCCTAACTTCTCTTTGGAGCAATTCAGAAACTGGTATTAACTGACTTGCACCAAGACTGGCGTCATTCTGAGGAATCGGCTGCTACGGCAGGAAATGTGAAGCACACATATTCTTGCGTTTGGGGACAAATGTTCAAACCAGAACCAAACCCATGAACAGAGACAGGAAGGCAAACAGAAACACTGATCTGTACATATACATGGGCATAGCCATGGTGTGTGTGTGTGTGTGTGGGGGGGGGGGGGGGCTACTTACAAGCATGTTGCAATGAACTGTTGTTATATCACCAATGAAGTGTCCGATCAGGCACACGTCATTTCCGCGCGAACGCTGTGTGTTGCAGCACGTGGAGGACTACCTTGAGAAGCGGATGAAGGGGGATGGGGAGGACCTGAGGTGCAGGGCGGGGGGACAGGTGGAGGAACAGCAACAGCTGCTGCACACACTGACCGCTCGGCTGCCGCCAATACAAGGTCAAGGACAGTGCGAACAATGCACACGTGCTGCCTTTGGTGGGCTAGGACTGACCCGGGAAGGTGTGGGAGTGGATGGTGGAGTGGGGGTGAAAGGATGTGTGTGTGTAAGTTGAGTTGGGGGGGGGGGGGGGGGGGAGCATGTGTAGACTGGAACAACTGAACCATATGGAACAGACTGGTGTGCGATGAAATTAAATGAAACGCCATTGTGTAGTTTCGGGTCTGTCAGGAAGGCATGATTAGTCCATACACGCTGATACACCTCTGATAAGGCAGGAGTACTTCCAGGCCCTACACCCCTCCGGGGGTTGCAACCTTGCCGTGGTCGGAGGGCTTGCGTGGTCCTGTGATCTTTTAGGCTTTGCTGACGGGGCATCAAAACTCAGCTAGATGGTTAGTTGTGAACACTGCTAGGCCTGTATAGCCAAGTTGCTGACTGGCCAAGCATTACGTGGTAGGAATTGATGCCCCTGGTAGGGTCTCCCATGTCAGAAAGGTTAGGAGTGAGGGCCCAGACAAATAGTAACCCACCTTTTTCCTATTCTGTCTTCTGCCTTTCTTAACGGATCTTTTTCTTTCTTCGTCTCCCCTTCAAGTCTTCTTTTCCACACTCCTTTTCTCTCTGTGGTCTCCTTAAGATCCGCCGCGTTGGCCGTGCGGTGCGACCTGTGTCGGAGGGGGATGAGATCCTGGTGATTGAGAGGGCCAGCGCTCTCAACACATCACTTTGGCTCGGACCTCTCCTAGACAGGGAGTACACCTTGGCCCGGGTGTACTAATCGGCTCCCCTTCTTGGGGCTGGATCAAAACAGGCATTTCTCCGGCTGGCCAAGATAACCCCTGTAGTGCTCAGCTCTCTGTTCCCGGGAGTTGGGCATGATCAGGGGGGATAGGGTTGGTAGGTTTTTGTCTGTTGTATATCTCTCCTGAAGCCTGGAAGGGGTCAAGACAGTGATTCTTGGCCCTGGCCCCTTAGTTGGACTCCAAGGTGGGTGGGTAAGGGAGGGATGAAATATAATAAAATACACATGGCTTTTTCAAAAAACTACCCCCCCCCCCCCCCCCCCCAAAAGGAAGAGGAAGGCAGCATCCCCTTTTTCAGAGGACTTTCAAACAGACAGCGATTCTGATACTGAGGTACGACAGAAGACAGGTTTCTGGGCTTCCTGGCTCGTGATGGAAGGGACGGAGCAGGAAAGACCCCTTTCATCTCTGAGCCCTTTTGCCATCCAAAAGGGCTTTCAAGGTCTAGCAGGTGACCCTCAGTCAGTCAAAAGGTTGAGGAATGGCTCATTTCTAATTCAATGTCGATCTAAAAAGCAATCTGAACAACTGTTGAGAGCAACAAAGATAGTGGACAGGGAGATCAGGGTGACTCCTCATAAACAGTTAAATTCGTCAAAAGGTGTGATTCGCTGCAGAGATCTATCAGGGGTCTCAGAGGCAGAAATCAAGACGGAACTGGCGTCCCAAGGTGTGACGGAGGTGCGCAGGGTGACGGTAAAGAAAGGTTCAGAGAGAGTGGACACCAACACCCTCTTTCTGACGTTCTGCAACCCTGTGCTGCCTCCGGTCATCAAAGTCGGTTACCTAAATGTTCATGTTCAGCTGTATGTGCCGTCCCCGTTAAGGTGTTTCAGATGCCAGAGGTTTGGCCATGTCAGAGACCGCTGTTCTGGGTAGGAGGTGTGCGGTATTTGCTGCAAGGCAACCCATGATGGGCCGTGTAAAGATCCGGCACATTGTGCAAACTGCGGTGGCGACCATCCCTCCTCTTCACGAAATTGTCCTCTGTGGATTCAGGAATCTGCAATACAAAGAGTTAAGACAGAAAAGAAGATCTCCTTTTTTGAAGCCCGCAAGCAGGTTGTGGGCAGTCAGACGGCCACAGCATCTTCATATGCTTCGGCCGTAAAGAAAATTTCCACTCGGTCAGTCTGCTGCCAGACTGATGAATTTATCTTTTCAAAGACACTGCAAGGAAGAACTGTCAGCTCTGGTGGAAGCAGGTCCACCACCTCCCAACCCACAGTGAATGCCCCTGGTGGAGGCAAAAAATCCGCCACCCTCAGACTGCCCAGCAGTCTACAACATCTGCTGCTGGGCAGATTAAAAAACCAGCACCCGCAACTCGAATTCCTCTGTCCAGTGCCCGTGCGGGCAAGGGAGTTCAACCCAGTGTGGAGATGGTGGAGATGAGGAAGAAACCTCCACCATCTCCCAAATCCAGACCTCCACCATCTCCAAACTCCAGGCCTTTGTCACCTGCGGGCAAGTCTGCCAGCAGGTCCAAAGGCCACCACAGTCCAGTGAAACTAACTAATAAATTTGCTCCATTAGATGCGGACGTTGAAGAGGAGATGACCTGATTTCTCTCCTTTTCGCCTCTGCACCATGGATAGTACAATATTCCATTGGAATATCCGTGGTCTAAATTCCAACTTCGAGGAGCTGCAGCTTCTGTGTCAGTCTCTAAAACCTTCCGTCGTGGCTCTTCAAGAAACTCAAATTCAAAGCCAGAAGACCTTTACTCTTTCTGGCTTTAATATTCTTTCGAAACCTGCACAACCATCCACGTTGGGACTGTCAGGCGGTGTTGCCCTTCTCCTACACAAAACTTTGTTGTATAGTCCTGTCATTCTGTCTACCTCCCTTCAGGCTGTAGCTGCGAGAGTCACTCTCCACAAGACTGTGACAATCTGTTCCCTTTATCTCTCACCTTCTGTCCCGGTTTGTCGTCAGGACCTTGTCAGTCTGATAGAAGAACTTCCTCGACCTTTTTTGCTGTTGGGTGACTTTAACGGTCACAATCCTCTTTGGGGTAGTGCCAGTACGTCATCCAGAGGTTTGCTAATTGAGGATGTCCTTTCAGATTTGGATTTGTGTTGTCTGAACGACGGATCTGCAACTTATCTCCACTCTTCCACAGGTTCACTTTCGTGCTTAGATTTGTCGGTTTGTGACCCCTCGCTGGTCCTGGACTATGAGTGGTCTGTCCATGACGATCTGCACGGAAGTGACCATTTCCCTGTTCTTTTACAGCCCATATTAACTGAAACCGCCTCTGTCTCTCAACATCTCAATTATAAGAAAGCAAACTGGGATCTATTTTCAACCACTATTTCAAAAGAATTCCAGGACACTGATTTTTTTCAGAGTCCAGACCCAGCAGAATCACTGATTAACACCGTGATCAAGTGTGCTAAAACCTGTATTCCAGTGTCTTCCGACAAACTCCAAATGCCAAAAACACCCTGGTTCAATTCAGACTGCCAACAAATTTCAAAAGTTCGCAAACGGGCTCAGCGTCGGGTATACCAACGACCTTTGGGTCCCAACGCTAGAGCCCATCAGAAACTCCGTGCTAAATCGAGACACACTTTCAAAATCAGTAAACGTCGGTCCTGGAGAAACTTCTGCTCCAGGCTGACATCTAAAACTTCCAAGAAAAAAGTCTGGAACATCATTAGAAAATCAAAGGGAAGAACACCAACCCCTCCATTCATCACTTGAAACTTGCTGATGCTCTGATCACTGACAAACAAGCTGTTGCCAATCTTTTGGCCTCCACCATCCAACAGAACTCCTCTTCTTCAAATAAATCTGCAGTCTTTTTAAGAAACAAAGAGGTTAGAGAGAAATCTTCATACAATTTCACATCAGACAACTCTGAAACCTATAATCTTCCTTTTTCAATCGTTGAACTCAATCAGCTTTACAAACCTGCACTGATTCTGCCCCTGGTCTGGATGACATTCATTATCAGGTTGTGAAACATTTCCCAGAAAGCTGTCTCCAGACTCTTCTCCAAGTCTATAACCATATCTGGACCACAGGGTCCTTTCCGCCCTCCTGGCGGAAAGCCCTGATCATTCCCATTCCAAAGCCTGGAAAGGACCTTACCAACCCTTCCAACTATCCCCCAATTGCTCTGACCAGCTGCCTCTGTAAACTGATGGAAAAGATGGTCAACTCCCGTCTGATGTGGAAGCTGGAAACCGATGGTCTTTTGGCCAGTGAACAGTGCGGTTTCCGGAAGTACCACTCGACGGTTGACCATCTAATCCGTCTGGAAACCACCATCCGCAACGCCTTTGTTAACAAGCAGCATGTGGTCGCTATCTTTTTCGACCTCGAAAAGGCGTACGACACCACGTGGAAAACAGGAGTCCTCATGGACCTGCACAGACTTGGTTTTCGGGGTCACCTGCCTCTGTTCATTCAAAACTTTTTAGCCGATCGACAGTTCCAGGTGCGTGTTGGCACCACACTCTCTGACATCCATGGGCAGGAGTTGGGTGTTCCTCAGGGGAGCATCCTTTCTCCCGCCCTTTTCAGCATTAAAATTAATGACATTGTCCAATCGGTAAACCTGGGCACAGAGTCCTCTCTGTTTGTTGATGACTTTGCGCTGTATGCAGTTGGAGCTTCTTACCACAGTGTACAGCGTCGACTCCAACTTTGCGTCAACAGAATCCAACAGTGGGCCGAGGAAAACGGGTTTACCTTCTCCCGTACCAAAACTCAGTCAATTCATTTCCACAATTTTCGTCGATTCTTTGATGATCCTGAAATTCATCTAGACAAGTCCACCATTCCAGTTGTAAAAGAAGCCAAATTCCTGGGAGTTATTTTTGACCAAAAACTCAACTTTCTCAGCCACATCAAAAACCTCAAAACTTCTTGCCAGAAAGCTCTGAATATTCTGCGGGTCGTAGCGCACACCGACTGGGGCGCTGATAAGAAAACTTTGCTGCACCTCTACAGAGCCTTGGTCCGTTCCAAACTAGACTACGGTTGTGCCGTGTACGGCTCCGCAAGACCCTCTTACCTCAAACTCTTGGACCCTATCCACCATCAAGGGCTTCGTCTCTGTCTTGGAGCGTTCCGCACCACCCTGTGTACAGCCTGTACGCAGAGGCGGGTGAACCTTCATTGTCCAACCGCAGGCTGAAAACTGTCTTTGAATTATTATATCCGACTGTTCTCAGAACCGCAGAATCCTGCCTATGACTGTGTCTTTGTCCTTCCGTTCCAAAGTAAGTTTGAAAACAACCCGAAATGTATTCCGCCGTTTGGTCTTCGTATGCAGCCTCACGTGCGGAATGCAGGTCTAGACCTAGGAGTTGTGTCAGATTTTTCTAAGTTTCCGGATCAACCTCCGTGGACCTTCTTCACGCCAGAGATTCATTTCGATCTTGCAGCTTTTCGCAAAGAGTCTACCAGCTCTCTGGCGTACAAGGCTTTGTATGCTGAGCTCTGTTCCAAATTCCCATCCTATCAAAAAGTTTTCACTGACGGTTCCAAGTCTGAAGAGGGAGTGGCCTGTGCAGCTTACTGCCCTGGGGCTCCTTCTCAGATACTGTTGAAACATATTCATTCAGATGCTTCTGTATATTCTGCTGAACTTACTGCTCTGGTTTTGGCTTTGAAGATAATATCACAATCTTCGAAGAGGGACTTTCTGGTTCTGTCGGATTCGCTGTCAGCTTTGGAGGCTATAGCTGGCCGCAACCTTCAGCATCCAGAACTTTTACTTTTTTTTGAACTTTTTAGCAACTTGAAGGCGGACGGTTACAACATTACTCTTGCTTGGGTTCCTGGTCATGTTGGCATCGGCGGGAACGAAATGGTTGATCGTTTAGCCAAGAACGCCACAAGAGAGAAACTGTCCAACATTTATATCCCCTGCTCAGACGTGAAACCCAAAATTAACGATTATGTGAGAGACCTCTGGCAGGAGGATTGGAACACACAGACGACTAACAAACTCTTTCAGATCCGTCCAAACCTTAAGGAGTTCCTCCCATCCACGTCGGGAGGTCGTAAAGAGGAAACGGTTCTGTGCCGGCTGCACACCGGCCATTCGTATTTTACCCATGCTTACCTTTTAAAGAGTGAAGAAGCTCCGTGGTGCATTCCATGTCATGCGCCACTCACAATGAAACATGTTCTTTTAGAGTGTTGGGACTTGCACGATGTGAGACACAAACATTTTACGGCGGAGTCCATGAAGATCCTGTTCAGGGATGTCCCGCCTGACGTGATCCTTGAGTTTCTGAGAGAGATTAACATTTTTTATCTGATTTAAGATTTTACGGCAGAAAGATTTTTAACAAACTTTCTGGTGCGTTTGTAGACGATGTCATTTAACAAGATGTGTGAAAGTTTTTTTTTTTTTTTTTTTTTTTTTTTTTTTTAAATGACTGGTGAGTTGATTTTAACATGGTGACAGCCCTGATATGGCCCTTTGCGGTCGGCTGGGCTATAAGCAACATTATCTTATCTTATCTAGGCCTACACATACACCATTAAAAAAAGGGGGGGAGGCTGTCTCACTACAATAAGGAACTGCAATTGTTTGTTAATTGACGTATCTACCAATGCGAATATGATCACCAATTTAAGTATTGTTTTCTTTCTTAAGCTGTCTTAAAAAACACACACACACACACACACACACACATACACACACACACACACACACACACACACACACACACACACACACACACACACACACACACACAAGGTAGCCTTCTGTGCAATGTGTATGTTGTACACAGTATGTAGCCATCCAGAGCATTCTTTATGCTACATACAAGACTGAGACTCCCTGTGTATGTTACAGCCAAAACAAGGCCATTCCGACCACTCTCTGTGTATGTTACAGACAAAACAAGGCCATTCCGACCACTCTCTGTGTATGTTACAGACAAAACAAGGCCATTCCGACCACTCTCTGTGTATGTTACAGACAAAACAAGGCCATTCTGACCACTCTCTGTGTATGTTACAGCCAAAACAAGGCCATTCTGACCACTCTCTGTGTATGTTACAGCCAAAACAAGGCCATTCTGACCACTCTCTGTGTATGTTACAGCCAAACCAAGGCCATTCTGACCACTCTGTGTATGTTACAGCCAAAACAAGGCCATTCCGACCACTCTCTCTCTCTCTCTCTCTCTCTCTCTCTCTCTGTATGTTACAGACAAAGCAGAGCCATTCTGACCACTCTCTCTCTCTCTGTATGTTACAGACAAAACAAGGCCATTCCGACCACTCTCTGTGTATGTTACAGCCAAAACAAGGCCATTGTGACCACTCTCTGTGTATGTGTGTATGTTATAGACAAACCAGAGACATTCTGACCTCTCTCTGTGTATGTTATAGACAAACCAGAGACATTCTGACCTCTCTCTGTGTATGTTATAGACAAACCAGAGACATTCTGACCTCTCTCTGTGTATGTTATAGACAAACCAGAGACATTCTGACCTCTCTCTGTGTATGTTATAGACAAACCAGAGACATTCTGACCTCTCTCTGTGTATGTTATAGACAAACCAGAGACATTCTGACCTCTCTCTGTGTATGTTATAGACAAACCAGACATTCTGACTGTCAACCTCGGGTGATGTCGATGGAGGAAGGACTAGCGCACAGCCCAAAACACACTCACAGCTTGCTTACGATCTCATTCATATATCATGCATTCGTCACATCAAACCACTAGTAAAGTCTATAACTTTACTACACATGGTCATAGAACGAAACATCAATGCGTATGGAATCAAACAAAATAAAACATTCTCTCTTTCCTGAACTTCACCAAAATCATTTATCTAAAAACATCATTAACTAACCCGGGTATAAATAGATTTCTACTTTACCTGGCCAGGTGATCTTAACTATTCACGAATCACTGTCTTTTCTTTTTTTTTTTTTTTTTTTCTTTTCACTGTCACTTTCACAAGCACGACACAACTGCTGGCACTGGTCTTGGTCTGCTGGTGTCTGGGCAGGTTAGACTGCTGGCACTGGCGTTGGTCTGTGGTTCTGCTTGGCGAAGTGACGCTGCCAGGTATGAGGTCGAACCTGGTTAAGATAGAACAGTGACTATCAACATCGATCTGTTCTCCTTTCTTTCTTCCTGCATTAACGCATTGCACTCTCTTTCTCTCTCTTCTAGTCTGCTCTTATCAAATGGACATGGTTGCTTTTCTTTTCTTTTTCTTTTCTTTCTTCTCCTCTTCATTATTAGCAACTCTTCCCCCACCCCCTCCTCAGTCCTTCCCCTGCAGACTATCCATGCAACTCTAAACTTGGTTCTCCTCTCTCCTCCCTTCATTCTCCCCCTTTTCCCTTTCCAAGATTACACCAACCTCTCTCTTCTGCTCTCTGTTCTTTCTCCCCGTTCCCCCCACCACCATTACTTTACCCTTTTAACCCGTTCCAAGGGCCAGTACCATTGGCAGTTTTTTTCCCCACCTCTCCCCAAGTTTATTCCCCAAATTTCCTTGGATTTCAAATCTCAGTCAGCTATCCCTTACTCTCTGGGGTGGTCAACGGGTCTTTTAATTGTTACTTGATTTTCACCCCCCCACCCAAAACCCTTCCCCCTCTCCCTTTCCGGCTACGTCAAAATTTGGGTTTAATGAGTCTGGGTAGGCGCAAAAGACGGACGATATCGAGCCCTGTGGGTCCACCCACCCCGATTTCCCTCGGGGAAGATTGGGACAGCTTACTCGCTTCCCAAAATTGGGCCGGATGAGTCCGCCCGGTCGTCGAGACCCCCCTGACAAAATCGGGGCGTCGGTCAGCACTTATCCCTCTGCGGGGGGCCCCAGCTATGTTTAAATTTGGGGGATCCTCCGGGGGCCTCGTAGCCCAGAATATTTGAGTTAGAGCTTTTTCCGGCTGGGCTGGTGGCGATTGACCACGATTTGGTTGTGTGAATTTTTGACCGGAAAATTTTTCCCCTTCAAAAGACTATGCCCGCATGTTCAAAAAGGGAAACAAAAAAACAACAACCTTTTTGCTAAACCACAGCTACACGGCGAGTTTAAAAAATATTTTAAACCAACGGTTTATAAAATTAAAAAATATATCATTAGTGAATACCACCCCACTGATTTATCATTGACGTGCGCTCTTGGTTTTCAACTCATTTTATAACGACCTTTTGTCGCACTTAGAAACCCCCCTACCTGCGGATTTGCCACATTTTCTTTTTAAAAAAATTTCTTAAAAACCCAAAATAAATAGATCACGTCCATACACTTACTGAGGAACTCATCCTCACTTATTGCAATAATGCTTCACTACAAAAGGGACTGTATGCTCAGCAAACAAATTTACAAAACAAATCTCACAAAAAAAAATTATGAAACCATAGCCCCGGGAAAATAAACCCATACCAAAACAAAACTGAATCAACACAAAAACAAAAAAGCCCCCGGGGATATACGACTTCCTTGAGTTGCAGCTTGCTAGCTACACGGCTTAAAAGTACTCCGACATTCTGTCGACCGGAATTACTGCACTGGGTACTGTGGGCTGCAATGCCATTCCCCAAAACGCAGAACCCTGCTGTTTTTCATGCGCCCCCTGCAGGAATTTGGGGGTTGATGATCATTTCCCCCTATCACAACTCTTTCCCAACAAGTTTTTGTGGAATTTCTCCCGGCCCACAAACGGCTAAACACCCTTCCTACAGTTCGTACCCTTCTTCACACTTTGTCAACTTCCTGCTGGCATACCTCACAGGGAACTCGCCCCCTTCATGCCCGCAACAATACTGCACCTACTCCCCGCCTGTGCATCTGTCCCAAAAAAAAAAGGGTTTTTGGCATTCTTAGCTTCAAGATGGGGGGGAACCTAGTTTTTCCCCAACACCGTCTGAAAAAGCTTGCCTGCACGTCACCACTCGACCACTCCCGGGGTTCCCTGCCTTGCCCAAAAATCCGAAGGACTCGTGATTGCTGCAAAATTTTTGGAACAAATCCCTTAGAAACCAATAAACCTAGCAGACCCTACTTCTTTTTTTGGTTTTTTGGTCTTCTAAATTTCATACTTCTCCCCTTTCCCTTTTCTGGTGCTTTTTGTGTCCCTCCGACAAAAAAACCTAAAAATCCTACTGTCTACCCCTTCAACGTGACCATCCCTGTATGACTCTTCGGACTTTTGGCAAAAAAAAAATCTCCCCTTCTTCTGCGGGGTCTCTTTCACCTCACAAGATTGCTGCTGCCCCTATGGTGAGTCTCACGCAAAATTATTTGCGGGGGAAAATTCGCAGGGAAAAGTTTTATTTCCCCCATTCACCTCAATTGGGTAATCCCGACGACCTTTTCATGATGGGAAGGGTCCTTTCCAATGCATCCAGCTTTTTTGGCCCTGGGAAGCGTACCGGACTTACCCCCACCTTGGGGTTGTTTCCTCCCTTTCCTGTCATATTCTTCTTTGACCACCCTCCCCTGCAAACTTTCCTTTGAACCCTTACAGTCTCATACCTGTGCCCCCCCTTTGGGAAAGGGGTGAGATTGGCCAATCAGATCAACGGCCCTCCTGAAGGGTGCAATAAAGGGGATTTTAAGAGGGCCTTCTTTCACCCCTCTTGTGGCTGCCCTTTGACACACTCACTGACAGCAAAACGTTTGATTCTGCCATTGCCCCCGGGCCAAAAAAATCACGAAGATTGGGGCAGCTTTTTTGGCGGGTGCCGAGATACCCGCCATGAGCGACTCGGACCCATGACATGACATGTCCGAAAACCTGCGGTACCTTAATAGTGGTACCTTCCCTTTCTTCCCCGGGTGAACACTGGGGTACAACACCCCCTTTTCACAAGAAATTCTGTCTCACCTCCTCTAACCCCTGTTTCTCTCCACCTCTGCCAAATCCCAAGCCTTCCGGGGAAAGGTCTTTTTTCCTGCGCTGCCCAAAACCACAGGCGCCCTTTTATCCACTTCCTTTGCGGAACATAACTTTTTATCAACCTTTTCCTCCTTTTTGCCCTTGTTTGAACTGCTGCCCCTGAGCTTAAAAACTGGGATCCCCTGGACCCCTTGCCCCGGAATTTTTCCCAAATGATCAATCAAAGGGGGTTTCCCCTCACCAACGCGACAACCCCTGAAAGAAAGGGGGTACGTACTTCTACTTGCAATGGAAACTCCCTCCAGTCCATCATTAAGTACAGGTCGGGATTTCCCCTGTAAAATCCCCTTCCACCAGCGTTGTTCGTACTACACCCTGAAAAAACCATTCTCGTAACACTTTCACCCTCTGCTGGCCAATCCCCCCTTCTTCCAGGGTAACGAACCACTCACCCTATCCCTCCACCCCTGACACGACTGCTGCCATCTACCCTTGCTGCCTCCACCCTTTTCGACTGAACCCCTTTTTGGTTCCACTGCAGGTCGTTTCCCTTGCGACCCTTATCCCCCTCTTGCAACTGCCCCTTCGGGAAACCCTCAGCGACAACCCCTCCCCACATTCCCTTTTTTGTGACAAAAAAACACCTAATGCCCCCTTTCCCCTTTCCCCTTCTCCCCCACCCTGGTTTCAGACTTTGCAAAAAACCCCCCTGGTCTCCTTGCACTCTTTCACCGTCCCGCCCCTGTTTCCCCCTGCACCTTAGTCCCCAAAAGTGCCTCTCTATACACCTTTTCGAACTTAAACAACTCTCCGCTGTTCTGGCTGCTCCTTTAAAAATTTAAGTTAACTCGGCCGAAACCTGACAAAATCTTTTCCTTCAAACTACTTTCAATTCAGCGAACCCTTTTTCGTACCCTCAACCTACCATTTATAAAAATTGATCTAGACGTGCACCAAACTGAGTGTACTTTCCCCCTCTTGCAATCAGCTAACGAAATTTCTCCGAACCCTCCCTGTGGGTCAAATCCTTTCATCAACTTCCCTTTCACGCGCCGAAATCAGACTGTTGTTCTGCGGAACGCAGTGAAAATTTTAAATCCCTTAACCCTCTAACGCCGACAAAATGACTGCCCACTCTTCTGGGGGCCAACCCTACTGGTCGCAAACGTTTCGAAACGACTGATGTATGCATCAATCGAATGGGTTTTTCCTTCCGAGAATTTTGGCAACTTGGGTCGGGGGGCGTAACTGCGCACAGAGTCACTGGAAAGGGAACTACCATCCCGGTGGTCTCCTTTGTATTCTCACTTTCTCAACTCTAATTGAACCTTAAATTTTTCCCTTTTTCCCTGCTTCATTCTTTCTGTTTCCTGCGCTTCCCTCATTTTTTCTGTTGTCCTGCGTTTCCCCTTATTCTTTTCTTTTTTCCTGCTTCATTCTTTCTGTTTCCTGCGTTGCCTATTATCATTACCTAATCCTTAATCTTTCTTTTTTCCTCTCGGGGCGCTAGCTTTTTCTACGGCGAGGGCGTCGTCTTTCCGCACGTTCATCTCTTTCACTTTTGTTGGTTTTCAACGAACGCACGCAACTCATCTCCCAAAAAAGCCTAACTCACGAGCGACGCTCACGAGTTTTTCAATAGGGTTTTCTTTTCTTCCGCCATTGTATCTTCTCTTTTTTTTTTTTTTTTTTTTGAACAAATTTTTTTACTACGACAGCCGAACTGGTGGTTACCGACACGAGTGACGTAATAGCAAATCCTATGAATGATAATATTAGCTTGGGACAACGTAGTTAGTTTTTATAAGACGCCCACGCCTGACCCAACTATGAGAGCGAATTATAGGCAATCTGTGCAAAAATAAGTACTCTGGGGCTGAAATGCCAAGCCTAGATTAACTATTTTGGGAAGAAATGCCAAGCCTAGTATTTAACTATCTTGGGAACAACAGTAAGACAACCCCTTGTCTTAGGATTACAATACTTAAAATCCCCCCAGCTTCCTCTCTGAGAAGTTGAACAATTATAAAAAAAGGGCCAGAATATCCTGGCAGGCTCGCCAATAAATTTTCAACCTCGGGGGATGTCGATGGAGGAAGGACTAGCGCACAGCCCAAACACACTCACAGCTTGCTTACGATCTCATTCCATATATCATGCATTCGTCACATCAAACCACAAATAAAGTCTATAACTTTACTACACATGGTCATAGGGAAAGAAACATCAATGCATATGGAATCAAACAAAATAAAACATTCTCTCTTTCCTGAACTTCACCAAAATCATTTATCTAAAACATCATTAACTAACCCGGGTATAAATAGATTTCTACTTTACCTGGCCAGGTGATCTTAACTATTCACGAATCACTGTCTTTTCTTTTTTTTTTTTTTTTTTCTTTTCACTGTCACTTTCACAAGCACGACACAACTGCTGGCACTGGTCTTGGTCTGCTGGTGTCTGGGCGGTTAGACTGCTGGCACTGGGGGTTGGTCTGTAGTTCTGCTTTGGGGAAGTGACGCTGCCAGGTATGAGGTCGAACCCCGGTTAAGATAGAACAGTTTACTATCAACATCGATCTGTTCTCCTTTCTTTCTTCCTTGCATTAACGCATTGCACTCTCTTTCTCTCTCTTCTAGTCTGCTCTATCAAATGGACATGGTTGCTTTTCTTTTCTTTTTCCCTTTTCTTTCTTTTCCTCTTCATTAGTTAGCAACTCTCTCTCTCCACATCTCTCCTCAGTCCTTCCTCTGCAGACTATCTCATGCTAATCTCTAATTGTTCCCCCTCCTCCCTCATCTTCTCTCTTCTCCCTCAGAGTTACATCAGACTCTTCCTCTCTGTCCTCTGTTGTTCTCCCCTTCTCCCACTCCGCATTACTTTACTCTTAATCCGTGTCAAGGGCCATCATTGGTCGTATTTTCCCCTCTACCCGAATTTCTCCCTCAATTTCCCTTGGAATTCAAATCAGACAGTCACGCCTATACGCTACCTCTGGGTGTCAACTGGTCATTATTGATTAGCTTGATTTCACCCCACCACCTACTACCTTTCCCTTCTCCCTCGTTTGGTTCCTCGCCCG
>CM031610.1:8036256-8046256 GCA_018398815.1 Conus ventricosus
TCTATTTCTGGTTCTGAATGAGCGCCATCCGACCTGACAACAATGAAGGCAAATGAACAAATCTGATGATTACTCATTAAGACTGTTTTTCGAAGTTTTGTGGTGCTGGCCCTTCATAAGGAACAATAAGCGACTCGAAGTCTGCGTAAACTACGTATGGACTTGTTTGCAGCCGTTTCCAGTTCTTAAAACTAACTTTAGATCCTGGCGGGGGCGTAGTTAGTTCTGTCTTACAGTCTACAGAACTTTTACAATGTTTTATATGTTCACTCGCAGCTTGCACAGATGGAATTCTTGTTAAACATTTTCTGCAGAATTCTTGTTTGCTATGTTTGTTTGTAGTATAACTCAATAATCTACTCATTGTGTGTATCAATGTGTAATGGGGTAGCCCGCTGGTGAAAACATTAGTAGTAAGTCAACATGATTTTTGTCTGGTTCGCCTATTGTTGGAACTGTTCTTGGACACTTTAATTGGCGCCAAATTTGTTTCCTCACCCCATGTGTATACATTAACAGTTATTGGGTTGTTTTGTTCTTCAAACTGATCAATTTGGTCTACACTAACAGGAAAGGATATTCCATTGAAGTTAAGATCTTTGGCGTATTGCCGATAGTTAGTCACTCTTTCTGCGTGTTCGCGGACACAATGCAGCCTTGCAAGAACGCACACATGAAACATTTATCGTCTGAATTCTTTATGTTTATAACTGCTTTTTTCGCTGCCAGTGCTGGAGGTAGCGGAATGTAAGCCTTGCCTACAATCGGTGCATACTTAGCCTGTTTTAATCTAATCTCTAGGACTTCGCCCTCTGACCAACCAGAGCCTCTCATTTTAGCTTCTTCAGCGGCAGCGTCAAACTGTGTAAGCAGTTCGTCTGCCCAACCGGGTGTTAAGTCATTATGAGAAAGAATAGTCTGCTGTTTAGTCGAGACCCAGACTTCTAGATTTTCTTCATTTATTGTTATATAGTCGATTAAAACAGCTAACATTACTTTAACCGGTGGGTCTATTGTTAGTTTACCGGAACTTGAGAAATAGCATGAACAACACTTGCCTGTACGTTTGTTGGGTCAATGACTTCTAAATCAATATCATTCAGTGCTCTTGATAAACGCTCTCTCTCGAGCATTCCTTCAAACAATTCGTCTTGTCCTTCATATATCTTAGCCATGCTGTCTTTCTTTTCTAAGCCAAAATATTTTTTTAAAATTTAAAAAAAAATACTTAATCAGAACCAATATCAACGGTCTTTTTGCGCTTGGACTCATAAACTAAAGTATAAACACCCCTTTGGCGTTGTTAATGTGAGCTGTTTAGAACAGAGTTTAATGTCTCGTTTACTTTTTTTAAGCATTCCTTTTTTATCTGCTCGGGGTCTGGCTGTTGAGAAAAACTTGCCCTCGCCTTTCTTTGAAGATCAAACTTTTGTCTTTTGTAGTCATCAAAATCGGCCTGTAAACGATTAAATTCTTCATCCGTGATGTTTGAGTCAACTAGCGCTTTATTTATTGTCAGTTTAAACGAGCTAAGTTTAGCTGTTATTAGTTGAGCCATAGCTGTGTGCTTTTGGAGTTTAGTTTTTATTTTTTTGCTGGCGGCACCTACAGCTAATGAACACAGACCGAGAGCTAAAGACAAACCACCTAGAGGTAAAGCTGCGGGTGCGCCTATGCCCGTTGCTAAGAGGCCTACACTTGTTCCTGCCGATGCAGCACTTATAGTCGATGCTCCAGTATTAACATAGGTAACAGCATTAAAGACAGCAGAATACCTTCGTTTGGTTTTGCTGTATTTTGAAAGGTCTTGCTCTAGTTTTTGTTGCATTTGTGTAATGTTGGTTAATCTGAAGGTTTTTACTTCAGGGGTTTCTATAACAGCAGAATTGCCTGCTATCTCTTCTTTTGGTGGCGCTGTAGGCACATTTGGATAAACCTGAACAGACATGCTTTTTATAAAATAAAAATAATTTAGTATTGTATATCTTTTAATCTGTTATTTTCAATATTCAGCTGCGCATCATATATTAAAAACAAATGTACATTAAGCGGTTTATCGGCTTCTTCTTCTTTATCAATTTGAATGTTTATTACGTCTCTCACAGCTCTCCCGCTTCCATGCAACTGATTATCCTCTGTTGACCTTAGGTCAATCCATAAACCGTATTTTGTTGTTAAATAATCATCAAGCCTAACATTGTGAAGATGTAAATCTTTAGACACTAGGTCTGCTGTTGGATTTCTACCCCTCCCACCCCCAAACAATTTTCTTATTTCGTCAAAATGATGATAAGGTTTAAGCCCGCTAGCGTAGATTTGGTTAGGACTACCCTCAATCGAACATTGTACTTTCGTTATTTTTGGATTAAAAAACTTTTCACTTCCTCTTTTGAACGGTTCTTCATCTTCGCACAGCAATAAAATACCTTTAAGCGATCTTGCTGAGACGCTAAAACTAAAATTCCATATAGTGCTGCCCTGCTTCTAGGATATGTTGTATGATGAATCACTCTTTCGTAATATATTGAAAATTTTTGACTGATATTGGTGCTCAATCTCCCTTGCTAAATTAGGGTTGCTAACAACGTCAAACACTAACGAATGCCCAGAAATGCTGTACTTTGCTTCGGTGTCTGATGATCTGAAAACGCTTTGAATTCATTAAAAGTTAGTTCATATGACAATCTGTCTTTAATGCTCCTTGAAAGTATGGCGCATGCGCTTTAACACTCAAAATCTAAGGGAATGGAAAAGCGATTTCCATACGCAAAATTTACAGCTGCTGCTTTTTGTTGTCTTTAACATCTGCGGCGTCTATTCTGTGTTTTAGTCCATCATCATTTTCAATTTCCTTGAAAACCCCAAGATCAGCCCTTTCATTCTCGGTTAGCCATAGATCAGAATAGGTTAAAAAAAATGTCTGCTTTTGTGTAAAGAAAATACTTCTCCCCCTCAAGTTTTACAAAAATTTTTCTTAACAATTGCCCGTCCCAAATTCGGGACAACTGTCCTGTTTGGGTCTGTTTCTGATGCGATTCTATTTTGAAAGTAATCGTGCAAGCCTGGCACAATCACTTCATCCGCTCCTAAGTCCGGAAATTTGACAGTAAGAATTTGATCTGCATCAATAGTAGATGGATTATTTGGAACATAATATTCCGTTTATTTCCCTTCACGCCAAAGGTTCTTTCAGTCTTCTATGCGGGTCAAGAATCAACCCATATGCATGTAACATTTTTTTATAAAAAAAAATAAAAAAATTAATTATTAAAGAAACATGGCAGGCATTGAAGATGAAGATTATGATGTTTTTGATCGTGGAGACGACATGAGTGATTCCCCTTGGGAGCGGCATCGCGGGGGGCCTCATTGCATGATGAATTAGCAAAACCCGGGAGTAAAATTACCAACAAGTCGGTAAAAATTTAACAGAAAGAAAGGGTCAGAATCATTATCCCAAATTTTAGGTCAAGAACCTCCCGAATTTATAGACCCTAATGATTTTGAAGTAAAAGATGACCATTTGTTTGTGAGGAGCGCCCAAAGGACAACTTGTTCAGCTTACAACAAAAAAGACCCATCAAAGTTTTTAGCCGGGGGTTTTCAATTAGAAATAGACCAGTGTAAAAAGATCAAAATCGCCTTGGGCCTTGTTAGGACAAAATTAGGGCGGAGGCAGTTTCTAAACTTCAAAACACACTGCAAGAACTCCCAACAGATAACCAAATGCAAAAGGGAACTTAAAAAATTTAAATCAATCAGCAGGTGAATTAATAAATGTAATAAAGCAAAATCCAGTTTTTCAGAAGAAACAGCGTTAAAGACTATACACGACTCACCGCTACCCATGCGAGAATTATTAGCCCTTGATCGTACTTTAAAAACCATAAAAGGGCGAATTAACAAACAATTTAGCAAAACTAGGTGAACTAGATGAGCATATAAAAGAGAAAAAAAAAAAACCGTTGAGCTATGACCGCATCGTAGGGCCTGATATTAAAAAAAAAATAACCCAAAGACTAAAAGATCTTGAACAAGAGAGATCAACAAACTAGAAGTCTAACTACTAACCGAGACCAATTACGAACACAAGTGAATAGAATAAGAAAAAACTATCCGGAAAATTTTATATGAAGACACAACGCTAGCAGAACGAATACGAACGCTGTTTAGAGAGCAAGGAGTCACATAGCAAGCGTTATAACAGCCTTAGGTTTTGCAATAAGTACACTGGTGATGGCTATTACAGCGGCGGTGGAGGTAAAAAGTCCAGTACCTCCGCCGCCATCGCCTGAAAAATCATGGTAAAAAAACAGCTTGATCATCTGCGAGTTTATTTTTAAAAAAAAATTTGCCAGTAAAGCATAGACTCTTTACCGGTATATTAGGAGGTAAATTTTTAGCTGGGTTTTGTCTACAGCAAGCAAAGTAGTTGGCTTTATGGCCGAGCCTTATGGACATTAGTTCTCTTAATAGTTGGGTTAATTTTTTGTAAGATAAAGACCAAGTAATCCTAGGCCTGTTAATCCAAGAACAAGCGCTGTCTTTTCAATTCATGGGCATCGCGAACAGAGTCCGCGAGCTTTGCTGAGTCTTCAATGACTTTTGGGGTTTGGACTTCGAGGATTGGATGACTTAATCTTGGGTGTTCTTTTATTGTTTGTAATATTACTGGCTCAGAATTTATGTCGTTTTTCCCAACCTTCTGTTCATTGCCTGCTATAAGAATTTCATTATTAAAAGTTTATTATTGTACCTATCTGGAGTCTGAGGTCAGAAGGCAGCATGTATAAACCAGGCCAACAGCAAAGTCTACTTTCGATCTTGCGTATTGTAAAACATTTTGGTACCTTTTAATACTTGAAGGCAAATCACTGTAGAATTAATGGCATCCTCTAAATTTGCTAAGTATTGTTTTTGCGCGTCAAAGCCAGTAGAAGGATCAGTTATGCTCGATCTTGCCTTTGGGTTGCGAACCTAGCAAACACCAAACGTAAGTACGAAAAGGTCGTTTATTCGTTCTATTCCCGCTCTAGTTAGGGCCCCTTTGAAGTGTCTAAGATAAATGTCGTCCATGCTGTTTATGCTCTTGCTCTATGGACCAGGGGTGAACAATTTTGAAAAGGGGGTTTCAAGACATATTTATACTTTCTGTGCGTGCCCCGAAAATAAGGGTGCCTATGCCATGATCAAGATCCAACTTTGTCTAAAGTCTGTCTTGATGTAATATTAAATTCGTTACAAATCCTTTCAAAAGCCTTCATTCTATTCTGTTGCTGAATGGATTAAACGATTTGTCATTCGGTAATGGTGCTTGCAGTTCAGTCAAAATACGCCTGAAGGTGTAATAAAAAATGAAATCTGTACACTGAACCTCACCAAAAAATCATGGTGATTTAAATGATCGGCATACGCCACTCCGCACCCAGTTGATGCACAAACACAGCAAAGTTTAACTGGTTCTGATAAAACTGCATCGGATGACTATACCACGCTTTCTGGATGTGCTCTTTTTCAATAGGGGGGTTTAAAATAGCTCTTCAATGGAGTACTCACCTTTTTATGAAAAGAGGCAGTTTTGGGGCACAGCAATGTCAAGAGTATCAGTTGCTATATTTTTAAGATTGTAGTGCGGCCCAACAGAATATTTTGCATCAGTATATTTGAATGCACTCATTTTTATTTCGTTTAAAAAAATGTTTGTAACAATAACAACCCAAAACCATCCTTCGTTTTTAGAACATGCTATTTAAAAACAATTGTGGGAAACAGAATGGTTGCGCTCCATGAAAATTTCTACAAAGTCGTATGGTTTAATATAACTGAATCCAAGAGGAATAATAAGATTAAAAAATTTAATAATAAGGCCAATTAGTTAGCCCAGTTAACCATACCTGATGGTTATTACGGGTTTTGCTCACTAAAAGAAGCAATGATAAAATTCAACATTACTCTCAAACTTAACAATGCAAATTTGACAACAATGTTAACATTCAAACCTGAAAAGCAAGTTAAACCCTTTTTTGTATAGAGCTAGCTAAAATGTTAGGCTTGCACTAACAATAATAGTTTTGGAGTTACACCAGACGAAACTACTTTTGAGGGGAAAGACCGCTCAATCTTGCATTAAAATTCATTACTCTATGTTCATTTGGATGAGCTGAGCACTGATGAAAACTTATATGATGGAAGGCCCTCAACTGTTTTAAGAGCTCTTCCGTCAGGGAAAGCAGCATATTGCGATATGAAATTAAAACAATTCCCTAATTTACAGTTTAAAGAAATTTGTTTGTGGAGGGTTGGATCATTTAATATAAAAATCAAAGACAAAGCGGGGGAAAGTTGTGAAATGTGATAACCAAAACATTGTTTTGGAAATAAAATAATACCTACTAAAAAATAATGTCGCGTGGCCAAAGAACCAGGAGTTACATTAGCTCCTGTGAGTGTATAACCTTAGAATTAAAAGACCTTGCAGACGTTCGGACTTTGAACAGAATGGTGAGATAGGCACTTTGTATGGTTTGAGTACACTAAAGATGGTGATTATAAAACGCAAAAAAGGTTTTACGACAACAAAAGGTTTCCTTTAAAATAGAACAACTACGCAATCTAGAAGCAAAATAATGTTGGCCAGTAGAATATAAAATAGTTCGAAAACCTGACCTCCCAAATGGGACTTAGAACCATATTTAGAATGGGGAAAAAAAATTTGAATTCATAGCCCATTTACATATTTTTGCCGTCAAAAAAGTTTCAGAAAAGCATTCAACTCTGGCCCTTTACATGTAAGCTTATACCGGAACGATAATAGTCCGGAAGAAATGAAATAACGCCGTATGGGAAAAAACAGTACATCCTCCACAGAAAAGAAACAGTTGAAAAAAAAACTTCTACAAAATTACAGTTCTTTCCAAGCAGAAAATTAGGGGACACGTTCACAATGATATTTGAAATTTCTGTCTTTAAAGATGTGGAGAGGGATGGGGTTGTGGGCGTTAGTGATGACCTTATAAAAGGAATTAATATTAGCTGGCAAAACTTAGACGTTAAACGTCTTAACGTTACCATCGTCGTTCTTCACAATGGCGAGGATATTAAGATCATAACAACAAGCAACAAAATCACTGTTGACTTAAATAGAAACAATCTTACAGGACTAAATTGGATTAATCTTACACATTTAGGCCTCATAGGGTTTTATTATACTGAACAAGTTTTGACGGAGAGTATGATAAAAATAATAACTGAATTAGATTAAACTCTGTTATAAAACTATGGAGCAGTTAAACTTTATGACAAAAACTCCTCATTGCTCATTGATTTGTGGGCAGACTGGTTGTGGAAAAACAATATTTATCCTCGACCTGTTACAAACAGTTTATCGTTATAATTTTAATCATATGTGGTTTTCTGTCCAACACTTAAATGGAACAAAGCATATCATAATAGAAGGTTTATATGGACAGATGATGACATATATTTAGTTGATCCTAGCAATAAACTGAGTGAGTGTTTAGAACAGTTTTATAGACTGTTTGAAGGAACGCAAACACTATTTATTATAGATGACTGTTCGGCAGAAAGAGACATAGTTAAAAAGAGAAACACTTTGTCGAAACTAGCTTTCAGCGGAAGACATGCTGGGATAAGTGTGTGGATTTTATGCCAGAAATATAACTCAGTTTTAAAAGACTTTAGAGAACAGTTAAAGACTGTAGTTCTATTTCACATGAAAGACAAAGACTCATTTGAAGAATGTTTGCGCGAAAATGATGTTATTGAAAATGACCAGGAAAAACACAGGATTAAGCAAAAACTGAAATCTAAAAAGTTTAGTAAATTAGTATTGAAAACGGATAACCCTACGCAGTACGTTTTGTTTGTAGATAATCGTTATTTTTTAGTTATTGAAGTCTTACTTGTCAGAGAACAGGGAAAGGGGCATTCTGGGTTACTTTCGCCCGAACTGAGTGAGGGCGGAAGTGGCCCAGAATGCCCCTTTCCCTGTTCTCTATAGGCCATTGCCCCTCATGAAGGGTACATCTGGAAATCATTCAAATCTTTTTAAGAGATAGAGAGACAGAGACAGACAGACAGACAGACAGACGGACGGACGGACAGACAGAGACAGAGAGACAAAGAGAGACAGAGAGAGACGGATATTTTATTCATAAATAGGCCATAATCTTTTAGAGAGAGAGAGAGAGAGAGAGAGAGAGAGAGAGAGAGAGAGAGAGAGAGAGAGAGAAGAGAAGATAATGCTGCTTATAGCCCAGCCGACCGCAAAGGGCCACATCATGGCCGTCACTACGTTTCTCTGTTGTGGGATTCTTGGCCAAACGATCAACCATTTCATTCCCTCCGATGCCAACGTGACCAGGAACCCAAGCCAGAATAATGTTGTAACCATCCGCTTTCAACTTGGTAAAAAGTTTTTTTTTTAAAGTGTAAAAGTTCTGGATGCAAAGGTTGCGGCCAGCTATGGCCTCCAAAGCTGATAGTGAATCTGACAAAACCAGAAAGTCCTCTTTTGCTGATTGAGAGCTTATCCTCAGCGACAGAACCAGAGCAGTAAGTTCAGCAGAATAAACAGAAGCATCTGAAGGAATATGTTCCAACAGTATTTGAGAAGGAGCGTAATCTTTTAGAGAGAGAGAGAGAGAGAGAGAGAGAAGAGAGAGAGAGAGAGAGAGAGAGAGAAGAGAGAGAGAGAACAAATGTATTAATGAGGATGTACGAATTAGCCTTTTTTTCTAACATGCCCACAATGGTGTAAAATAATCTAAGGAAAGAACATAGTGTGAAACAAATCAAGAACAGCTGACTCATACTATCGAAGAGAGGAGACCAATGAACACAATGGCATATGTGCAGCGCGCGCGCACACACACACACACACACACACACACACACACACACACACACACACACACACACCTGCACCCTGTCTTACCGAAATAAAAGCTGGGAAAAATAAGAACGGGGAGATAAAGGAGACAGGTTAGGATACAGACACTGTGAGCGTTCAATAAGTCTTCCAACAGACCATCAGCAAACGTTGTTTTACAAGAAAACAAGGCGATTTCGTATTTGAGGGGTTCCTGTATTTCGATCCAAGATTCACTACCAGATGAAGTGAAAGAAGACATGAGTTCTTGGCTGAGCTGTAAATATGGCACTCTTGCTCCGGACGTTGATTTTGGGGGAATTTTCTAAGAAGATAAGATGGTGGGTGTTAAGCTATTCATGACTTTGTAAGCTAAAAACAGGTCTGCCGAAATAGATTGAAAGAAAGAATATCAAGTCGTTTGCAATCATTCGTAAGAAGACGAAATTTGAAAACAATGAGTTTCAAATACGTGTGTATAAGCTGGTTGTGAAGCAATTGCTACTCTTCAGACCCCACCATGAGGACGCATAATCTATATCTGGCTGATTGTACGCACGGTAAAGAACTTGCAGGTGTGCTGGTCAAGATGACGTTTTGTTCATCAAATGTAAAAAAGTTTGTTGTTAACTTTCTGTGAACTTCAGAAATATGTTTGGACCACGTTAGACTGTAATCAATTGCGAGGCCACGAAGATGACAGAAACGAACCTTTTCTGAAGATTTTATATCAACATTTGTACCCATTAAGCAATTGCTTGTGTTACAGCATTTTGGTCTAGTTGTAACTGACATGAACAAAGTTTGACTGGGGTGAGTTGCCACATGACTTGCTTCAGTCCAGGTATTTAGCTTATCAAGGCCATTATGTAAGTTCATCTGGTTCAACTTTACGGTTAAGGGTAGAATCATCGGCAAAGAAGTAAGGGAAGCTTTTCAAAGGAAACGAAAGGTCATCAACATGAACTGAGGGTGAAAAAATGACCTTGATGCAGATCTCTTGGCAACACCATATTCAACTGGCACACAGACACACACACATAGACACACAAACACACAGACACACACACACACACACACACACACACACACACACACACAGAGACCGAG
>CM031610.1:8053756-8058756 GCA_018398815.1 Conus ventricosus
AGAGAGACTGAGCGAGAGAGAGAGAGAGAGAAGAGAGAGAGAGGCAGTGACAAGATGCAGAGAGTACGAGAGCGATATATATATATACACACACATATAAATAAATATATATATATAAATTGTTTGGTCAATCAGTGGGAGATTTCATCTCTTAGGAGATCCAAGTAAAGGTTGTTCTGTGCAATTCTTAGCCACTCACAATGCTTGGGTTATTGAACAGCAGAGCTGACCACTCAGACTGTTCCATATCTTTTGACCTCCCTTGCATCCTTGAATGGATCCTCAAGCATAGGCTCAAAGATTGTCCCCTATATTTTATACTGTTTGAATAATGCTTTTAGTTTTTCAGCGACTTTTTTCCTCTCCACACTTTTGTTTTGTTCCATTTATTACCCTTCACTGGCTGCTTTGAGGCTGCTGTTGGATTCTTTTTTCGAACTCTTGATGGTGAGAACACCACAGAATCATGGACTGTGGTGTGTCTCTATTTGACACCAAGAGCACAGACACAATTAGCCGTGTCTCCCTGATGAGTCCGATCCAGCGGACGAAAGGCCTAGGAGCAGGCAATACAAATAAATGTGCCTTTGAGAGGGATTACGATGATTCCCTCAGGCAGCTAGTGAAGGGCTTCTCATATTTATAATATATTCCCCCATTTTCGTCATCTTCAATTTTTTTTTAATTTTTTAAAGTTCAAATCTTTGTCAAGTCATTACTATAACGACTGAAGAATTGTTAGCCTGCACTTGTTTTCCACAACTACTTAATTGTTCAGCATTATATATATATAGAGAGAGAGAGAGAGAGAGAGAGGACAAAATTCTTTATTCACGAGGATAATAGATAAGCACTAACGTACTTTTTTACATCCAGTCCTCGCCCTGAGTAGGGACTACAACATGCAGTGAACTCAATTAATGTAAGAAATCAAAGAAGCAAGCAAAGCGGTCATGTAATCATAGAGGAACATCAAATGAAAATAGAAGATAAATGAAAACAAAACAAAAAATAAGAATAATAATAAACAAAACAACAACAAAAAAATAAAATAAAATAAAAAGGAGAATAACAATAATGAAGAGGAAGGAGAGAGCGGGGGTAGAGTGAGGTGGGCTGGGGAAACATGTAAGTGTACTACAACAGAGAGACGACCTGTCCATACAGACGCAATGTTACCAAGCACTGATTGAAGGACGCGAGGCAGTGACCGGACAGAGAGGGCGACCAGCTTGGGACCTGGGACAGACAGAGGGAGCAGCCAGCGGCAGATCAATACACAGCACTGGTCAGCCTCCACGGCAGTGGGCCTGTGCCCAGCACAACAGCAGACAGACCACGGGATACAATAGACTGGGGACTGAAAGATCAGAGGACTAGCATTCAAACAACCGTGAACCGGGGCAAACGAATGGAAGGAAGAGTTGAAAAGGAAGGAAAGAAGGTATGAGAGATTGGGGTGAAAATACAACATGAAAGAGCGGGGGCAAAAAGTGGCCATGAACAAGTTCAAAACTGGGTTGAAAGAATGGCACGAAAGAATAGAAAGAATGGAAAAGAATGTCGTGAAAGAATACGAAACTGGAGATTAAAATATTGTACACGATGAGGAAACATACATGTGATTATAATGAAAGATTAGGAAACTGCTGGTGATTATCATGAAAGATTAGGAAACTGGTGGTGATTATCATGAAAGATTAGGAAACTGCTGGTGATTATTATCAAAGATTTGGAAACTGCTGGTGATTATCATGAAAGATTAGGAAACTGCTGGTGATTATTATCAAAGATTAGGAAACTGGTGGTGATTATCATGAAAGATTAGGAAACTGCTGGTGATTATTATGAAAGATTAGGAAACTGGTGGTGATTATTATCAAAGATTAGGAAACTGGTGGTGATTATTATCAAAGATTAGGAAACTGGTGGTGATTATAATGAAAGATTAGGAAACTGGTGGTGATTATTATGAAAGATTAGGAAACTGCTGGTGATTATTGTGAAAGATTAGGAAACTGGTGGTAATTATAATGAAAGATTAGGAAGCTGGTGGTGATTATTATGAAAGATTAGGAAACTGGTGGTGATTATTATCAAAGATTAGGAAACTGGTGGTGATTATTATGAAAGATTAGGAAACTGGTGGTGATTATTATGAAAGATTACGAAACTGGTGGTGATTATTATCAAAGATTAGAAAACTGGTGGTGATTATTATGAAAGATTAGGAAACTGGTGGTGATTATTATCAAAGATTAGGAAACTGGTGGTGATTATTATGAAAGATTAGGAAACTGCTGGTGATTATTATGAAAGATTAGGAAAACTGGTGGTGATTATCATGAAATATTAGAAAACTGGTGGTGACTGGTGGTGATTATAATGAAATATTAGGAAACTGGTGGTGATTATAATGAAATATTAGGAAACTGGTGGTGACTGGTGGTGATTATAATGAAATATTAGGAAACTGGTGGTGATTATTATAAAAGAATGCAATGAAGGGACCGGAGATGAAAGAACAGGAATTCAGCGATAAACGAATGGACAAAAGAACAGGAATTCAGCGATAAACGAATGGACAAAAGAACAGGAAATCGGAAGTGAAATAATGAAAGAATGGGAAACGAAAACGAAAGAATAGGCAACAACGAGTGAAAGGGAAAAAAAAAAAAAAACGGAATGAAAGAACACAAAACTCGAAGGTGAAAAATAAAGTGTGGATGAAAGAATGGAAGAAAGAAACAGGACACTGGGGATATTGAATGGAGTAAAAAGATACGAAGTTGAGGAATGAAGATCACAATGAAAGATAAGAAGACAAGTTGAAACACGGGTGGAAAAATGGAATGATTAAAAAAAACATATAACAAAGCTGAAATATTGGAAGACCAGATGAGATAAAAGGAAGAAAATAATTATGACAACATGAGACGGAAAAATAAATAAATGGGAATCAGACGAATATAATAGGGTGAAAGAACAGGCGACTTTGATGGACAGAACAGGAAAATGAGTGAAAGAATAAGACTAGGGTTGAAAGAGTGGGAACTGTGTATGAGAGAACAAAGAAAAGAATGCAGGTGAAAGAACAGGAGAAAGTGGACAATGGAACAAAGAACAGAAAGCAGGTGAATGAACAGGAATCGGGATGAAAGAACAGGAGAAAGCGTACAATGGAACAAAGAACAGAATGCAGGTGAAAGAACAGGAGAAAGTGGACAATGGAACAAAGAACAGAATGCAGGTGAATGAACAGGAGAAAGTGGACAATGGAACAAAGAACAGAATGCAGGTGAATGAACAGGAGAAAGTGGACAATGGAACAAAGAACAGAATGCAGGTGAATGAACAGGAGAAAGTGGACAATGGAACAAAGAACAGAATGCAGGTGAAAGAACAGGAGAAAGTGGACAATGGAACAAAGAACAGAATGCATGTGAATGAACAGGAGAAAGTGTACAATGGAACAAAGAACAGAATGCAGGTGAAAGAACAGGAGAAAGTGTACAATGGAACAAAGAACAGAATGCAGATGAAAGAACAGGAGAAAGTGGACAATGGAACAAAGAACAGAATGCAGGTGAATGAACAGGAATCGGGATGAAAGAACAGGAGAAAGTGGACAATGGAACAAAGAACAGAATGCAGGTGAAAGAACAGGAGAAAGTGGACAATGGAACAAAGAACAGAATGCAGGTGAAAGAACAGGAATCGGGATGAAAGAACAGGAGAAAGTGTACAATGGAACAAAGAACAGAATGCAGGTGAAAGAACAGGAGAAAGTGGACAATGGAACAAAGAACAGAATGCAGGTGAAAGAACAGGAGAAAGTGTACAATGGAACAAAGAACAGCATGCAGGTGAATGAAGAGGAATCTGGATGAAAGAACAGGAGAAAGCGGACAATGGAACAAAGAACAGAATGCAGGTGAATGAAGAGGAATCTGGATGAAAGAACAGGAGGAAAGCGGACAATGGAACAAAGAACAGAATGCAGGTGAAAGAACAGGAGAAAGTGGACAATGGAACAAAGAACAGAATGCAGGTGAATGAACAAGAATCGGGATGAAAGAACAGAAGAAAGCGGACAATGGAACAAAGAACAGAATGCAGGTGAAAGAACAGGAGAAAGCGTACAATGGAACAAAGAACAGAATGCAGGTGAATGAACAGGAGAAAGCGTACAATGGAACAAAGAACAGAATGCAGGTGAATGAACAAGAATCGGGATGAAAGAACAGGAGAAAGTGGACAATGGAACAAAGAACAGAATGCAGGTGAAAGAACAGGGAGAAAGCGTACAATGGAACAAAGAACAGAATGCAGGTGAAAGAACAGGAGAAAGCGTACAATGGAACAAAGAACAGAATGCAGGTGCAAGAACAGGAGAAAGCGTACAATGGAACAAAGAACAGAATGCAGGTGCAAGTACAGGAGAAAGCGTACAATGGAACAAAGAACAGAATGCAGGTGAATGAAGAGGAGAAAGTGGACAATGGAAACAAAGAACAGAACGCAGGTGAAAGAACAGGAGAAAGTGGACAATGGAACAAAGAACAGAATGCAGGTGAAAGAACAGGAGAAAGTGGACAATGGAACAAAGAACAGAATGCAGGTGAAAGAACAGGAGAAAGTGTACAATGGAACAAAGAACAGAAAGCAGGTGAATGAAGAGGAATCTGGATGAAAGAACAGGAGAAAGTGTACAATGGAACAAAGAACAGAGTGCAGGTGAAAGAACAGGAGAAGTGTACAATGGAACAAAGAACAGAAAGCAGGTGAAAGAACAGGAGAAAGTGTACAATGGAACAAAGAACAGAATGCAGGTGATGAACAGGAATCGGGATGAAAGAACAGGAGAAAGGTACAATGGAACAAAGAACAGAATGCAGGTGAAGAACAGGAGAAAGTGGACAATGGAACGAATCTGAATCAAAGAACAGAAGAAAGTGTACAATGGAACAAAGAACAGAATGCAGGTGAAAGAACAGGAA
>CM031610.1:8078756-8081256 GCA_018398815.1 Conus ventricosus
CTTTTTTTCTCTCTCACTCACGCATTACTTTATCCCCTACCTACGTGTCCAAGGGTGAGTATCATTGGTCAGTATTTTTACCGCCTCGTACCCGAATTATCTCCCTCTAATTCCATTGGATATTCAAATCATGACAGTCACGCCTACACGCCTTACTCTCTGTGGTGGTCAATTGGTCATTTAATTGATTAGCTTGATTTCACCCCCACCACACACTACCTTCCCCCTCTCCCTTTCCGGCTACGTCGATCTAATTGTGGGCACTGGTCCCACAAATTGGCCGGATGAGTCTGATCCAGGCGTCGAGACTCGTCTGACCAGACATCGAGGCGTCGGTCAGCTACTTAGTCTGTCTGGGTGGACCAGACCGTCTCCGTGGAGGATTAGGATTAGTCTCCTCGCTGTGCTCAAATTGGCTGGATGAGTCTGATCCGGGCGTCGAGACTCGTTTGACCAGACATCGAGGCGTCGGTCAGCTACTTAGTCCGTCTGGCTGGACAGACCGTCTCCGTGGGGCCTCTCCGCTATGCTTAATTGGCTGGACCCGACACATGGGGCTGTCTGCCTGACGCCCAGAATATTTGAGTTAGGGCTTACGTCCAACCCACTTGGCTGGCGACGGACCACGACTTTGGTTGTGTTTATTTTTGACCGTGACAATTTCCCCCTTGCAAAAGACTATGCACCGCATTGTCTCAAAACAACGGTACAAAAAAAGACAACAACCGAATTTGCTGAACCACAGCTACACGTGCAAAGTTTGAAAAATACTTTACAACCAACGGTTTATAAATTATAAAATATACCATTAGTGAATACCACTCCAATGAGTTATCATTGACGTGCGCTCTTGCGTTATTTCAACTCATTTTATAACAACCTCTGTGCGCACTTATGCAATTCCCCTACCTGCGGATTTGCCACATCTTCTCTTCACAATTCCCTATGAAAAGCACAATATAGTATGATCACGATCCATGACACTTCACTGAGGAATCTCCATCCTCACTTATTGCAAATAATGCATTACTACACAAGCGACTGTATGCTCCAACATAACTACATTTACATGAACAAATCTCACACAAAAATATGAACCATAGCCAACTGGGAATGAACCCATATCCAATCAACATAACTGTAATCAACACATATTATCAACAAAGCACCCCGGATATGACTGACTTCCTCTGAGTTGCAGCTTGCTAGACTACGCGACTTAAATAGTCAGCTCCGACATTCTGTCGACCCGGAATGTACTGCACTCGGTACCTGTAGGGCTGCAGTGCCATTGCCCAACGCAGAACCCTACTGTTTTTCAACTGCGCCTCCTGCAGGAATTTGAGTGGTTGATGATCTGTCTCTATCACGAACTCTTTCCCGTACAAGTATTTGTGGAACTTCTGCACGGCCCACACGACAGCTAAACACTCCTTCTCCACCGTTGCGTACCCTTCTTCACACTTTGTCAACTTCCTGCTAGCATATCTCACAGGAAACTCGACCCCTTCATGCTCCTGCAACAATACTGCACCTATCCCACCACCTGATGCATCTGTCCGCAACAAAAATGGTTTGGACATATCTGGTAGCTTCAAGATGGGACGGGAACCTAGTCTTTCCAACACCGTCTGCAGTGCTTGCTCTGCAGCGTCTGACCATTCGACTACTGCCGGTTTCCCTGTCTTGACCAAATCACTGAGAGGACTCGTGATTGCTGCGAAATTTGGAACAAACTCCCTATAGAAACCAACAAAACCTAGCAGACTCCTGACTTCTGTTTTGGTCTTTGGTCTCTCTGAATTCATCATCTTCTCCACCTTTCCCTTTTCTGGCTGCTTTGTGTCGCCTCCAACAACAAAACCTAGGAACTCCTACTGTCTAGCCCTTCATACAGTGACACATCCCTGTATGACTCTTCTGGAAACTTAGGCAACAAAATCTCCCCTTCTTCTGCTGGGGCTCCTTCACCTCATCAATGATTGCTGCTGCGCCTATGTGCTGAGTCTCACGCTGAATATATTTGCGGAGAAAATTCGCATGGAAAAGTTTTAGTTTCCCATTCACATCAATTCGGTAATCCCGACCGACCTTTTCAGTGATGGTGAATGGTCCTTTCCAATGCATCAGCAGCTTGTTGTGATCCGTGGGAAGCAGTACCAGGACTTGATCTCCCACCTTGAGGGATTGCTTCCTCACCTTCCTGTCATATTGCTTCTTCTGCATGACCCTAGCCTCCTGCAAACTTTCCCTTCCAACCTTGCATGTCTCATACCTGTGCCCACCTTTGGAACAGGGCGAGATTGGGCCAATCAGATCAACAGCCACCCTCCTGAATGGTGTGTCAATCAAAGGGGGCTGTTTAAGAGGTGCCTTCCTCTTCACCCCTCTTGTGGCTGACCTTTGACACACGTCACATGACATGCAGAAACGCTTGATGTCTGCCATTGCCCCTGGCCAATGAAAATCATCGAAGATTCGGTCAGCTGTTTTGCTGGTG
>CM031610.1:8083756-8086256 GCA_018398815.1 Conus ventricosus
CTCTCATTCCATTATTTCCATCGTTCTGTCTCTCCTTTCTTCTTTGTCTCAGTTCTTCTTGTTTTTTTTCCCCGTTTCATTTTTTTTTTTTTTTGAGAGAGAGAGAAATGCTGACAGCGATGCCACAGATCTTCACGTTTTCTTCTTTCAGTCTTCATCTGATTTACGACTCAGGATTCCGGTTCGTGCAAAAACAGTAGCTATGTTTGGTGCACAGCCTATTGCACAGAACTCTCACAGCTTGTTTGTATCCTGCCACGATCAGTGGACAGGACGGATGCTGCACAGGACCTCTGTTCCCTCAGTCACATATATCGAGGTGGCAGTTTGATAGTCCTCAAGGCTGTACGCTGTAGGGGATCATCCCATGCATATAATGATTCAGACAAAGATCTAAGCCAATATGATTTAAATGGGGTGACCTTACTCTTGGCAACAGTCTAGAGAGACGAACGTGCAGCGAACCACTGATAAAGATAATCGTTCAGTTAAACTAAAGCTCTTGCTACAGCTGAGCAGACCACTTCAAACCAGGCAGGTCCTGTTGCGGTTGGTGCAATTGTATAAATTCAGAGGTTAAGAAGCGTTTCAAAGGCGATTATCTTCTTCAGTTCACATCAATGAAAGGCTGTTATGGTGCACCCCACATAGATACATTGGAAGCCTGCATTAAGAGGGAAACCGTCTCTGTGGATCAAAGAGCGCTGGCAACACCCCAGAAAGCAAGCTTTGGTTTTCACTGTCTGATCGTGGGCCCAATGTTACTGCAAGCTTTGAGTGAATGTCACTATGAGTCTTTGAATGCCTCCACAGAACGCACCATCAGGAGAGAGTTGGTCTCCAAACAATGTCTTGATGAAAATGCTGTGTGCATTCTGTTCTGCCGAGTGGCATCGGCTCCTGTCACAGCTTTCACCGGTCAGTACAATCCTCACATGCCCTTAACACATATGAAAGCAGGGATGGAAAGACGTCAAAATGTTCCGGGGCCAGCATGCAGCCTTGCTGTATGCCACTGCTGACATTGAGGTATGATACTTGACTACGCCATGAGTGTTCTGATGAAAAGACAGTTATTTAAAAAAAAAAAAACCCAGTCTTCTGAAGATGTGTCAAACTATCCTGGTTGTGGAAGAGATGAAATGCTGGCCTTGTTCCCTACATTTCTTGTCCTATTGTCCCTGCGAAAAGACCAAGTGGATGATGATGGGATGAACCGTCGCCCTGCCTCTCCTCAGCAACACCCCAAATCCCACCAGAATGGCGCAGGCTCTGTTGCAAAAGGAAGGCAGCCCAGTCCACATCCCAGGCAATCAATACTCACACAACGTTTGAAGCAGCTGCACGTGCACTTCCCTACATCCATGCTGCAGCCGACGCCTGAGGACTGGAAATACAATGTGTGCTGACACGGGGGAATCGAGCAAGACAGCGTGTAATGGAGTAACCACTGGAAAAGCAACTTGTCTTCCTGTAGGCCCGTGTCTGGAATTTAAAGAGGGTCGTGTTGTTTGGTGTGTTTTTTTCTTTTGTTTAAAGACATGACAAGAATTTCAACATGCCATTCTGGTGTCAGGCTGTTGTTTGTGGGTCAAGCTGTGTGTCTGTAAATCTCCATCTC
This sequence comes from Conus ventricosus, assembly GCA_018398815.1. Lineage (NCBI taxonomy): Eukaryota > Metazoa > Mollusca > Gastropoda > Neogastropoda > Conidae > Conus > Conus ventricosus. The sequence continues at coordinate 8,085,378 of CM031610.1, forward strand.
CGTGTGTCTGTCAGCCCCTCTATCCGTCTCTCATTCCATTCCTTTTCTACGACCCCCACACCCACCCCTCCACCACTCACCTCCCAGTTTCTCTCTCTCTCTCCCCTCTCTCTCTCTCTCTCTCTCTCTCTCTCTCTCTCTCTCTCTCTCTCTCTCTCTCTCCCTCTCTCTCTCTCTCTCTCTCCCCCCTTCCTTTTTCATCCTCTTCCTACTCTTCTTTCAAATTGTGTTACACCTTTGAGAGGTTCATACAACTTAGTTTGCATGTCTTATCACTTTATGAGCAGCACGGAAAAACTTTTGCATGTCCTCTTTGTGAGGTCGTGTATGGGAGAGGGATGGACGGAGAGGGCATCACTGGAGAAACTGCGACAACAGTGTTTTGAATTTCAAGCAATCAGCTCTACTCCAAGAATTCCTATCTCCCCACCCCCTCCTCCCCAATCATCACCCATCCCCGTTACAGAGGAATAAAGAAGGGGAAAAATCAAGGTTAAAATAATTCAAAACAAATGAACAAACTACTGTTCGCTTGAAAGGAGCGGACCATATGATATTGTTTGTCCAATACCATATACCAAAGGCTTTATTGTGCAAAACTTCATCAGCTGCTTTACTCTGAAGTGTAAAGCTACTATCGCAGTCATAGCGCAAAATATCTATACTAGGAGTATATATGAAATGGACATATTTCCTCGAAAAGGTAGTTGCCATAGTTGGAAATCTGGTTTTCGTCATAATTCTTATGGAGTATTTCTGATCGCGGGATGTTTGATAATGAAATGGCAGAACAGATGGCTAAACGAGGCGCCCAGACCTTTCGTTCTCCGTCATGAGTTTTTTTTTTTTTTTTTTGCTTCTTCTTCACTCTGGGATTTT
>CM031610.1:8091256-8098756 GCA_018398815.1 Conus ventricosus
TCTCAGTATATGAACAGTGCTGGAAAACTTGCATCCCCACTGTGTGATTGTGTATATGCGGAAGGGGCACACGGAAATGGAACTGGTGAAGAAAAGTAGTATCAATTTGCGTTTTTAATTTCATTTGATTAATACAACCTCACTCCTACCCCTACAAATGTCATCCCCCCTTCATCTCTCCCTTATAAATTTTGTTGCATTAAAAGAAATGAAATAGATTATTTTCATGCATAAAGCATCTTCTGATGAGAACAATCTTCCTCTGAGGCGCCCCAAAATAAATAATCCATTTCACGTGTTTTACAATCGTGTGCTAAAGACTGACAAAGGAATACAGAGAAGAAAAAAAAAATCAAGGTCAAACAATTTTCAATAAATGAACAAAATGCTGTTAGTTACAAAAATGCATGTCATCCAGGAACGAGAAGGCTACTTCGTATGGTTTGTCCAATATCATAATGTTTAATGCTTTATTGTGAACATTTCATCAGCTGCTTTATCCTGAAGTTAAAAACTATTGCCGCACCTGTTGTCAAAAGGTAAATTTGTGGGCATTCTAGGAACACATGTGAAATGGAAACAGTGTTTCCAAGAAAGATAGTTGCTATGCTTGGAAATGTGATTTTCCACCATAATTCTTAGAGATTATACCTTATTGTGGAATATTTCATAAAGAAATGACAGAGCAAATGACTAAACCGGACACCCGGATATGTTTTCCATCATAACCTTTATGGTTTCTTCTCATTCTGGGATGTTTGATAATGAAATGGCAGAACAAATAGCTACACAGGTGCCCCGAAATTGTGTTTTCCATGATAACTTTTATAGATTCTTCCTCATTTTGAGTTATGTAACACTGAAAGAGCAGTGCAAATAGATAGATAAACTAAGTGCCTGGATATTTTCTTTTCAGCTATAAACGTGACGGATTCGGCCTCGTGGATATTTGATTTTGAAACGGCAGAACTATTGGTTCAACTAAATACCCCCGAAATTTTGTTTCTGTGATAACTGTTTTAGATTCTTCTTCATTGTTAGATATGTAATATTGACATGGCTGAACAGTCACTCGAACTAGATGACCAAAACGTTCTTTTCATGATTTTTGTGGATTGTTTCTAAAGTTGCAATATTTGATAATGACATGGCAGAACCAACAGCGAAACTCGGTGCCTGGAAATTCTGTTTTCCATCATAACTTTTCTGGATTCTTCCTCATTCAGCTGTATTTAATGATAAAATGGCAGAACAAATACTTCAGTAAAGAGCCCGGAATTTTGTCTTCCATCACAACATTTTTGGATAACTCCTCTTTATAGGATATGTGATGGTGAAATGGCAGAAGAAGAAAAAATAGCCGAGCTGGTTTCCTGGGAATTTTCAGCTTTCCAGTTGTGCAGTCGGTAGACTGAACTGTGTCCTTTATCTCAAAGAAAATATCTTCAGATTATAAAAGAAGATTCACATCCACCGTTTTAAATCCTATCAGTCGGAACCAAGCTTCTCCTTATGCCTAATAAACCAAATTAAGTGTGCCTTACATGGCCATGACAGCTAAACCATTTGTGTATGATTGTCAACAGATGGTATTTCTAATGAAACTTTCATGATTGATACGTACAATCAATCGGTAGGCTAAAAAGCAACAGTGAAAAAAAGCTGTTTTACTTTTTCTCTTCTTCTTCTTTCCTTTTTTTTCTTCCAGGCGTTATTCCAAAGAACCCTCACTTTCGTCACGGGAATACAGTGTAAATAAAACCAAAGAAAAATACACAACTCATACTGTGGAGATATTTCCTCAGAAAAAAATAACTTCAGCGAACCATTTGAAAATCAGACAAAATAATAAAAGCTCAGAATATGTCGAAATGTGAATCTTGACATTACCATGATCTTTCAGTTAGATGCGGATCTAATAACATCACTTGCAACATAGGAGTCAGATGTTTGGTTTTCATTAGTAAAATATCCAATGTCTACGTCACAAATAAATACACCAAGGGTGGTGCAGGACTGCTCCCAGCTGGTTTGTTCGGCAGTTGAGGACAGTACTTCTCTGGGTCCCACCCGCACCTTCAGGTGTATCTTTTCCTTGTCTGCCCCTTAGCCGACTCTGTCCGACCCAGTGACGGCGAGGAAAGACCCACTGGACGCTGGGAAAGTCCCGTTGACAGCCGGGATTCTTTTCAGAGAGCACGTAAGACCTCATGGCGAAAGCTTGGCCATGTCTGGAGTTGTACTGTCTTCACCTGTCTGCAGAACACCAACGAGAGAGGCTACAGAATACACACGGCAGTTGCTTGACGGCGGCGTTTTCCGCCGGTGATCTCTGTGGTCATGAAGTAGGGGCTGGTTCACCCAGGGGAACGCTCCCGTGGAGGTTCTGTCGTGTCACATTCAGTGGTCATTACACAATGGCAATTATGTCCCTTCACGTGTTAATGGAATGCCCTGTGCGTGCCTGTACACTATGTGAACATGGCGCAGGCTTTCAAGGGTGGTGCAGAATTGCTCCCAGCTGGTTAGTTCGGCATTTGAGCTTCTCTGTTCCCACCCGCACCTTCAGATTATCTTTTCCTTCCAGTATCCAATAACTACGTCACAAAGGCCCACACAATACGTTTCAAGTCAAGTTTTGTACACAATTATGAAGATACGAAGAGATGACTGACAACCAGTTTACATACCACAAACTATAATGTTTACATGCACATTTTGCAGTAAAAGATTTACGTGTACGCATGTTAGGATTTCACCTTGTTCATTTGTCCATGAATTTTTCTCGAGATTATTCTGATAGTAAGATACTGACTTTTAATGGTGAATGATGTCGTAAATAACAAACGACAACGTTTAAAAGGAAACAGCTAGTAGTTTCAGTGCGTGAATAAAACAACTCTAATATGAGACATTAGGCAACTACACGCGCGCGCACCCCCACACTCACCCCCACACGGGCACCCCCCCCCCCCCCCCCCCCACACGCACACACACACACACATACACACACACACACAAACATACCATTTGTATTACTTTACTCTATGAGAACAAACAAAAGATAGAGAAATCTCTCTCTCTCTCTCTCTCTCTCTCTCTCTCTCTCTCTCACACACACACACACACACACACACACACACACACACATGCACGCACATTCGCACACACATGTGCATTATTGCTTGTTACTGAAGAACCCCTCTCTCTCTCTCTCTCTCTCTCTCTCTCTCTCTCTCTCTCTCTCTCTCTCTCTCTCTCTCTCTTCTTCTTCTTCTCTTCTCTTTTCTTTCATTTACGATTTTGCTCCAGGCCGTTTGCCCTGATCATATGCAACACAGATCCACTCTCACCACACTTCCCTTTAAAAATCTGTGAACTAGGCTCCAACAACCTCCATGACCACAACAAGTGGTCAGAATACAAAGCTAATGCAAAGACGGTGTCACATCGCGTGGTATCATACAAATACTACATTGATTTTCCCGCGGGGAAACTCCACGCTTCCCGTGGACAGGGAACCCCGGCCCCGAGGGTCTGTTTATAAAAGAGGAAGTGACACGTGTTGTGGAATGGATTGAGCACACTGACCAGGAGTGTAGACAGTCTGTCTACTGGGCTGTCGGTCACTCAGCTCGTCTGTCTGTGTCGTTGTCTGCTGGTCTGTCAGTGTCTGTAGTCCGCAATGAAGCCAGTCTGCCTGGTGTCAGTCTCTCTGTCTACAATCATTGGAAGCTCTTTCTTCCTTAAAATAAATCATTTATTTCTCATCTCCCCTCCTCTTCTGTCTAGCTGAAATGAAACTTCTCTCTTTTTCTGTCTCTGTCTGTAGTCGTCTCTGCTTGTCTGTCTGTCTGTCTGTCTGTCTGTCTGTCTGTCTCTCTCTGTCTCTCTCTGTCTCTCTCTCTCTCTCTCTCTCTCTCTCTCTCTCTCTCTCTCTCTCTCTTCACGACAATTTTTTTTTTCAAAATGTTTCGCGATGTAATGCCGCATTATGAGCGCGCCTCACTCAGATCAAAATTGCACCAAAGGGTAAGAGTCAAAACTGCCCCACTCCCCCTCCTCCCCAGCCCACAAAAGCTTATATTTTGTATGATTTACATACAAGGTGCAAAAGAAAAGTGGACGAGAAAAGTGAAAATGATACTTCCTGATTAGGTTGGGATTAGTGTGAACAGTCAGGGGACAGGTAACATAACTAATTATTGTTTTTATGAGTATTATGACTATTATGATTATCATTATGATTATCATCATCATCTTCATCATTACTATTATTAATATCATCATTAATTTTATTGTTGTTGTAAAATTGTTATCATTACGATTATTGCTTTGTAAAAGATGAAGAAAATAGCAGGTACCAGGTGTGGAATACTCATAACGAGGATAGTCACAGACTGTACATGAATGAACAGTTTAAGCTGCTCCACTGTATCCCAACACATGTATTAATGAAGACGGACTGACATACAACATAAAACATGTACAGATTTCGGTTTGAGGTTTCTGATATACATCTGATCCTCGTTTTCGTTACAAACTGTATGTAATACTAACGTGGTCTTATTTGGACGATCTTAGAGATCAGTTAATGTCTTCGAAGTGTCAGAAGCAGCCTCCGGTATGTAGACTTACACACAATATGGCTGGTGTCATATAAGCATGAAGTTATTATCGAACAGTTTGTTGGCTATTTGTGTAATGCATTCAAACGTCGATCTGTATATTACTCGCACCCCATGTTCTCTTGTTACCTGCTTACGCTTTTCATTCATAAAAAAAACACAACCTTGCTGTACCTGTGATCATTTGTTTACTCATCCCTTCAAAAGGGGCCATGGCCTTTTAGTGTACATCACCATAATCATCATCATCTTCTTCTTCTTCTTCTTCTTCTTCTTCTTCTTCTTCTTCTTCTTCTCTCTCTCTCTCTCTCTCTCTCTCTCTCTCTCTCTCTCTCTCTCTCTCTCTCTCTCTCTCTCATATCTACATGTATACCTCGCTTTCATCTCCTCTATGACTCCCTTGGAGACTGCTGTCTCTCCTGAGTGAGGAATCACTGGACAGAGATGTCATGTTTCCCGTTGCCAACAGACTGACAAACAGCAGCACAGTGATCCCTAAGAAGGAACACTGGAACTGATCAAGACATCTTCTGCTGCACAATACAAGCATCCCCTAAATGGAAATGGATAATTAAGGTTATTGTCGGCCTTCGCTGGTCGCTAAAAGCCAGCACGTTGCCTGACCCTCCGTGTGCCCTGCCCTCCGTCAGCATCTTCTGTTTATAGCTCACTGTTAAAACTGTGTTCCTGTCCTTTCTTTAACTTCCTCTTTCACTTCTTTCTTTCTCTTCTTTTTTTTTTTCGTCTACTTTTATTTCCTCTCCTTTCTTTCCCTTTCTTCTTCCTTTCCTTCTTTCTCTTTATCCCCCTTTCTTTTCTCTCCTTCTTATTCTCTTTTCAATTTTTCCTTTATTTTTGACCCTCCTTTCTTTGTCTCCTCTTTCTGTTTGTCCTTTTAACTTCTTTCTTTCTCCCTTTCCTTCCTTTTTCTTTTCATTTTCTTTTTTATGAGATAATAGCATCAATGACAAGGATCTTGAAGTTTTGCTCTTTCAGTCTTCACTTGATTCACGATTTACGTTTCTGCTTCATGTGAAACAATTGATGTGTTGTACGAAAAAATGTATAAGAAATGTACTTTCATACACTGTTCTGATCATGACACGCTCGATCCACAAAAGGTGCTGCGACACAGTCTTACTCCCTCAGTGATGTACAACAAGCTGGTTGTTTGATTATGCAAAAAAACTTTACGCTGGATAATCTTATGCAGATATTGGCTCAGACAAAGAGCAAAGCCAATGTAAATAAAATGGGGTGATCTTATTTCCGGTAACAGTCAATCTAGTGAGACGATGGTATGGCAAATCACTGATGAGGACGATGATGTGACTGAACTACAAATGCTGACACAGCTGAAGAGACCAGGTCCTGTCATGCTTCATGCATTGGGTGAATTCAGAAATGTCGATTAGACTGTTTAAATTAACAGTAAGCTGAGGCTCTGGCGGCTGTGACAGATAGAAGAACTTATTGGTAGTATCAAGAGTGGAACCACCCAGTGGATCAAAGAACGCTAGCAACATCTTGGAACGTGAACTTTGGCTTTGACTTTCTGATCGTGGGACCAGTGTCACGGCAAGTTTGAAGGAGTCTCTCGATGAGTCTTTTGGAATGCTTCCACAAAAAAAAAACACTAAAGAGAGAGATGGTCCGCAAATAATTTCTTGATGAGAATGTGTGATGTGGCTGTATGATGTGGCTGTGTGATATGGCTGTATGATGTGGCTGTGTGATATGGCTGTATGATGTGCTGAATTGTAAATCAAAACAGTCCTGGGATGAGCTGAGAGCGTATCAAAACATTAAAGAAAAGAAGATATCAAAACATTCCAAGACCAGCACGCAACCTTGCTTTACACCACTCTTGACAATGAGGTACGGAAATGAACCCTAATACTTGACTATGCTTTGTGTGATCTCATGAAAGCATAGATTGTTTAAACAATCTTGAAACTATCCTGTTTGTCGAAGACATCGAACGTTTCATTCAGGTAAGAGAAAACGAGCTAGAGACCATCTTTGTTCTCTATATTTCTTTCCCCGTTGTCCCCGTGAAAAGACCATGTGGTAGATAATAGGATGATTCGCGTCACCCTGCCTCCGATCGCCCAAACCCCAAATCCCGCCAGAATGGCACAGCCTCTCCGGTGACAGGAGGCGAATCCTCCACATCCCAGGCAATCAATACTCAGACAGCACTTGAACCAGCTGCACGTGCACTTCCCTACACCCAGTCTGCAGCTGACGCCTGAGGGCTGGGAATACAATTTGTGCTGACACGGGGAATCGAGCAAGTCAGCGTATAATGGGGTTACGACTGGAAAAGCAACTTTTTTTTTCCTGCAGGCCCGTGTCTGGAATTTGAAGAGAACTGTGTTGTTGAGCGTTTTCTTGCTTTGTTAAAATCCGTGGCCAGAATTTCAACATTGCGATCTGGGTCAGGCTTTCCTCTGGTTTGGAGTGCACGTGCATTTCTGTATGCCCGTCCATCTGTCGGCTACCCTTTCATTCACTCTAAACCAATAACCACACCCTTTCCCACTCATGCACCCTCACATCTCCCATTCTCTGCCTGTCCGTGTCTGTCTGTCTGTCTGTCTGTCTCTGTCTCTCTCTGTCTGTCTCTCTCTCTCTCTCTCTCTCTCTCTGTCCTTCTCTTCCTCCTTTTTTTAAAAATAGCGTCACCATCTCCGTGAGGTTCAACACAATCTAATTTGCATGTCTCCTCGACTTCAAGAGCAGCACTGCAAAACTCTTGCATATTCTCTGTGTGAGTGTGTGCATGAGGAAGGGGTGCAAGGAGAAGGCTTCAGTGGAGAATGCGGGATATGAATTAATGTTTCTAATTTCAAATATTTGACGCTTAATT
>CM031610.1:8111256-8121256 GCA_018398815.1 Conus ventricosus
TCCATACACAAAGAAGAGTGGATGCCCCCCCCCCCCCCCCCAACCCCTTCCGTCTCCCCCCTCCACCTTCCTTATCCTCTTTATCCCTACCCTTCCTGACCTTCTTCCCCCACAGCACTCCAGATCCCGCCTCTCTCTCCCCGTCTCTCTCTCTTCTCTTCTCCACTCTCTCTCTCTGTGTCTCTCTGTCGGTCTCTCTCTCCTGTGTTTCTCTCTCTCTCTCTCATTGTCTCTCTCTCTCTCTCTCTCTCTCTCTCTCTTCTCTCTCTCCTCTCTCTCTCTCCCTCCCTCTCTCTCCCCTCCTCTCTCTCCCCCAGTCTCTCTGTCTTTCTTTCTCTGTGTGTGTGTGTCTCTCTCTCTCTTCTTATCTTTCTCTTCTCTCTCCCCTTCTCTCTCTCTTTCTCCCTCTCCTCTCCTCTCTTCTTCTCCTTCCCCCCTCTCTCTTCTCTTCTCTTCACTTCTCTCTCTCTCTGTCTCTCTGACTCTGTCTGTCTGCCTCTCTCTGTCTCTCTCTCTCTCTCTCTCTCTCTCTCTCTCTCTCTCTCTCTCTCTCTCTCTCTCTCTCTCTCTCTCTCTCTCTCATCAAGGAAACAGCAGCAGTAGTAGTAGGATCATCCCGTTTCCGTGCAAGCCACTGTCTGTCGCGGTGAATAAAACATGACCAGATGCCGCTCGTCTACCGAGCACGGGGCAGACTTCCGGGCGGCGGCAGTCACCGTTTCTGACAGTCACGGAGCTTCGTGTGGCGGACTCAGCAAGACCTTCCCTCCCAGCTGTAGCGCTCTGTAGCTGGCCATGTGTCTCTCAGCAAGACCTTCCCTCCCAGCTGGAGCGCTCTGTAGCTGGCCATGTGTCTCTCAGCAAGACCTTCCCTCCCAGCTGGAGCGCTCTGTAGCTGGCCATGTGTCTCTCAGCAAGACCTCCCCTCCCAGCTGGAGCGCTCTGTAACTGGTCATGTGTCTTTCAGCAAGACCTTCCCTTCCAGCTGGAGCGCTCTGTAGCTGGCCATGTGTCTCTCAGCAAGACCTTCCCTCCCAGCTGTAGCGCTCTGTAGCTGGCCATGTGTCTTTCAGCAAGACCTTCCCTTCCAGCTGGAGCGCTCTGTAGCTGGCCATGTGTCTCTCAGCAAGACCTTCCCTTCCAGCTGGAGCGCTCTGTAGCTGGCCATGTGTCTTTCAGCAAAACCTTCCCTTCCAGCTGGAGCGCTCTGTAGCTGGCCATGTGTCTTTCAGCAAGACCTCCCCTCCCAGCTGTAGCGCTCTGTAGCTGGCCATGTGTCTTTCAGCAAGACCTCCCCTCCCAGCTGGAGCGCTCTGTAGCTGGTCATGTGTCTTTCAGCAAGACCTTCCCTTCCAGCTGTAGCGCTCTGTAGCTGGCCATGTGTCTTTCAGCAAGACCTTCCCTCCCAGCTGTAGCGCTCTGTAGCTGGCCATGTGTCTTCATTGAATTCCACGCCATGAATCCAGCACAGTCGATAGAACTCACCACTGGATCTTCTTCATGCAGCTCCAGACAAGTTCTTATTTCATGGCATTGAATTCCGGGATCTATTCTTTGGCGATTGCATTCGTGCAGTTCGCAACAGTTATGCAGGATAAGCGATATACAGCTTGTTTCCTTCAAATATCGAAGATCGACCTATCTTACTGGGGCCAGAATAGCTAAGTTGGTAGAGCGCCGGACTCGTAATCCAAGGGTTGCGGGTTCGAATCTCCGCCGGGCCGTTTCGGTACAGGGGTATTTTTCTCTCGGAGTTAACATTGGTTCTTCCATACAGTCCTTCGAATGATACTATAAACCGAGGTTCCGTGTGTGAACGCACTCACAACATCTTGCACACACGTAATATCCCATCACCTACTTTCGGAAGAGAAGGCCAGTTTGGCCGTTGATATGGATGACACGTTACACATAGCATGCACCTTCTCCGAAGATGGAGTATGGCTGCCTTATTGGCGGGATACAAAACCAGTCATGCACACAAAACTCCACTCCCTTTGTTGGGTAGATGGAATTAATACTTGCCTGTCCATACAGGAAGTGTCCGCAGGAGTATCAGCCTGCGTACGCAGAAGAAGAAGATCTATCTTATTTAGCGGATATTTATCTGCTTCATATTGAACAAAATCAAGTCTACTGGTGCTACGAAGCGGTTTAACAACAGCTTGGAGTCTTATTACTTTCATTAAAAAAAAAAGTGAATCAACTCCGTAAATAAGGTCATCAATCATTCAATTGTCCACGTTTGATCAACTGGATATCCAAAGCAATTCAAAAGTTGCGAATGAAAGAGACCCCAGATCCTAGTGCACCAAATCAGGAGATTCCCGCAAATGAACCTTTCCGGGAAAGATGGGGCATGCAACCAAACTGCTGGTTCGTTAGATTTGTATCCTGCAAGCCCGTGATCCCTGTCCTCGAAGCACGCCGTGGGGGTAAACATGGATATGTTCGCCAGTCCCCGCAACTGATGGCTGGATCCACGATGTGCTAGCTCATGCTCTGAAGGACAAGGTGTTGCTAGACAGGAGGTCTGTATGGGTCCTGAAGTCTCCCATGACAATCCAATGAAATGGACACCTTCTTGTACCTCCACCCCGTTCGTATGTACACGCACACACAAGATTCAAATAGGCACGTTTAGAATCTTGTAAGACATGTGCGTTTTCGGTGTTTTAGGGCGAAAAAAAACCCCATTATGATCCAGTGTGACCAGAACTGGTGAAGAAGATAGTGTTCTGATTTCGCCGTGAACCTCCTTCATGGTGAAAAAAGCCCCGCCAGAAGGCGTTACGTTTCCGTTCTGAAACCTGTTTGAGAGCACCACGTGACTTTCTGTTTCCCTTCTGAACCTACTTCAGAGTGAAAGTGGACCACAAGATGGCGTTACATTTGCGATCTGAACCTATTTCAGAGTGAAAGTGAACCACAAGATGGCGTTACATTTGCGATCTGAACCTATTTCAGAGTAAAAGTGAACCACAAGATGACGTTACATTTGCTATATGAACCTATTTCATAGTGAACACAGACCTATTTTAGGCTCAAAATGGGTAACATGGCGTTATGTTTCCAATTGTGAAATGATTTCAGAGTGAAAGTGGACCACAATTTGGCGGTACCTTTCTGTTGTCCACCTATTTCAGAGAGAAGTGCACCAGAAGATGACGTTCTGAACCTATTTCAGAGAGAAGTGGACCAGAAGATGACGTTCTGAACCTATTTCAGGGTGAAAGTGGTTCACCACATGGTGTTACCTTTCTGTTGTCCACCTATTTCAGAGAGAAGTGGACCAGAAGATGACGTTCTGAACCTATTTCAGAGAGAAGTGGACCAGAAAATGACGTTCTGAACCTATTTCAGGGTGAAAGTGGTTCACCACATGGTGTTACCTTTCTGTTGTTCACCTATTTCAGAGAGAAGTGGACCAGAAGATGACGTTCTGAACCTATTTCAGTGTGAAAGTGGTTCACCACATGGCCTTACGTTTCTATTATAAATCTGTTTCATTACGTTTCCGTTCTGATCTTATTTCAAAATGAAAATGCACCAGAAGTTGATGCTACGTTTCCATCATGAACTATTGCAAAGTGGAAATGAACCAGAAATGGTGCCCGCCTTTCCATTATAGACCTATTACCGAGTGGAAACGGAGAAATAAATTCCCATGGATCAATACCGGGAAACAGGAGAGGTTGCCTTTCAGCTGCAAAACTGTTGCAGGGTGAAACCGAACCAGTCTAGTGGCATTATATTTCAATTTAATGCATCGATTTTTTTTGAGACGGCATGATACCATATCACGGTAGACAGGCTTGATATGTGCATGGTTTCTTTTCGTACTTTGTTTCGAGCTGGGCAGGAATGTTCTATGACGTAAAAATCGATAGTAACAAAAAAAAAAAAAAAAAACGACGGAAGGAAAGAAAGAAGGACAGACTGGCAGAAGTATAAAAGAAACACGATAAGCATGCAAACAGATGGAAAGACAGACAGCATCTACCCCCCCCCCCCCCCCCCCCCCTCCACCTCCGCTACCCCGAAAAAAAAGAAGAATGAATAAAAACAAATATCAAGAAAACAAGAAAAGGACACAAAGGAAAAAGAAAGAAGTCGTACAAAACGAGAGGTCCAGATTCGATTCCTTGAAGACGGGTACGATCTAGTGCATACATGTCAGGGAGGTCATTCGATAATTCTATAATATGGACCATCGGTTGCGTGCCTGGACAGTCCTTCACGTTTTCCAGCCGGCTATTGATCGGCCGGTGGTCGGTAGACGGGAACACACATCACTGCCATCGGGACAGGAACCATGCACCATGAGGACCGCCTCCCCTCCCCCACCCCGCCCCCTCACCGTCCTTCCCTCCCTTTCTCTCTTTTTCAGCTCAATTTCCTTTACACACACACACACACACACACACACACACTTTTGCCTCCATTCCTCTCTCTCTCTCTCTCTCTCTCTCTCTCTCTCTCTCTCTCTCTCTCTCTCTCTCTCTCTCTCCTCCCTCTCTCTCTCCTCTCTCTCTCCTCTCTCCCCTCTCTCTCTCTCTCTCTCCCTCGAGATTGGTGTGTTGTTTTAATGTACTTGTACAGATGGAATTATAACGTATTTAATCAGTAACTGTACATATGATCGTAGTTCAGACTGTCAAAATAGGCCGACGGCCTTCTGACTGTAGAATCTATTAATGTATTCATTCACTCCCTCATTCATTCATTCATTCGTTCTCTCTTTCTCTCTCTCTCTCTCTCTCTCTCTCTCTCTCTCTCTCTCTCTCTCTCTCTCTCTCTCTCTCTCTCGCTCTTCTCCTCTCTCTCTCTCTCTCTCTCTCTCTGAGACTGTCTCTGTTTTCTGTTTCTCCATCCCCCTACCCCCATTCTCTCTCTCTCTCGCTCTCTCTCTCTCTCTCTCTGTTGGTCTCCATCGATCGTTCTCCATTCCTTCCTCCCTCCCATCCTCCCACACTCTCCTCCTCTATTTACATATTGCATTTTCCATTCTAAATTCTTCTTCTTCCTAAAATACTGGTTCACTCAAAAACGAGTAGGTCACCAGCGCGCATGTTAAAAAGTAGAATAAAATAAAAAAATTGTTATGTATTCATCGTTGGTTGTACATGTGTTGATATGCAGCTCTCTTCGAAGTTGTCTTTCATATATTTAGATACCTTTCTTTTGTTTGAGGGTTGGATGAAACAAAATCCACTGATTTTGTGCCTATTCCTTTCCCTCAATAAACAACATTTCGTTCTCCTTCTCTCTCTCTCTCTCTCTCTCTCTCTCTCTCTCTCTCTCTCTCTCTCTCTCTCTCTCTCTCTCTCTCTCTCTCTCTCTCACTCACTCACCTACGCCCACATACAGCAACCCATACAAGAAGTGAAAAGACCGTGGTTGAATCTTCGTGCAAAGAGCACATTTTCCCTTGTGAATTAAATATGAACGGATGCCGTGTGTCTACTGACAACAGGCCGCACGCAGTTCCGGCCAAAGAGCAAGCCAACCGTTTCTTCCGTCTATCGCCGAGTTGGGAGCCACACCATTCATCCTGCCTTCTTTCCGTTCCTGGCATGAACGACAGGATTTCTGTTCAGTGGAAAAACAGCTGAAGTCTGTTAGAGCCAACAGAAGCCAGCCATGCGTTGCAGTCTTTTCGGTAAATTCCCACGACGGCATGCTGAATTCAAGGAATGTTTCTACTGGTAAATGTTCGTTGAGGACAGTGAAACCCCCCGACGAACAGAGTTCTGCTTCATCCATCAATCAGAGAATGTTATTGACATTTTGGTGCACGGAAACAAGCAAGAACTTCAAATTAATTGGGAAAGATTCGTTTTTTTTCCGTTTGGTAGTTTTTTTTACGACAACATTGATCATGTCTGAATAAAATAAAGAAGGAAAAACAAGCAAGTGGATTGCATTTCGGAAACGGACCAGTCGCCAAAATTCTGATGCGAATTGGAGACAAAGGTGTGTGTGTGTGTGTGTGTGTGTGTGTGTGTGTGTGTGTGTGTGTGTGTGTGTGTGTGTGTGACTCCATGTGTTGTCAGTGTGCAGTAAGGAATAGGAGGGTGTCAGAATGGCGTGCAGCTGATTTCGTTTGTTCAGTGTACCGATTTTCTATTTTTCTTTTTCTGTCTTTCTTTTTCTCTTTTCCATCTTTCATCCCTCTTCCATTTCTTGAAATTCCGTCTACGTATCTCTTCCCCTTTTCGAAGCCAACACTCGCGAGGTCGTTATGATAAAGAGTGTAGGAATGAGATGAAATTATGAATGAACAGGGAAACCAAATGGGGTGACATACGCCTTTCATGTGTGTGCCTTTGTCGAGTGCGAATTGAAGACAGACCCGTTCATGCTCCAGTTCCTAGTTGTACTGAGAGGTTTGTTGTGAGAATGAGTGCGCTAAGAGGACACCTGGCTGGCTGGCTGGCTGCAACATCTGGCTGTTTTTAGCGGCACCGTCAATGACATTTGACGAAAAGAAGTTATGCCTTGTGTGTGTTACACAAGCATTGGACAACGTACGAAAATGGCCCATACACAAGACAACTTTCAGTTTTAAACAACACTGATTGGAATATACGGAAGACAGACAAACGAAAGAAACCAAACTAAAAGAGGGGGGGGGGGGGGGGGGGGGGGGGGGGGGGGGGGGGGGGGGGGGGGATAGATGACGAATGACTGCTAACTATGCATGTTCATAAACCTTTCTTTCAGTGGGATTGGGCCCAACGTGGTTTTTATACATCATGGTATCTTTTCATGCAAGCCAAATCTGAAACAAAATATAATAAGCTGTTGTAGAAGAGGTACAGCTGCATGTTCATAAATTTTTCTTACAGTAAGATTGGACCAGACGTGTTTTTCAACATCATGGTATCTTTTCACGCAAGTCAAATTTGGAAGAAAAAAAAAGAAAGAAACAAAAACAACCTATTGTAGAAAAGGTACAGCAGTATGTTCATAAACCTTTCTTACAGTGAGACTCGGCCAAATGTGTTTGTAAACATGGTATCTTTGTATGCAAGCCCAATTTGGAGAGAAAAACAAAACAAAACAAAAATAAGTATTGTGGAAGAGGTATACTAGTATGTTCATAAACCTTTCTTACAGTGAGACTCGGCCAAATGCGTTTGTAAACATGGTATCTTTTTATGCAAGCCCAATTTGGAGAAGAAAAAAGAAGTTATTTGTGGAAGAGGTACAGCAGTATGTTCATAAACCTTTCTTCCAGTGAAACTGGGCCAAATGCGTTTTTAAACATCATGGTGTCTTTTTATACCAGCCAAAATTGAAAAAAAAAACACACACACACATACAAAAACATAAGATATTGTGGAAGAGGTACAGCTGGATGCAAAGACGTACCAGTGCACGCTCAGGCGCAGCTGGTAGCGGACTGTATGGAATGATCCGGAATCCGCACACCTCCCCGCCCCCATCACCACCTCACCTCGACCCTCCCGACCCCCCCCCCCCCCCCCTGCAACCGCACAGACAGAACGATCAATTTTACCCCAAGATTTTCTGGAGTTCAGAACCGAGCTTTTGTGGGCTGAAGTGGGCGGAGAGGACCACCGCACGGGGCGCCGTCCAATTCAATAATGCATCTGCCAGTCTTCAGGGAACGTCGCCTGTCAGGGCCAGCCCACCCTGTGACACCAAATGGAATCAAGTCCCCGTGCTGGGCAGTCCCACCGACTGCGGAGACCCACATCACGGCCGAACGCACGTTTAAACCGGAACGATGTACAATTTGAAAACCCTGGTCAAAATCACGAACCAAAGGAAGTGAACAAATGATCAGTCTGTTGGGCAGTTTCAGAGCAGCTAAGTTTTCCAATGCCTCATTGTATCCCCGCCCCTCCCACACATACACACACCTTTCCTCCACCAAATCATCATTATTGGTAGAGCAACAGAAATTCTCACATCGAAGGCCTTCAGTGTCCTGATGTTGTGGTGAGTTGAATTCCAACTACTCCCTACACGTCTTTAACTTACCCTGAATTAATGCAACACCTTGATCGTGGATAAAATAAATCACCATACACTTGCATTTTGCACAATTTGTTTCTCTGTCATGGAAGCGTTATCAGGTATAACTACAGACTGAGTCCAAACAACAACAACAAACAAACAAATAGTAGTCAGTATGCCTTGATCTTGGCAGATCACCATGACTACTATTGTTGAGCGATGTGATAACAGTCTCCACAATTCCAATCCACTTCTGCCACGTCACCACACATCCTGTTCTTCCCACTCTACCTACCTCCACGCCAACCCCCCCCCCCCCCCCCCCCTCCTCTCCCCTCATCACATCCCACCTCCCCCTCTTCCTCCTTCCCCCTTTTCGTTAGACAAAGCTACGTTATTTCCACATACGAAGGGGATTGTTCGTCTGAACTTGTTTTCCGCCTTTATTCAGTCGTTCAATATACGCCAGTAATTGTCATCAGGAGTGATAAGTAAACTGGGGAAGAAAAAAAAAGTACATCATGTGCATGGCGAATTAGACATAAACGTGGCGACTCCCATAACAACACTGCTATGCCTTCTCTGCAAGGCACCCTACGTCATCTTACCAGCTCATGACCACGTGAAGGTTGTCACAGACTTTGTCTTCAATCATTACAAACGGCGATCCGTGCTGTTCACGATGTCACAGACTTTGTCTTCAATCATTACAAACGGCGAACCGTGCTGTTCACGATGTCACAGACTTTGTCTTCAATCATTACAAACGGCGAACCGTACTGTTCACGATGTCACAGACGAACCGTACGGTTCACGATGTTTAAGGCACACAGAACGTGTCATGTGACATCTACAGTTACGAAAAATACGTCCCTTTCCAATATCGACACCCCATCCCTTAAAAGATGATTCGTTTTAATGTTCGGTAAAGAAGGTGATTAAGGAGAAGGTGGGGGTGATTCCACGTCCATTTCCCACCCAAGTTGAGAAGATACACGAGTGCTCCTTCTCTCCGTTTTCATTGTCCTGAATATTGTTTATCTTGCCTCAAGAAGACCCCCAACAACAAAATCGAAGCGTGTCGTGTTATGTCTTGTTATTTGTGTGTCCCTTTTGTCCGGCGGAATAATCATAATTTCTCTTTAAAATTTGTTCTGTTGAAAGGAAGAAATGTTTACGTGAACTACGGAAACATAAATAGTAAATAACAAGCCAGGAAGGCCACATCTGTTGCCATTACGAAACAGTTGCATGACTGCCTCCCAGCTGCAAACGTATGCTGCGTACAGTACCTATTCACCTAGTACATGTTCAGGCGTACGGCATTCGGAACAAAGAAGGAAACATACGGTACACAACGCACACAGAACGAACAAGGAGACATCATCTACACAATGCACGCAGAACGAGCAAAGAATCCTCCTCTATACAACGTACACACAACAAAAATCATACAACTCGGAACAAACAAGGAAACCTCCAGAAGTCTGCATGTGTGCAAGACGAATTGGTACCGTAAGCAGCAATAGTTTGAAGTCATACATATTTCATTATTACTCCGTGCGAGCAAAACTTCCCTTCCGTTTTTTGTTACTTGACAAAAGAAAAAGCAGGCAAACAAACAAAAAACAAAGGCAAACAAACAAAAAACAAAGGCAAACAAACAAAAAACAAAGGCAAACAAACAAAAAACAAAGGCAAACAAACAAAAAACAAAGGCAAACAAACAAAAAAACAAAGGCAAACAAACAAAAAACAAAGGCAAACAAACAAAAAACAAAGGCAAACAAACAAAAAACAAAGGCAAACAAACAAAAAACAAAGGCAAACAAACAAAAAACAAAGAAAATAAGCATAGAAGTTATTCAACCTGCAGTTCTTCTTCTTCCTAAAATACTGGTTCACTCAAAAACGAATAGGTCACCACCGCGTTAACTTATGACAGAAATGTTTCGCGTGACACAATCAGGTAAGCAACAAAGGTCACACTTAGTGTTTCACGTGACACATT
>CM031610.1:8126256-8136256 GCA_018398815.1 Conus ventricosus
GCGGTTCTCTCCTATTCTGTGCCGGAGAGGTTCACAATTTCCTTTCAGTCCCCTTCCGACCTTAAAGCTCATGATAAAGGCCGTGTTCATTTTGTGGGCTTCAATGGGTCACCGGGTTTGATACCAACAGCAAGAGGATCAGAGACTTCTCTCTCTCTCCCTCTCTCTCTCTCTCTCTCTCTCTCTCAATCAATCAATCAATCAATCAGTCTGTTACGGTGCTTCTATGATTGTATTTTCTTGCACCGCTTTATGAGGGGCAATGGCCTAAACATGAATAAATCATCTTGAGTCTTGAGTCTTGGGTTTCTCTCTCTCTCTCTCTCTCTCTCTCTCTCTCTCTCTCTCTCTCTTCTCTCTTCTCTAGTTATCTCTACACGCGTTGGACCACATGATTCAGCCAGTGATGTAAACTGTCTTGTGATTGCCCGATGGTTAATGCGGCGTTTATCTAAGCAAACTGCCATCAACTCTTATGGTGGATTTTGCCACGGCCTTTTCTTCCTTTCTTGTTTGTCTAACCTTCGAACCTTTATATTAACTCATGTTTTACCTCGGATTTGCGCGGGTCTTTTTCGTCGAGTCTGTCTCATACTTTGTAAGCCGGTTCTTCCTTCACTCTTTTTGGCGAACCACCCTTTTTCGTTTTTTCTTTTTTTTGTTTTTTTTTCTTTTTTTAACCTTTTTCTTCTTTCTCGCTTTTTGGGGGATGTGGGGATGGGGTGTCGGTGAAAACTTTCACATGTCTTTTGAGCAATTTTCACATTTTTCCTGGGGGTCTTTTTTCCCCACACTTTTCACAACGCAACCATAGGATGGGCTTGAACCGCACTCGAGATTTTTTTCCTTCAGGAATTTGCAACATTGGCCTGTGGTTTCTGAACTGATTACTTTGAGAAGCCCCAATTAAGCTTCAGCATTTCACTTGAAATAAAACATCCTTACTCTTGAGTTACAACAGCACCAATTCCAGTAACTCCTTTCAGACCAGTTCTATTCAGATTCGTTAGAAACTAATGAGTTGAGTCTTTGCATCGATAGTGCTGGACTTTTGCTCTTCGTTCCTGCTTCTTTCATTTGAATTAGCTGTGTTTCAAATGCAACTTTAGTCATTTTTTGTTTGTTTGTTTCTTGAAAAGTTCAAGCTTTTTTCAAGAGCCAGTTCAAATCAAGCGCAGTGTGGTCTCGAAACCTAGCAAATGTGATGTAGCGTATACGGACTTGTCCGCACGCAGTGACACCTCTTTGATGAAACTGAAACGAAAACTGATTGTCCGGGATGACTGTTGAACTGTCTTGAGGATGGCATTCACAGGCTGAGTGTTGTACCTGTCGTTTTACCTTGTCCTGATTGGTTTGAAATGCGCATACAGCCATGCTGTTGTTTAAAGAGTCATTCTCAGCGACTCCGCCGAAAACAAGAGCAAACAAGCTACAAGACGAAACGTGACGCGTTTTGATCTCGCACGTCTTCTGCAGGCAACATGAACAACGTAAAGGACAATGACAACCAAGGAGCAATCACATCTCATATTCGGCGCAAGATCTTTGTTTTCATTGTCCTGAACGTTGTCTCTCTTGCCTGAAGAAGACCTAAGAGGTCGAAACGCGTCGTGTTTTGTCTTGTACCTTGTTTGTCCTTGTTTTTTGTTTTTTGTTTTTTTGGCGGACTCACTAAGAGTTATGCATAGCATTTGTTTCACTTTCCGCCTGCAGCGACCTCACTTTGAAACTAACATGTTGTTGCTGGCCAACATCGTGCATCACTCTTACACAGCATAGCCAGGGGATCAGTCGTGACCTGGCTAGGACGCTGGGTCACAAGCTGAACGTCGTTTCTATTGTATTCAAACAAACAAGATCTTATATTTCGATTTCTTTTTTACATTGAGAAACATGGGTTTCAACTGACCCAAAAACTGTTACGGCATTTTGTATACTTTTTCTTAGTGTGGTAGTTTCCCTGAATGATAACGCCTACAGCTGAACAATGCTGCGACAAAGACACGAACTAAAGCTTGTGTTCAGCATTTTGATTGTGCGCCGAATATGAGAGGATAAACAGTTTCTCGTTCTTCGTTTTCGATGTCCTAAATGTTATTTGTTTTTGGCTAAAGAAGACCCAAGAGGTCGAAATGCATTGTGTTTTATCCTGTACTTTGTTTGTCTGTGCCCTTGGCGGTAACTAACCCTCTCTCTAATTTTTTTTTTAACTTGTGTTTCAGTCACACAGTGTGTTTTTTTCATTCGAGCGTCGTCAAGCAAGACATAGAGAAAAGCTAGGACAACGCAAAACCATTCTAACGTGGTGAGAGAGTGCTGTTGGGTCCCCCAACCAATCAGAGAATGTTACTATTTTTGGTACAAGGGGACAAATACATGGCTGAATAGGATTCGAAAAGATTTCTGTGTTGACCTCCAGCCCCGTAGGATGATATTGATCATAACGACATGCGGGATGAAGAGGCTTTGAAACATAAGGAAATGAGATTAGATTCTAGATTGTCCATGACTTGTTTTTCATCCCTGTTCCTTTTAGTCATAATTATTATTGTAAATGTTGCTCTGCGTGATTCGTCCGGGGTCTGTAAACGTCTTGCCGACTGGCATGAAAGACCTCGATGTTCACCTGTTGCATGTCTAAAAAGCCGTGTGTTCCTAGGTAAACGCTGATTGCAGCGACAGCTAAATGTGTTTTCCACTGGCTGCGGATCACTTAGCCATTTGACAGCGAAACAATATGGCGGCACCAGAGACTTGTGCGATCTTGTAGATCTTTTTTTTTCTCATAAAGACGGCCTCGGCGCGGTGTAAAATGCGGTGAAGGCCGACAATTGGACAACATAATATCCTGCACTTCATTTCTATGTCAAGTGAAAATAAATGAAAGTGAAAGTTTTAAAAAAAAAGAAGAAGAAAGAAAGAAACGAAAAGCTTGTTTTTAAGCCAGAAATTCCAAGAACATAATTGTACGAAAAGACTGCTTATCATTTTCCTTGCCTTTCCTTTCTCTTTCTTGGGAAGGGAAGGCAGGGGTTGTCTTCCACATTTTAATAGGTCAGTTTTTTTTTTGTTTTGCTTTTTTTAATCGAGCTTCTTTTCCCTTCAGAATGTTTAACAGAGTCTAAACATCTTCCCCCTCCCCCTCCTTCTGCCACTTTCATTTTCTCACTTTTTCACTTTCTCATTTTCCTCTGTGTTTCCTCCCTTTTCCTTGTGTAAATGTAATTACAGAACTGATCCATTTTTCCACTTCGGTCACAGAACTAATCCATTACATCGGCCTGCCTGTTGTTTTATGAAGGGACCCCTTGGACAAGTACTTCACGACCCCATAGACATTGGTCTGGGCACAACTTGTATCTGAACAGTACCAGGCTAACAGGACATTGATCTCACCAATCACTGGACAACTACTTAGTGTGTCTGGATCTTACTGATGTAGTAGTTGTTGCCATAGTGTCTTTGTGCTATTACTATCAATTGTCTAGAAGTGCGCGCGCGCGTGTGTTTTTTGTGTGTATGTGTGTGTGTGTGTGTGTGTGTGTGTGTGTGTGTGTGTGTGTGTGTGTGTGTGTGTGTGTGCGCGCGCGCGTGCGTGCGTGCGTGCGTGTGTGTGTGTGTGTGTGTGTGTGTGTGGTGTGTGTGTGTGTGTGTGTGTGTGTGTGTGTGTGTGTGTGTCTATATATACATGTGTGTGCGTGCGTGCGCGCGCGCATATCCGTGTATGTATGTATGTGTGTGTGTTGTGTGTGTGTGTGTGTGTGTGTGTGTGTGTGTGTGTGTGTGTGTGTGTGTGTGTGTGTTTGCGCGCGCGCGCGTAACTGAGGGAGAGGGGGAGACTGTTAGGTGAAAATGCTTACACAAGATCTGTCTTTCTCTAACAAAGTGGATAATGCTCGTTTACAATCCTTGAAAAATATATAAATATGTTTTGTGTCCTTGTTTCTTCTTGTCCCATTTCTTCTGTCTTTAGTAGCGGGACACACGCCCTGGACTTAACCAGAGAGACTGGAAAAACACAGTCGAGTTTCGTTCTGTAACAGAGTCGTCTCCGAGAATGTTGCTGGAATTTCCTCACGAACGCTGCACGTGTCTGCATCTCTCGGGCCTGGTTGACGGGCGTGATCTGTTATGAAAGGCAGAATGATCAGTCCTGTCACGTAGTATCAGCTCGGAGTGAAGCTCCACTGCATCATCTTCATCGTTCTTGAGGCCTCCTTTTCACTGTGAATCACAAAATAAGTTTTTTAATTGGTTAGCTCTTCATGCCCAATTCTTAGAGTGATCTTAGTTTCGATTTGACGATGAGTTCCAATTGCGATAGCTGAAATCAGCTAGTTCGTGGGGATTTTCGCTCAAGGAACATGGTAGTAGTGCTATTTGGACAGGGACACTCCCCACGCTAGTTCCACAAATAAGCTTCTATTGTCGTCAGCAAAGGGTTTTAGTGTGTAAGGTCGTGGATACGTCGCACACCAAACAGATCGTAGGCACCATTTGTTCATACTACAAAAGTGGCACCGGAGATAACACAGGGGGGGGGGGGGGGGGGGGAACAAGAAAATACATAATAAACCCCCTTTATTCTTAAGACCAGCATCTCAACTTTTTTTTTCCTCTTTCGGTATAAAGACAGTTTGTAAGTAGTCCACGAATTCAGTGAATCGTCCTTTCTTTAGTCCTTTTTCTGGGTCTTTCTTTCATTTTTTTTTTGTCTGTGCAGTAATCCTTTTTTTATGATGGGAAAAAAACAGGCGTGGACACAGAGTGCAGACAGTTGGATCAGATGCCGTTCTGTGCAAGCCCCGACCTGCTGCTGTGGCCGATCTGCCGTGCCGGTAGACATTCAGTCTTTCTGCGGCACCAACTGAGGCTGAAGCTATCTTGGGCGCACTTAGTTTCCAATGGAGAAAATGCTCTTTTGTTCCCCTCCGTTCTTTCCCCTCTCTCCTTCAGCTCTCTTCCTCCCCTCCCTCCCTCCCTCCCTCTCCCTCCCTCCCCCCCCCCCCCCCCTCCTCTCTCTCTCTCTCTCTCTCTCTCTCTCTCTCTCTCTCTCTCTCTCTCCATAATGAGGAAGCAAAAAAAGTCTCTCTGTCAGTCAGTCTGTTGTGTCTCTGTATCTGTCTCCTCCCCCTCTCCCCTCCTCCCTCTCTCTCGGTGTGTGTGTGTGTTGTGTGTGTGGTGTGTGTGTGTGTGTGTGTGTGTGTGTGTGTGTGTGTACGTGTGTTTGTTTGTTTGTGTGTGTGTGTGTGTGTGTGTTGTGTGTGTGTGTGTGTGTGTGTGTGTGTGTCTGTGTCTGTGCGTGCGTGCGTGCGTGCGTGCGTGCATGCGTGCGTGCGTGAGTGTGTGTGTGTGTGTGTCTGTGTGTGTCTGTGTGTGCGCGCGCGCGTGTGTGTGTGTGTGTGTGTGTGTGTGTGTGTGTGTGTGTGTGTGTGTGTGTGTGTGTGCGTGATGTTGTTTTATGTTGTGTCATGTGTGTTACAATATTTGAAAACAAGGAAACGTCTCTCTCTCTCTCTCTCTCTCTCTCTCTCTCTCTCTCTCTCTCTCTCTCTCTCTCTCTCTCTCCATCCTTTCTTCTTCTGTTTCTGTTTTCCGCCTTCCTCCTCCCCCTCTGCTCACTCTCCCCATCTGTTTGCCTGCCTGCTTGCCTGTCTGTCTGTCTGTCTGTCTGTCTGTCTGTCTGTCTGTCTGTCTGTCTGTCTGTCTGTCTGTCTGTCTGTCTCTCTCTCTCTCTCTCTCTCTCTCTTCTCTCTCTCTCTCTCTTCCTCTCTCTCTCTCTCTCTCTCTCTCTCTCTCCCTCCCTCCCTCCCTCCCTCCCATCGTCCCTCATTCTGAATCAGTTAGCGAATAAACTTGTAAAGCAACAGGAGAGAAAGTTCAAAGATATACCTTGAACTACTATGACGTTAAATGTATACAGTGACGTGATATGCTTGAACTACTATGACGCTAAATGCATACAGTGACGTGATATGCCTTGAACTAATATGACGCTAAATGCGTAGTGACTTGATATACCTTGAACTAATGTGATGCTAAATGCATACAGTGACGTGACACTAACATATAAACCTATGTTTTATTCTCGACACAGGATGGATACTGGGAGGGGGGGTAGGGGGGGGGGGGGGGGTCCATACGCCGTGAAAGTACGCTCACTGTGCTGTTGTCCGAGTAACCGTGGGAGTAATGGTCTGGACATTGAACATTGTCCAGGCACTGCCGTAATATACTTCAGTGTGCCCAGGACCGGTATTTTGACAGGATTTTCCTCCACGATTAGACTCTTGGTGAAAGAACCTTGATATGTCGGTTGTTAGGCAAAACGTCTCTCTCTCTCTCTCTCTCTCTCTCTCTCTCTCTCTCTCTCTCTCTTATACATACACACATACACATGTTCGCGCGCATTGATCCATAGCGACAGGAGACAGACAGAGAGAGGGAGAGAATCGGAGAGAGTAGAGAGAGAGAGGAGAGAGAGAGAGAGAGATTTTGATCATGTCCACATCAATTTGTTCAAAGAGAAACCAGATCAACCGCACTCTCCGGAAAGGTCAACAGTCTGCCTCGGTGCAGACGGGATCACGGCTTTTAGCTGTGCAGTCACCGACTGAAGTGGAAAGTGTCAATAACATAGGATACACCCAGGATGGCTTCAACGATCCATATCAACAGAAAAGAAAAAAAGAAAAGAAAAAAACCAGTTTCAGAACAGACTGGACATGGCTTTCAGTTTTAACGCCGTGTCTATATAAGATCAATCATAGGATTCTCCTTCATCTTCGCACACCCAGACAGGAACCCTATAGGCACTGACGAAGGCTACTATACGACGGAGGCCCTCCAGAGATCCATAGAGCTTCTCCTCGTCGATGTAATCATAGGATGAGCTGGACAAAGATATTCAGTTTGCCTTTGGAGCTGTCAGCGTTCGCCACAAACAAGCTCTCAAGTCAAATACAATACCTCTGCTCCCGTGGAACAAGCCAAAACGTTCAGTCAGTGCCCACACTTTCAAACGGTTTAAAGAAAAAATGGGCTATGCCGCCAACCGAAAGAAACAAAACACTAAGACGAACACGACGCGTTTCGACCTCTTCGGTCCTCTTCAGGCAAGACGAACATATTCAAGACAATGAAAAAGGGCCACATCCATCGTGCGCTCAGCTGGATGAGGTAAGTGGCTGTCTGTTCGTGCTTCGTTTTCATTGTCTTCAACGTTGTTCGTCTTGCCTGACGAAGACCAAGAGGTCGAAACGCGTCGTGTTTGTATTGTAATTTTTTTTTTCGTTTCGCGGTGTAGTAACTTTTCTTTAGGTTTGTTTCAATTTCCGAATTGTAGTCATCTCACTTTGAAACTAACCCTTCAAGTGCTTACCATCAGATGTTTTGGATTCGGTGGGAAAGGGTCGGGCGGGGGGGGGGGGGGGAAGCTAGGGGATCTTTTTCTTCTTTTTTTTTTTTCGAAAGTGATAACGTTTTAAGCGTTAGACCTTTAGCCTACTTTCTGAATGTATGTGTGTATGTATGTGAGAGACGCATTCCGACATCAGCAAGTCACTGAATCAGAACCCCCTGAAAACTTCGCCCTTCACTACGTCATTTCCCAGTCAGTATAGGTTTTCGTTCAACGCCGATCTTGCGCCAATATGACAAGATAAAAGATCGCTCGTTCTTTATTTTCGTTGTCCTAAGTGTTGTTTATCTTGCCTGAAGAAGATCTAAGGGGCGAAACGCGTCGTGTTTTGTCTTGTGATTCGTTTCTTCGCGTAGTTTGGCGGAGTGATTTCAAACACTTTTTAAAACCGGTGTAGGTTTGTTACAATGAGTTTGAAATGCCAATTCATAATTTTTGAATTGTGCATTCTTCTGGTTTAAGACAGCCAAGGAATGGATCCTGACGAGGTTGGGTGCTCGCTTTTAAAGGCTTAGTATAATGCCTGCCGTATTCCGAAAAAGAAAATGTCAGTTGAAATGTCGACATTTTTTTGTCATTCAGCTAAACACTTTGATCATCCTCGTCCTCACCCATCAGCAAAAAAAAAACTCACATTCCGTGCCCCTTCACGCGCTGCTCTTGAGGTGACCTCAGTTTTCGATGTTTTTTCTCCACGCCCATATTCCTGGTGAGTTTTTGGCCAAGTCGTCCAGTGTCCATGGGGATTGTCGTTGAGCAGACGTGTGGCAACTTCTGACGGGGTATGTGCTTTCACGCTGGTTCGGCGACGAAGCTTTGTCGTCAGCAGGGGGCTCAGTAGGCGGTGTCCTGCGTAGGCTGGATCTGGACAGGCCACACTGCTCACTACTGGACAGACTCGACAGTTCAGTATGTAAACTGCACACTACTGGAGAGACTCGACAGTTCAGTATGTACACTGCACACTACTGGAGAGACTCGACAGTTCAGTATGTAAACTGCACACTACTGGAGAGACTCGACAGTTCAGTTATATACACTGCTCACTACTGGACAGACTCTACAGTTCAGTATGTACACTGCACACTACTGGAGAGACTCGACAGTTCAGTATATACACTGCAACACTACTGGAGAGACTCGACAGAAGTCCAGTATGTACACTGCACACTACTGGAGAGACTCGACAGAAGTTCAGTATGTACACTGCGCACTACTGGAGAGACTCGACAGGAGTTCAGTATATACACTGCACACTACTGGAGAGACTCGACAGTTCAGTATGTACACTGCACACTACTGGAGAGACTCGACAGTTCAGTATGTACACTGCACACTACTGGAGAGACTCCACAGTTCAGTATGTACACTGCACACTACTGGAGAGACTCGACAGTTCAGTATGTACACTGCACACTACTGGAGAGACTCGACAGTTCAGTATGTACACTGCACACTACTGGAGAGACTCCACAGTTCAGTATGTACTACTGGAGAGACTCGACAGTTCAGTATGTACACTGCACACTACTGGAGAGACTCGACAGTTCAGTATGTACACTGCACACTACTGGAGAGACTCGACAGGAGTTCAGTATATACACTGCACACAACTGGAGAGACTCGACAGTTCAGTATGTACACCTGCACACCCTGGAGAGACTCGACAGAAGTTCAGTATATACACTGCACACTACTGGAGAGACTCGACAGTTCAGTATGTACTACCGGAGAGACTCGACAGAATTCGATATGTACACTGCACACTACTGGAGAGATCGACAGTTCAGTATGTACTACTGGAGAGACTCGACAGAAGTCCAGTATGTACACTGCACACTACTGGAGAGACTCGACAGTTCAGTATGTACTACTGGAGAGACTCGACAGAAGTTCAGTATGTACACTGCACACTACTGGAGAGACTCGACAGTTCAGTATGTACTACTGGAGAGACTCAACAGAAGTCAGTATGTACACTGCACACTACTGGAGAGACTCGACAGGAGTTCAGGATGTACACTGCACACTACTGGAGAGACTCGACAGTTCAGTATATACACTGCACACTACTGGAGAGACTCGACAGTTCAGTATGTACACTGCCACACTACTGGAGAGACTCGACAGTTCAGTATGTACACTGCACACTACTGAGAGACTCGATAGTTCAGTATGTACACTGCACACTACTGGAGAGACTCGACAGTTCAGTATGTACACTGCACACTACTGGAGAGACTCGACAGGAGTTCAGTATATACACTGTACACTACTGGAGAGACTCGACAGGAGTTCAGAAAATACACTGCACACTACTGGAGAGACTCGACAGGAGTTCAGTATATACATGCACACACTGGACAGACTCGACAGTTCAGTATATACACTGCACACTACTGGAGAGACTCGACAGGAGTTCAGTATACACACTGCACACTACTGGAGAGACTCGACAGGAGTTCAGTATATACACTGCACACTACTGGAGAGACTCGACAGGAGTTCAGTATACACACTGCACACTACTGGAGAGACTCGACAGGAGTTCAGTATATACACTGCACACTACTGGAG
>CM031610.1:8141256-8146256 GCA_018398815.1 Conus ventricosus
GTCTTGTGATTCGTTGGTTCATGTTTGGCCGATGTAGCAGTTTAAGATGAGCTAGATGTTTATTCTACGGGCGTTACAAAATGACATGTTTGCCGGCCTGTGTCACACATGTTATCAAACGACTATGTCTATATATGTTCTACAAGAGCTCTGTGCTGGGTCTGTGTCATATGGGAGTTGCAAAACAACATTGTTATCAGGTTCATGTCAAACTGGACCGGCAAAAATGTTTCGAGTCCGAAGCAGCGTGCAACACACTGTTTCATGTTGGACACATGCTTGACGAAAGGGACTTCCTGAGCAGTTTGGTGCTTGCTTTCATCCCGTTGTGTTCTCTAGAATGAAGAAAACCGTTTTCTGACACTGGCTTCAGGAGCCGGTGCCACTGATGATCATGCTTGTGTCTGAAATGGTAAGAGGAGACTGGACAGGCTCTCGTCAACACTGTCCATGGTAAAATCTTCGTTTGTGATTTTTGTCCCAAAGGGGATTTGATCTCTGGAACACAAGACGGAAGGCTGGAACAAAGAAAGACAAACTCAAAAACATATGCAAACACACACACACACACACACACAACACACACACACACACACACACACACACGCACGCACGCACGCACGCACGCACGCACGCACGCACGCACGCACGCCGCACGCACACGCACACACACACACACACACACACACACATACGCACGCACGCACGCACGTACGCACGCACATACACACACACACATACACACACACACGCGCGGGCGCGCGCACGCACGCACACGCACACGTGGGCGCGCACAGAGAGAGAGAGAGAGAGAGAGAGAGAGGAGAGAAGAGAGAGAGAGAGAGAGAAGAGAGAGAGAGAGGACGGAGGCATTTCACTAACAAATAAATGTGTGCACCAGTCAGCCGGTTGGCGGCGCTGTGCTGCAGCATCTGTACATTTTGTCATGCGGCAACACGTGTGCTTGTCAATTAAGTAGTGGAGAAAACAAGTGCAGGCTTCAGTCATTATAGTGATGACTTGGCAAAGATTTGAATAAAAAACAAAACAAAACTGAAGAGAAGAAAATGGGGGAATATATTATAAATATGAGAAACCCTTCATCAGCTGCCTGAGGGAACCATCGTACCCCCCTCTTGTGCTTGTGTCATAGACTACAACAGCTTCCAAATGTACGGTGCTCTAATTCGGTGTGGGGAGGGGGGGGGGGGGGGTTAGAAGTGGGAGGGGTGAGAGGGATGGGGTGGGAGGCCGCCTGTTTTGACGTGGTTTTCTGTGGAGAGCATTAACGCTGGTAACCTGTCCTCCAATGAAGAGCGTACCGAGAAGCCCAGCGTAATACTCCGCTCTTTGTTTTTTTCATTCTTGTGACCTTGATATCATTAGGTGACAGCCTCACCCGGTTTGCTATAAAGTCCATGGGTTTTTCTTTGGATCAAAGCTTTTTTTCCCCTTCTCTTCTTTGGAATGCGTGGATGGTCGACAGAAATTATAATAACCTGCTCGTTGCACAGTGTTTTATATAATGGTTTACACAATGTTTTACACACGTTTACATCAATGTACGTTTACATTGGCTGAAGACACGTTTATGCAAAAAAACAACAACATCCCCAAAACGAAGTCCAATAAGTGTCAGTTACATGGATTTTTGTGGCACATACAAAAATTTAAAGTAACTTGATTATTCGTAGTATAATTCTGTAGTAACGTTTCTTATTCACCATGTGTAAGCATAAGTTGCACACGGCAAATAGATTATAATTGTCGACAGAGAAAGATCTGCATGTCATGGACCTCAAATCAGCATCGGTTAAAATGCAACACTAACAAACAGAACACACAAAAAAGAAAAAAAACAAGAGAACAGAAACCGGTTAAATCGAAATACGTCAAAGAACTAACACATGTCACGGACAACATCGTCACATGCAGGAAAACAGTACGGGAATGACGGTGTTATTAAGTACTAATGGCAAGAAAAGTTGACAAAATCCGGCAAATCATGTCGGTCAGCATCGACATTAATGGAGAGAGAGAGAGAGAGAGAGAGAGAGAGAGAGAGAGAGAGAGAGAGAGATTTTTTTATTCCCCAGGGCAATAGATAAGCAAGAAGAGACTTTTTTTTTCCATTTGGCCCTTATCCAGTTTGGGGGCTAAACACTACTACAGAATATAGAACTAATTACAACAAGAACAGTGATGATATATATTAGCATTGAAGAGAGAGAGAGAGAGAGAGAGAGAGAGAGAGAGGTGTATCAAAGACAACGTATCAACAATCCAGTCTCCTATTAAACTTTTCTCCCTTTTAAAATCCCCTTAATCGAAATTACAGACAAGATAAACGTCTTTCTGCGTTAAGAGCTCAGAAAGAAAATCCTTTTCCAAATATGCTCAGCCATTAACGTCCTCCCCGCGCGCACCAGAAATAGCGACCTTCTGTGATTGTGGAAAGGGAAATAATCCATCTGGGTGTGCACGGAATGCCCCCGGTTGGCCGGAAACCCATCAGGGACACCAGAAGCGTCTCCACGACGAGATGGGAAGAGTCCTGCTCAGCCCTAGCCTCGACCCGGCATGCAGCGCGCGTCAGCCTAATTGAAAATAAGGGGCCGCCGTCAAGGGCACGTAATCCCCACTCGTTTTCCCAATTTCCTTCACGCCTCCTCACACGTCTTCCAGTTTTAGCCCAGAGGGAAAAAGAGGGAGAGAAGAACTCTTCCCCTCCCCATCCCCCATATAACCCACCCCCCACAAAAACAAAAGCAAAACAAAACAACAACAAAAAAAGGGTGGGGAAAGAAATTTGAAAGCGAGAGGATTTCGCGAAGGGGAAAACTTACTTACTTTCTTAAAAATTTCACACACACACACACACACACACCCACCCCACCACACACACACAAGGGGCTCGCGCGCGCGCGTAAAACATGCAACACACCCCCAAGTCCCACCAAAGCCCCTGCACAATCCCCTTTCACATACACACGTTTCCGCCGCGCGTGCAAGGGGACAAGAACCTTTGCCCCCTGCCCCCAGGAATTTCCCCCTGCAAAAACGCACGCACGAACGCCCCGCGCACACACACACACACCCACATACACAAATACCGCGCGCTCCCCACACAAACACACAAAACCGCACACACACACCACACACACACACACACACACACACCACACACACACCCCACACACACACAAAAGACACGTAAAAAACACACACACCCCACACACACACACCACAAAACACACACCCCCCCCACACACGTGCAAAGCGAATACACATACACCACAAAAAACCTCGCGTCACTCCGCCCGCACTCACCCCGGGCGCACGCACCACGCACGCACGCACACACACACACAAACACACACACCCCACACCACACACACAACACACACACACACACACGCGCACACAAAACCCCCAAACACACCCCAAAACACACAAAAACACACACACACACACAGAGCCAACGGGGAAACCCCCATGCATTTGGGTTAGATATATTCTGGACTTTTTCCCTCCCCGTGGGTCTGTCACCATGGGGTTTTGGATTTCCCCCCCCCCCACTCCTTTCCCTTCATGTCTGTCTCTTTTCTCTCTCCCTCTCTCCTCTCTCCTCCTCCTTTTTCTCTCCCCCTCATCCCCCTCTCCTCTCTCTCCACCCCTCTCTCTTGTGTGGGGCGCCGCGCGTGGGGTGTGGTGGTGGGAGTGTGTGTGGGGCGAGAGCGCCGCGCGCGCGCCTGTTGTGTTATGGGGCGCCGGGGCATGCCCTGTTTCTGTGGGCTTTTGTCCCTTTCTGATGGGACCATTAAAAAGCTTTTCCAAAATTTTTAAAACCCTTTTAAATATTTCATACATTTTTCTCCTCCCTCTCTCTCTCTTTTCCTCCTCTCTCTCTCCCCACCCCCCCCCCCCCCCCCCCCCCCTTTTCCCCTTCTCTCCCTCTCCTCTCTCTTCCTCTCCTCCCTTTTCCCCCCTACACCTTTTTTGTTTTTTTTTCGTCCGTGTTTTTTCTTTTTCCCCAATCGTTAGCTCTGGGAAATAGAAAAATTAAATCCTCTGAATGATCAAACTTGTGCCTCTCTCCCCCCCACCTCCCCTTTTCCCCCTTTCCCCTCTCCCCTTTTTCTCTTCCTCTCACCCACTCTTTTCCCCCCTCTCTCCCTCACTTCTCTCTCCCTCTCTTCCCCCCTCTTCCCCCCCCCTCTCCCCCCTCCCCTCTCTCTCTCTCTCCTTTCTCTCTCCCTCTCCTCTCTCCCTTCCCTCCTCTCCTCTCTCTCTCTCTCCCTCTCTCTTCCTTCTCCTCCTCTCCTTTATCTCTTCCCCGTCACCTTCTCCCCTCTCCCCCTTTTCCCCCCCTCCTTCTCTCTCCCCTCTCTCTCTTTTTCCCCCTCTCGTCCCTCCCCCTCTCTCAAAACTTCTCTCCCCACCTTTGTCTCTCTCTCTCTCCTCTCTTCCCCCCCCCCCCCTCTCTCTCCCCCTCCTCTCCCTCCCTCCCCTCTCTTCCTCCCTCCCCCTCTCTCCCCTCCCCTTTTTCCCCTCTCTCTCTCTCTCCTCTCCTCTCTCTTTTCCCCTCCCTCTCTCTCTCTCTTCCTCTCCCCCTCCCCCTCCCCCTCTCCTTCTCCCCCTCCCTCTCTCCTCCCCTCTTCCTTTTCCCCCTCCTTTTCAAATTTTCCTCCTCTCTCCCCCTCTCTTTTCTCCCCCTTTCCCCTTTGTTTATAAACAAAGAAATCTTGTTAACCCATTTAAAAAAGCTCAAACGAAAAAGAAAATTTTTTTAAAGATCTTAAATTTTCCAAAAAAAACAAACCCATCATTTGGAAGCACAAACAGCTTAGGGAATAAACATTTCTAAAAGCTCGTGCTACCAAAAACCCAAAGATATTCCGGAAATGTTGGGAAAACACACTTCTGCAATTGCCATTTCCCCCATAAAAAAAAACAGATCCTTCCACAAAACGATTTTTAAAGTTCTTCTGAATTTTTTG
>CM031610.1:8153756-8171256 GCA_018398815.1 Conus ventricosus
AGACATAGACAGAGAGAGTCTGAGGATAGAGAAGAGAGAAAGACATGAAACTAAAACTAAAGCGGAGAAGAAGAAAAAAAAATAGAAAGAAACCACAAAGATAAAGACAACGATCTCTCATGATAGGAAGCATTGGACATAAGGCACAGAGAAAGAAAAAAAAAAACATCTCAGACAAGCACTTCTAGACTAAAGCTGGTAACAAACGTCTCTCTCTCTCTCTCTCTCTCTCTCTCTCTCTCTCTCTCTCCTTCAGAGTAAAAGAAATTGAACATAGCAACGTCCCTAGCAACCGCTCAGCTTTCACTTCGCAACAAGCATTGCAGTTCCTAATGTATTGTATGTGTTTAGACTTCTTCTACGCCCACTCAGACACGAACTCCAGAGGCGCTGACGACGGCTGCTGTACGGCGGAGGCCCTCCGGAGAGCCATAGAGCTTCTCCCTCGTCGATGTATTGGCAGGCCAGATCTCTGCTCTTGGCTTTTTTATGCGTGGGACAGTCCTGCAGGAAGTGTTCCACACTCATTGGGGTACGTGTTTAGACAAAATACTTCTTTCTTACATTGTCGTATACTGGACACAACTATTGGCAATGCAGCTCATCTTGTAGATCTCGACACTGCTAACTTACTCGTACTTCATTTATTCCAAAAACGAAACGAAACGACGGCTGACCTAAATGCGGAATTTGTAATATCAGGGAAACATTTTCCGGCTGCAACCAAAGTTAAAACCTCAATATGTTTCATGCCCTGTCACTGCCATTTTCTTTTTCAGTGTAGTCTTGTTTAAAACGACCCACCCTACTCTGTTTAGATAACATTTAAAAATTGCTCATATCCCAAACCCTACCAGACTTTTGTTTTTAAATCCACAGGCCGAAGTAGCCTGTCTAAGCACCGCTTCACTGCCAATGCCCAATGTCTCAGACGATTATCGACCCTTCTGTTATTGCTCATCTTGTTTACACTTATAAGATACGCTTGCTTCCGAATCCTCCATGAAGGCATCAGACTTAGCTTAAATCAGTAACGTAGTGCATTCATGGGTCTATCAACGCATAGCGGATATCTTCCTTGGGAAAGAAAGAGGAAAGGTGAGAGAGAGATAGAGAGAGAGAGAGAGAGAGAGAGAGAGAGAGAGAGAGAGAGAGAGAGAGATGAGAGAGAGAGGAGAGAGAGAGAGGAGAGAGAGAAATAAAGGATGGTTTATTGCGTTAAGCTTTACAAGCCCATTCACAAGGTTGGGAGACGATGGGGCCGGGGGACTATATATACACAAAAATCAGAAATAAACATCAGCAATACAAGAAAGTACGTCAAGATTGGATCCCAGATCACAGAATTGTACAGACCGTTAAACACAATGAGAACACATGTAACTGTCAATGGGATTTTCCAGATGTTTTTCGTCAGTTACAAGAGCGCAATAGTCACGACGGATTGTCAGGATGTCGGTTTTTCACCTCTTCGCTGCATGTGGCGCTGCCTTTCACCTCTTCCTTCAATTCCGACAGGCGATCATTCATGTTCCTTGCCGTTTCTTCCAGACACGCCATTAGGTCTGTGATTGTGATGTTTTGTGCACGGGGTGTCTATGCTGTAATACCAGTGGTATCTGCATCATCACTACTACTGTCTGTATCATACTGATTTGCTGCCGCAACACATGTTTGAATTACTTGTTGCGTAGACTTGGCTACAGACGGATCATTTTCACAAAATGCACCACCGTTATCAACATCGTCTTCATTAACACATAGCTTTTCAACATCTGTGTCAGATGGCGGGTCTAAACTGGAAATGGCTGTCACTGACTCACTGTCTGTGTCGCACGGTGCCACGTCGATGTGTTGTGTTCGATCGTGGGACAGCGAACTCGGTGCAGGCATGGGTACAGAGGAAGCGGGTTGGTGTGAATACTGACAAGTGTCAGCACAGGGGTGGAATGTTCAACCGTGTACAATTATTGTCACTGACTATCCGCTTACAATGAGTTGTCAGCTGACTTTAAAGTCAGCTTTGAAAAGTTGCCATGTTCAAGCGGTGACAACCGAGTTTACAACGAAGTCAGCAGACAATGATTGCCCTAATTTTCAAACGTTACCGGACTATTTTTACCCAGGGTTTTCCCGCGAAAGTTAACTTTCTGTTTCAACCTGAGCATGCGCAGTGACTTTGTTTACGTTGCATCCATCATGGCAGACGAAACCGGGGCAAAAGCAAAACGGCAGAAGAAACCTAATTTCTCTCCTTCTGAAATGGAAGTGCTCCTTCATGAGATAAGAATTAATCGCAGGTGTCTTGGCAGATGCGCTTGCTTTGGCAACTGCTGGTTTGATGTCCTTTATTGTTCTTGCATTACTCTGATGCACTTTACATCCGTAGGACTTCCCTAGTCTGTTTGTGTTGACTTTCTTTATGACAGGGTCATTCACAAATAAAATGTTGGGAAGGGCGTTTAAAATTGGATTTGGTTTGTCTCTGGACTTGGCCTTTAATTCGTTGTCGTTTGATTTGTCTCCGCACTTGATCTTTAAGTCATTGACGTTTTGTTTGTGTCTGGACTCGGCATTTTTCTCGCACTGCTCCTTAGACTTCGGCTTATGACGCAGAGAAGATTTGACGTCATTTTTGTTTTGTGTTATCAGTTTCTTCTATTTTTTTGTTGTTGTCACTTTCCTGTACATTTCTGTTCTTCTTTTCTGAGTTGCTTGCTTTAATAGGCAGAGCATCCTGAGAAATTGTTTTCGATCGTGATGAAATTGTGGATCTAGCCACTTCTGCGTAAGAGAGGTAAGGAAAGGGTTCTGTCTGCGTTGCTGTGCTAGCCGAGTCCTTTCCAACAATTTTAGAATGCAGCGATCTCACTTGATCTTCCAGACTCGCTGCTTTATCACACAAAGAGGAGATTGTGCCTTCGATTTTAGCGAAGCTGTGTGTGGTACTCACGGAGGTGATGTCTGTAGTAGGAGCATTGTTGTTTTTAGGCCTCATGTTCCGCATGTACGCGAGGGCAGCCATTTTGTTTCGTTGTCATTCGATTGTCCACCGAAATCGAGGGTGTAAATTTCTAGCTTTAGTCACTGGTTTTCACCCCACTGACAACAGTTGTCAGCGGTTGTGCATCGCGGACTTTTATTGTCAGTGAAATTGTCAGTGGATTGCCAGCCTATTGTCATTGTCTGCCGATTGTAAGCTGATTGTACACGGTTGAACATTCCACCCCAGGAGACTCCACTGTTGTTGTCACTTCTGTCGCCGTTGTTTATTAAACCAGGAGTGGTCGGCAGGAACAGACCAGACGGGGAAGACACAGCTTCACTTGCCTTTGGCTTCCGACGTTCCTCGGCCCTTCTGTCCCTGCTGACCTGTGACGGACATTTTCTCCTGAACACCGCACTGTGAGCTGGGAGTGACGTGACAGGGGAACGGACGGACATTGTTGTCGGCCTAAGAATCACCACGGTCTGATCATCGCTGCCTTCAACTTTGAATGATGACAAAGTCATATCGCACAGCGCGGTGTTCAGCATAGTTTCTTTATTCGCGGGAAGACCTTCAACGGGCATTTTACACGCTTTCTTGTGAAAACGAGCAAAATGTTATCAGAGCTGTGAAAAGCTTCGTCTTGCTGGCAACCAGAAAAGGGAAGTCACCGAGAGAGAGAGAGAGAGAGAGAGAGAGAGGAGAGAGAGAGAGAATGAACGAAATTTAATTTTGCCAGGGTAATGAGATAAACGATATAAATGCTTTTTTCCACCCACAGACAGACAGAGACAGGGAGGTGAGATATTGAGTGATAAAGAGAGAGAGAGAGAGACAAAGACTAGGACAGATATTAAGAAAAATGCACACAGAGAGACAGAGCCAAAGAGATATACAGAGGCAGAGAGACAGAGAGAGAGACTGAGGGAAAGAAAGAGACAGACATGCAGACAGACAGATAGAGAAACAGAGTCAGAGGAAAAAAAAAGAGAGAACGTAGAAATGCCGCTTCTAACTCACTTTCGCCCTCAACCAGTTTTCGGGCGAAAGTGACCTAGAAGCGGCATTTCTACGTTCTCTGACAAGTAAGACTTCAATAACCAAAAAATAACGATTATCTACAAACAAACATACTGTGTAGGGTTATCCGTTTTTAATACTAATTTACTAAACTTGCTTGTCTTTTAAAACTAAGTTATATTTTTGACATAAAATCCGCACACTTATTTTGACTAATTTCTACCTACAAAACTTTGTATAACAGACAGGCTGACACGAGGCCGAAACCTGATCGCTTAATTTACGGCTGGCGTAGACAAGAGGCCTTTGTTCACACAGCGCACGGCCCGCTTACAAACTGCGACCAAAAAATCAATAAAACACACCTCGCGAGCCTACTGGGCCTGCGGCGCACTGGGCTAGGTTAAATTGCATCAGCAAATGTTTTGGAACATTCTCGAGTGCCATGTCAACACTCCACGTTGAGGCTGCTTACGTTGGCAAGAGCCGACCGGTTTCGCCATTCTTTCTCAGGCTGCCGCACAAGAAGGTTGGTTTTTGACTGCGCTCCGGTGTGACCACCGGAAAGTGAGAAAAGTGATTGACTTTAAAACTTTAGATTGGATTGGCGACAACTGTAGTGTGTGGACATATTTCTGCTGTGCGCGTGTTAATATTTAAAACAAGTGTTTCAAAAATCAAAAACAAAGAAGCAGTCGTGGGCATCCTTTGTTAAAGAAAAATGTCTTATTCATGATTCATAAGCAAGAAGGATGATTCTGCTGTTAAACGCCTTTTACCACTTTCCTAGGTTTCATAAACTGGGAATGAGTTTTGATGATTTACTGAACAAACGACATAAAATTCTAACCTACATGTTTGAGAATGAAGAATTTAGAAAGTTCTGGCAATCTGAAGTCTGATTGCTTTCAAGTCTGGTGGGCTGACAAAACCGTTCGGATCCGAACGGTTTTCTAAAAATAGATCTTACATCACCTGCTTTCAAGTCTGGTGGACTGACAAAAACGTTCGGACCGAACGGTTTTCTAAAAATAGATCTTACGTCACCTGCTTTCAAGTCTGGTGGACTGACAAAACCGTTTGGATCCGAACGGTTTTCTAAAAATAGATCTTACGTCACCTGCTTTCAAAGGGGGGTAACTTCTGCGCACCTCCACCCTACGCACGCACGTCCCCACCCCCGCCCCACGCACGCACGTTCCCACCCCCGCCCCACGCACGCACACCCCCACCCCCACCCCATGCACGCACACCCCACCCCTCCCTACCCCTCCCACCCCCACCCCACGCATGCACACCCCCCACCCCCACCCCACGCATGCGCACACTTAAGTCACTTTTAAGTTCTTAACTTAAGTCACCTCAAGTCACTTCAAGTCACCCCAAGTTCTTAATTAAGTTCTTAATTAAGTTCTTAATTAAGTTCTTAATTAAGTTTACTTCAAGTTCTTAATAAGTTCTTGATCAAGTAACTTCTAAGTTCTTACACAAGTTAACCTAAGATCATAACTAAGTCATCCTTTAAGTACAACCAAGTTCTTATTCAAGTTATCTTATAATTATCAAAAAACAATCTATGTTTTTATCTTAAATAGTAGATGTCTAATATAGTACACACACGCCTCAAAAACGCGTCATCGTTGAGGATGTCTTGCTCAGCGTTCTTGGCGTGAGATCGGTTAGCATAGATCTTAATGAAGTTCTTACA
This sequence comes from Conus ventricosus, assembly GCA_018398815.1. Lineage (NCBI taxonomy): Eukaryota > Metazoa > Mollusca > Gastropoda > Neogastropoda > Conidae > Conus > Conus ventricosus. The sequence goes on from CM031610.1 coordinate 8,159,474, forward strand.
TCGTAAGCAACTGCATTGATTACAATTCTGGTCTATGGAAATGTCTTTTATAGACTCCATGTCTTTATTTATTGACTTCATCATTTTAAACAAATAATAATCCGCCATGTTTTATCAAAAAAATTTAAATTAAGTTCTTAAAATATTAATGCATTTTAAATGGATCAAAATGATTTTTTGTTATTGGCGGTGCTGGCGTGCTGTTGTCTTCTCTGTATTTAGTGGTTCAGATTTTTTGATTGCTTTTGTTTTTGTTGCCATTCTTTATATATTTATAACCGTAATAACTGCCCCCAGCAGCAGCAAGGGCGCCAAAAATGGCAACAGTTTTAAGTTCAATATTCCATGAAGACTTTGGTGCCCTTAAATTAACTTGCTCTTGTTTTGGAGCTGGCATTGGATTAACTGTTGGCGTTGGCGGTGTTATGTTTTCATTATGAGTTATATTCTGTGATTGTAACTTTAATTTTCTTTGCCTGTTTAACTCTGCTACTCTTTTTCTGCTGCAACACGCCAGGATGCTTTAGCTTTTCACTCGTCACTTTCTCGACTTGATTCAGTGTTTTCTGATTCAATGTTTCCTGATTCTGCTGATTTTCCGACTCGTTCATTTTGAAGGGAAATAAAATCTATATGATTAAAAGTAATTAATCCCATGATTAGTGGCGATAACAATGTTCCAAATCTGTAATATAAATCACAGCTTAGAGACTCTAATGACTTTGTTAAAACTGGATCTTGCGTTAAATCATACGTAAGATCTTGTTCAGAATCAATGGGAGCAAATCTACTGACTAGTTTAGTGTACAAACTAAGAACCGTTTGCCCAACGCTTTTTACCATTCTCGACCCCAGCTGCGCTTCATACCTGTTATGATACTTTATAATGTCTTGCGGCGACATCTGTTGAATCTGTTCTATGCTGAATTCAGTTCCGAGGAACTGTTTTGTTTTCCCACATGCTGCCAAAGAATACAACCTTTCCTTTTTGGGCATAATAGCTTGATCATCAACTTCTTCATTTGTAAGTCCAAGACTGTGTAGGCCGCTCTGTAGCTCTAGCAGATCATCGCTGTTCATGTTTTTTATTAATTATAATTATTTTATTTTTTAAAATGAGCACCGAAAAAACTATTGCCAACCTTGTATACCATTCTGCGTTATTGGAGGTCTAAGTGTAGGATATCAATGCTTGGTAAAAGCCTGTTAAAAATAAAACCGGCAGATCTTGGCAAACTAGACTTTGAGGATTCAGCAAAGCTAATCCCCTTTTAAATACACCCTTCGCCCCCGCTACAAAGATTTTCTATTTTAAGCAAGGAAAAATTTCCCAGAAAATATAAATATGAAAAAAAAAAATTACATTTAAAAAAAATGGCTTCACTGTAATGATGATAGGAGGCGCTTTTGGTAAATGCGCTTGTTTTTAGCGGAAGTAATTACGCTTTTAGTAAATACGGGACGAGGTGAGAAAAAAAGGGAAAAACCAAAGTGTGGAGCAACTAGCTGCAGCCAAGGATCGCTATGAAAAGCAGAGAATTGAGCATTTTTGATTTTTTAAATAACACACTAAAAAAAACAGGGGCAGGGCGTTTAAAACCTTTTTAAAGTTTTTGGGTCAAGCAAAAAAAGAGTATTATCTAGTAAGGGCAAAACCAAAACCCAGCCCATTGCCCCCCCCAAAAATTTCAGTGATTTTATCATCCACAAAAAAACAAAAGAGCAAAAAATCGGTTTTTTTGCCGTTGGTTGACTGTCGTGTATTTTTTTTTTGGCATAATATTGGTTGAAAAAAAAAAGGGAACAAACTATTATTCCCCAAAAAGGTTTTTGGGAAAGGGGAAATCAGGGGCCAATTTAAAAAAGCAAACCCCAAAAGCGGCGGGTGTCGGGGGAAAAAACAGTTTGGGAAATTGGGTTTATCAAACAAGCGATTTGGCAAATTTATTTACCTGCCCCTTTAGGAATCAGAAAACCACACTTTGCCCAAAAACAACTCCCCCCCAACCCTTTCAAATGGACCTTTTTTATTTCCCCCTTTTGATACGATTAGACGAAAAGTTTTTAATTACGCACCCCTTTCATTGACATAGTTAAAGAACAAGTTCCCGGAAAACCTTTTAACACAAAAAAAGTGTTTGATTTTGTTTGTTGCCTTACAGCTGTTTATCCCGCGAGGTCCCTTTATTTTTCCTCGCATGATTCAAGTCGATGATGGGAAAAAAATTTAAAAAGGGCCCAATTTGAATAAAATTATTGTTGAAAACATAGGTTACCATTAAAAGAGGCTTTCCCAGGGTTCCCCGGGATGGTTTTATTTTAAAAATTTTTAAAACAAACATTTAGCTAAAAGACTTTTCTCCTCCCAGTATTCACGGGAGAGTGATTGACAATTCTCGCAACCAAAAAGGGGGTTGGGAAAGGGATGCCCTCTTTTTGCGCGCAATGAATAATGAAGAATTTAAAGGGCAAAACCAGTAAAAGAATCAAAAGAAAAAACAAAAATTTTGGCTGAAGACTCCAGTACACCCAGCAAAAAATTCCCGGGGGGTTTTTAAAAGTAAGGTTCCTTTATTTCCCGGGGGAAAGCAGAAGGGGACACTCGTCAGGGGGAACAGATCCATTTTGGGAAAGTTTTGGGACCCGTATGAAAAAAAAGAATTGAAAAAATGAATCCCCCCCGTGTATTATTTACGAAAAAAACCTGACCCGCCCCCAAAACCCAACCCAGCTCCCAAAAAAAGATCTTTTGTGAAAAAAGGGAACGCAGATAATCCCCCCAGACACAGTTCCCCCTTTTAATTAATTGACGGTTTCCAACCCCCTTGGGCTTATGAAAACTCTGGATTAACAAAACACCCTTTTTTGTGTTTTTTCCCAAACTAAGGGACTTTTTGTTAAAACAGTTGTGTTGATCCAGTAAAATTGATCGTAGTTTTACGTTGCCCTGATGAAAAGTTTTTTTGGTAAAAACAAGCTTTTTTTATAGTTGTATGCGATATTTTTTGACTGCACAACATGCGGATATTTCCTTTTGTTTTTTAAGGGTTTTCTCCTGGTCAAAATTACTTTTAACTTTTTTGCCCTTAACCCCCACTTACCCCTTAATCCCCCTTTCCAGATAATTCATCCTTCATTTTTCCCAAAAACCCTTCTTTTAGTAATTAAATGAAAAAGGCGAATCTTTGGGAAATAATCAAAATGTTTTGTACCACCCCGAAATGCCCTTTAGCTACTTCTTTTTCCCATGTCTTTATAGATGCCCTTCAGAAAGTTATCTAAAACAAAATTTGTCGGGATCTGGGGTAAAGTACTCGGGGACTCTGGAACGGGGGTTTAAAAATTTGTCAAAAAGGGAAAATTCTAACACCCAAAAGCTTTGATAATTCTAAAACAGAAAACCCCATTAAATACAGGTTTGTCAAATTTGATTTTCTTTTTTTTCATCTTTTATACCAAAAAGCTGACCCAGGGAAATCTTCTGAAGTCCTGATAATTTTTTTTTTGAAGTCAGCTTAATTGTTTTCGTTCTTTTGGGTTTGCCCAATCTAACTTCTTTCCGCTTGTGCGGATTCTCCATATTTTTCCGAAACAGTTTGTTGTTCTTTAGCTTGAAAAAGTTTTTTTTTCTGAAGCATTTTGTGGTTTTTGTTCGGATAAATTTTCTTCATGATGAGGGGTTTTCATGAACTTTTCTTGATAAAAAAGAAATTATACGATGAACAGCTGTCAACTTTAAACCATTTTCTTAAAAAAAATTTGGGCAGAAGCCCTTGTAAGGGAAAACCCAAAATTTTTTTTTTGCCCAAAGTTTTAGGCCCCAAGGGTTTAGGCGGCTCTCTTGGATTCTTTTGGGCTTTCTGCTGTAACGGATATTTCATTATGCGGGTTTGGAGTTCCTGAGGTATTCAAAATAAAAATTCTAGAATGAAACCACGTTGTTGCCCCGGCTTTAAAAATTTGCCCCAACCACTTTAATGCTCTTTGAATTTTTTTGGGATCGCCCCCTGTGTAATTTTAAAGTTGCGTAATGGGGGGGATTGGCCATTCCCCAAACCCCATACGGGATTGTTTGCATCTAAAAACATGAGTTAGTTAGCCCTTTTCCCCGGATATAGTCGTCCCAAGTATTTGTTGTTTGTTTTTACATTTAATGAGGCGACGCCTTACTAATTCCTCCACGAATCCGTTTTAATATCTGTATATTGGCAGGTCAGAAAATAAATCAATCTGTACCCGGGTAAATTTTTAAGAAAGCACCCCAAAACTCATCCCGGGCGCAAAAATGTAATGCGGGGGGGTTTCAGGTTTATAATTTTTCTTGCAGGTCTTTCTGTAATTTTCAAAGACGTCCCCCCAAAAAAAACATTTTATCAGCCTTTTAAGAAATGAATCATGTTAGTCCCCCATCGTTTTACCTCAAAACTTTTGCCACGCATCTTGAGCTGTTGGTAATCGGGAATCCTAATGCCCCTTTCCTCTAAGATAAAAAAGAACCGCCTTTGGGGGGAAGGGTGTGGTTTCAAAAACCCTTTCCCAAAAGGTTCATGTCCAAAAGGGGTTTAAACGCCTTTCAACCCGAGAGTTGGGTAAAATTTATTTTTCCCGTTTTTGGGCAGGTTTTTTTAAGGAATAGTAGTGACTCAAATGCCCCATCATGGGGCTGTTAGAGTCCTAAAAGGGACTGTTTTTTAAAAGGGTAAAAACCCCTTTTCTTTTTTGATGACTGTGAAAATGCAGGGACCCCCTAAAGGGAAAGTCGGTTACTGCTTTCATTTTTAAGAGGGAGGTCTTTAACCCTCGAAAGTTTTTTGAAAAAAGGGGGGAAAGTTTCCATGTTTTTGGGTTCAAACTTTAGTTGAAGTTTGCTTTTAAACTATGTGTGCCTCCCCCAAAACCTTCCACAAAATGTGTCATGGTCTCTTACTTTTGGTTTTTGTTGTTCTTCACGGGGTTTTTCTAAACCCCAAATAAAACAATGTGTGGCTGGGGGTCAAAACTTTTGGTTGATTTTCAGGCGTCATCATGATTTCAGTTTAAGTTTAGTTAATTAGAACGGGGCTTTTCGCATTTGGGCTCCCATGCGTTTGAAATAATTTTTTGCCGCTTTTGGTCCTCTTTTAAAATTTTGGTGCTGAAGGGACCCCCTTTCCCGGGACCTGCCAACAATAAAGGGCAAATGAAAAAATTTTTTTGTTTGTTTAAATTTTAAAGACTGTTTTTCGAAGTTTTTGGGGCGCGGGGCCCTTCATAAAAAACAATAAGCGACTAAAAATCTGGTAAAAAAAAATTGGATTATTTGATCCGTTTCCAGTTTTTAAAAAACTAACTTTAGACCCGGGTGGGGGGCTTTAATTATTTCTGTATTACAGTCAAGGGTTTTTAATACAATTTTTTATAGGGTTCAAGCGCGGCCCTGGAATGGATGGCTTTTCTTTTTAAACATTTTCGGCAAAAATTTTTGTTTTTTTGGTAATGTTTAAATTTATCCCGAAATTTAATCTACTCATTGTTCGTTTCAATGTGTAATGTGGTGCCCTGCGGGTGAAAACATCAGTATTTAAGCCACATGTTTTTTGGGTTGGGTTTCCCGCCATCGTTGGATGTTCTTGGAAAACTCTGAGGGGGTTGTAGATTTGTTTCCTCATCCCATGTTTTAGATATTAACAGTTTTTGGGTTTTGTTTTGTTTTTTTAAAACTGATAAAGGGAAATTTCCACGCTAACAGGAAAGGATTTTCCCAATAAATTTTAAGACCCTTGATTTTGGCTGTTAGTTAGTTTCCCTCTTTTCTGGGGTTTTTGGGGGACGTTTTGCGCCTTGCGAAAACCCACACCAAAAAAAACATTTTTTGTCTGTATTTTTTATGTTTAGACTGCTTTTTTTGAAAACTAAGGCTGGAGGTAGGGGGTTTGAAACCCTTTCCCTTAAAATCGGTGCATACTTAGCCTTTTTTAATTAATCTCAAGACTTCGCCCTCTGCCCAAACCCAGGGCCCCCTCTTTTTGGCTTCTTCGGCGGCCACATAAATCTGTGAAAGGGCATTTTGGTTTTGCCCAACCAGGCTTTTTTAAGTCATTATGAGGAAAAAATGTCTGTTGTTTAGGGGGGACCCGCTTCTAGGTTTTCTTCATTTTTTGTTACTTAGTCGTTTAAAAAACAGCTAACATTACTTTAACTGGGGGGTTTCTTTGTCAGTTTATTTGGGGAATTTGAGAATTAGCATGAGCAAACATTGCCTTTTCGTTTGCGGGGATTTGACTTCTAAATTTAAATTTTATATTCAGTGCTCTTGAAAAAATTTTTCCCATTCCCTTTCAAAAAATTTCGTCGGGCCCTTCATATATTTTACCTGTGAGTTTCTTTTAACTCAAAAATATTTATTTAAATCAAAAAAAAAATTTAAATTCATATCGTTTGGTCTTTTTTTTTGCTTAGACTCATAAATAAGTAAAAACCCCCTTTGGGGGCGTTGTTAAATGTGGCGGGTTTTAGAACGAGTTTAAGTTTCGTTTATTTTTTTTAAAGGGCTTTCCTTTTTTTAATCTGCTGGGGTTGGCTTTTGGGAAAAAACTTGTCTCCCCTTTTTTTGAAGACAATTTTTGTCTTTTGTAGTCATCAAAATCGGCCGTAATCGATTAAATTCTTCACCCGTGAGGGTTTAAAGTCAGCAAAGTGCTTTATTTATTATCAGCTTGAAGGAAATAAGTTTAGCTGTTATTAGTTGAACCAAGCTGTGTGCTTTTGGAGTTTTTGTTTTTATTTTTTTCTGCGCACTACGGCTAACTGGCAAAAGGCCGGAGCTAAAGACAAACCCCCTAGAGGTAAAGTGCGGGTTTCGCCTATGCCTGAAGCTAAAAGACCAACACTCGGTTTCCCGTGATGCAGCACTTATGTTTAAGGGTCCAAATTTTTTTTGGGAACGTTTAAAGGCCGGGAGAATACCTTGTTTGGTTTTGCTGTATTTTGAAAAAGGGCCTGCTCTAGTTTTTGTGCATTTTTTTGTAATTTTTGGTTAAAATTAAAAAGGTTTTTTTTTGCCGGGGGTTTTTAATATCTTTTTTCTTGGCGGGGCCCCTGGGCTGTAGGCACATTTGGATAAAATTGAACAGCCCTGCTTTTTTTTAAAAAGAAAAAAATTTAATTTAGATTTATTTGGTCTAATCTTTTCTTTGTAATATTCCGCTTTTGGTTTAATTAATAAAAAAAAATGTACTTTAAATGGTTTTCGGGGTTCTTTTTTTTTTCTCAATTTGAATGTTTACGTCTTTAACCGTTCTCCCCTTTCCCTGCAACTGATTATCCTCTGGGTTTACCCCTTGGTCAATCCCTAAACCGTATTTTTATTTTTAAATAATCGTTTAAGCTTTAAAACCTTGAAAGGGGTAGGGTCTTTTGACGCAAAGGGCGGGTGTTGGATTCCTTACCCCCCCCCCCCCAAAAAAATTTTTTTATTTTGTCAAAAAAGATGATAAGGGCCCAAGTCTGCTTGATAGATTTGGTTTTTGGGGGCTACCATAATTTTTACATTGCACTTTCGGTTTTTTTTGGAAATTTAAAAAAATTTTCACTTGCTTTTTGCGAATGGTTATTCTTTTTCCCCCCGCAATAAATTTCTTTAAGCGTTTTTTCTGCGACCTTTAAAATTAAAAAACCCCTTTTAAAAGGGCTGCCCTGCTTTTGGATATGTTTATGATGACGCACGTTTTTGTTTTAAAATTTTTAATTGTGGCCCCTATTTTTGCTCAATCAGCCTTTTCTAAATTAGAGTTGCTAACAACATCCCAAAATCTAACGGGGTTTTCAGAAATGCTTTTACTTTGCTTCGGGTCTGTTGATCGGGTAACACGTTTTTTAGTCATTAAAAGTTAGTTCGGTATGGGCAATCTGTCTTTTTTAAAGCCCCCTTTAAGGTATGGGGCTGCGCTTTTTTAAAAATCAAAATCTAGGGGAATGGAAAAACGATTTCCATAGCATAAATTCAAACTAAAGCCTTTTTGGTTTTAGCACCTGAGGCGAGTTCGGCGTCTATTCTAAGGGTTTTTTTGTGCTTTTTTCATTGCCGGGTTCCTTGAAACGCAAAATCATCCTTTTATTTTTGCGGTTGCCATAGATCAGAATAGGTTTAAAAATTTTGTCTGCATTTTTGTAAAGAAAATACTTCTTTTTCCCCCAAGTTTTATAGGGAAAATTTTTTTAACGATTGCCCGCCCTAGATTTTTGGCAACTGTTTTTGGTTGGGGGCTTTTTTTTGTTGGGAAACGAGTTTTTATTTTTAAAAATAAGCCCTGCAGAGCCTGGCACAAAACAAATCATTCGCTTCCCGGTCTGGAAATTTTTAAAAGTAAGGGAAATTTTATCTGCATCAATGTAGGGTGGATTTTTTGGAAAAAGTAATATTTCCCTTTATTTCCCCTTACGCCATGGGGTTCTTTCAGCTTTCTTTTTGGGGCAAGAATCGAGCCATATTCTTGTGCCTTTTTATTTAAAAAAAAATAAAAATTTTTTATTTAAAAAAAGGAGGGGATTTGGGGTGAAGAAAAATTTTGATATTGGGTTTCTGTAGACGCCCACAAGGGGTGAAAAAAACTCCCTTTTTCAACAGCATCGCTCGGAGATTTTCATTGGGGGGGAAATAGTGAAGGGGGGCAAAGGGTGAAAATTTAAAAGAAAGTAAAAATCAGATCATTTTAAACCCCAAAATTTTGAACTAGAACCTCCCGAAAATATATTTCCCTGTTTTATTTTGAACTAAAAAAATAACCATTTGTATTTTAGAAAACCGGGCAAAAAAGAAGTTTTTCCCCTTACGTAAAACTAAATCATCAAAGTTTGTAAGCCTGGGTAAAAATTATTCAAAAGCTTAGTTTCGAGCGAGCGGAAACGCCCTTTGGGTTTATAAACCAAAAATTTGAGTGGAAGGGAGTTTTTTGCACTTTTTAAAAAAAACAACAAAAACTCCCAAAAAAGAAACCCCAAAAAAAAAGAAAATTCCGATTTAGGTTTAAACCCTAGACGAAAAAATAAATACAATTGAAGAAATCACGAAGAAAAAGAAACAGCATTACAAATAAAAGGGTGATCCGCCGCTACCCAAAAAATAAAGCCAAATTTAAAACCGGTTTTAAAATTAAACCAGAGATAAAAATTTTAAAAAAAATTTAGCCGAACTGGAGGAAAAAAAAAGGCATATAGAAAAAGGGAAAAAAAAAATCGCGGAAATGACCGGGCCGGAAACGTAGGGGGTGATTTTTTAAAAAAGAATACCCCCAAAAATTAAAAAAGCTTGGGAAACAAAAAATCGCAATTTAAAACAAGAGTTGTCTATACCCCAAAAAACCCCCTTCCGAACTCAAGTGAGCGAAAAAGAGAAAAATACCGGAAAAGAATTTTATATGAAACAAAACGCTAGCAGAAAGAATAAAAACCTGTTTTTTTGAGGGCCCGGTGTCACATTGCAAGCGTTTTTTAAAGGCCTTTGGTTTTGCAAAGTTTGTGGGTGATGGGTATTACGGGCGGCGGGGGGGGGCAAAATTCAGTTTCCTCCATCGCCATCTCCTGTTTAAAATTTATTAAAAAAACAGCTTGAAACATCTTGCGAGGTTTTTTTAAAAAAAAAAGCCCTTTAAAACTATAGATTCTTTGCCCGGTTATTAGGGAGTGGTTTTTTTAGTGGGTTTTGTTTTTACTGCAAAACAAAGTTGTTGGCTTTTTTGGCGAACCCTTTTGGGAAAAGTTCTTTAATAGTTGGGGGGCATTTGAAAAATAAAGACCAAGTTAAACCTGGGGCAGTTAATCCAAAAAAAACAAGTGCTGCTTTTCATATTTTAGGTCATCCGGGAAAAAAAGTCCCCCGGTTTCAAAAGTCTTTGGGGTTTTTAACCTCGGGGTTTGGGTGACTTTTTCTTGGTTGTTTTTTTTATTGTTTTTCAATATTACGGGGGTCAGAATTTATGGGGTTTTTTTTGACTTCTGTTCAAATTTCCGCCCAAGGATTTTAAATTTTTGGGAGTTTTTATTGTTCCCCCCTGGGAAATCTGGGTCAGAAGGGAGCATGTTTTAAACCAAATACCCAAAAAGCAAAAATCTACTTTCGATCTTGGTATTTTAAAAAATTTTGGTTTCCTTTTTATAAATTGGGAAGGTAAATCAACTGTTGAATTTAAAGGCGTCCCTAAAAATTTGGGTAAGTTTTGTTTTTGTGAATCAAGGCCAGTTGGGAAAAATTTAGTTATGCTCGATCTGCTTGGGCTTGCGAACCTAGCAAAAACCCAAAAGTTTAAATACGATTAAAGGTGTTTATTCGTTTTATTCCCGCTTTAGTTAGGCCCCCGATATGTCTAAAATAAATGTTGTCCCTGCGGGTTTTTGGCTCTTGCTCTTTTGGGGCCCCCAGGGGGAACAGTTGTGCCTGAAGAGAAAGAAAGGTTTTAAGGAGGATTCCCGTCATACTTATACTTTTTGTGCACGCCCAAAAATTAAAGGGGGGTTTGCCATGATTTTTGATCCGGGGTTTTGTTTTAAAGTCGTCTTAAAAATTAAAATTGAATTCGTTACAGATCCTTTTTAAAAGCCTTTGTTTTATTCTGTTGTTTTAAAAAAAATTTAAAGTTTTGTCCCTTTTTGGTTTAAAGGCGGGTCGCAGTTCAGTCAAAATACGGGCTGAAGGGGGTAATTTAAAAAAGAAATCTGGGACAAAGAACCCACCAAAGGATCAGGATGGGTTTAAATTTATTTGCATACGGAAATCCACCCCCCGTTTTTTTTCACAAAAAAACAGCCCAAAATTTAATGGTTTATATAAAACTTTCATTTTGGATGACTTTAACCACCCTTTTGGGGGTGTATCTTTTTTAAAAAGGGGGGTTTTTATATTGCTTAAAGGGGTACTCACCTTTTTTGAAAAGTGGCAGTTGGGTCACCGCAATGTCAAGAGTATCAGTTGGGTTAAAATTTTTTAAAATGGTTTGTGCGGGGCCCCAAAGAATATTTTGCATTTTTTAGTTATTTTAACGCAATCATTTTTAATTTTTTTTAAAAAAATGTTTGTAACAATAACAACCCAAAAAAAAGGGCCTTTTGTTTTTAGAAAATTTCTGTTTTTGGAAACGATTGCGGAAAACCAAAAAGGTCGACTCCATTTAAATTTTTTATACAAAAATGGGATGGTTTTAAAATAAGTGAAGCCAAGGGGAATAATAAGATTAAAAAATTTTGAAAGGGGAAGCGACAAAGTTTTAAAAAGTTAACAAAAAACGATGGTTATTTGGGTTTTGCCCCTTTAAAAAAAGCAAAAAGTTAAAATTTGACATTACTTTTCAAACTTAACCCAATTTCAAATTAAAAAAAAATTTAACATTCAAACCTGAAGAAGCAAAAAAACTATTTTTATAAAGAGCTAGCTAAAAAGTTAGGGTTTGCCCAATGACAGCCGGACGCTAAAGTTTTATTGTTACCCCCAAACAAAAAATATTATGAGGGGGAAAAAACCCCTCGATCTTGGGAAATTTCATTTTAAAAAACTCTATGTTCATTTAAAATGAGCTGAGCACTGATGAAAATTATAGGGTGGAAGGCCCCAATGTTTAAGAAATTTTCCGGGGGGGGAAAAACTGCATATTTTTCGATTATGAAATTTTTACAATTCCCCAATTTACAGTTTTAAAAAAATTTGCTTTTGGGAAAGTGGATCATTTTGTATAAAAATCACAGACAAAACGGGGGAAAATCGTAAAATGTGATAACCTGCACATTGTTTTGGGAAAAAAAAATAAATTTGTTGT
>CM031610.1:8183756-8193756 GCA_018398815.1 Conus ventricosus
GCATTTCCGTTCTAAACCTTTTCTTCAACACGCTCATAACGTGAGGTACGCTTCAACAATATTGAATAGGTGGATGATTTCCACAAGAAAAGGAGCGAATTTTCTCCACAGGCATGCAACAAAGTTAGTCCTCCCAGCTGTTCCCTCAAACAAAAAGAAAGTAAAAGCACTAAATCCGCCGTTCCCCTCCACAAGCAACTGAAGTTTAGCCGAGCACCATCTGTTTACCATATGGACAAGCACCATGTTGTGTCACCGTCACGCTCCTTTCTACGAGACCCAACAGCAGTGCTGGTTTGCAGCAAGTCCTTCCTCACTGCCCACGCACTGATCGATACAAAACCAGCCTGGCCTACTCCCTGCCCACGCACTGATCGATACAAAACCAGCCTGGCCTACTCCCTGCCCACGCACTGATCGATACAAAACCAGCCTGGCGTACTCCCTCCCCACGCACTGATCGATACAAAACCAGCCTGGCCTACTCCCTGCCCACGCACTGATCGATACAAAACCAGCCTGGCCTACTCCCTGCCCACGCACTGATCGATACAAAACCAGCCTGGCCTACTCCCTGCCCACGCACTGATCGATACAAAACCAGCCTGGCCTACTCCCTGCCCACGCACTGATCGATACAAAACCAGCCTGACCTACTCCCTGCCCCACGCACTGATCGATACAAAACCAGCCTGGCCTACTCCCTGCCCACGCACTGATCGATACAAAACCAGCCTGGCCTACTCCCTGCCCACGCACTGATCGATACAAAACCAGCCTGGCCTACTCCCTGCCCACGCACTGACGATACAAAACCACCTGGCCACTCCGCCCAGCACGAGTACAAAACCAGCCTGGCCTACTCCCTACCCACGCACTGATCGATACAAAACCAGCCTGGCCTACTCCCTGCCCACCGCACTGATCGATAACAAAACCGCCTGGCCTACCCCCGCCCCCGACGATACAAACCACCCCTACCCTCCCTGCCCACGCACAACGATACAAAACCAGCCTGGCCACTCCCTGCCCACCGCCTGATCGATACCAACACCGCCTGCCTACTCCCGCCCCGCCGCCATCACCAAACCAGCCTGCCTACTCCTGCCCACGCACTATCGTACAAAACCACCTGGCCAACCCCTGCCACGCACTGCGAACAAACCACCCGCTACTCCCCTCCACGCCTGATCGAACAAGACCACCTGGGCCTACTCCCTGCCCACGCACTGACGAACAAAACCAGCCTGGCCTACTCCCTGCCCACGCACTGACGATACAAAACCAGCCTGGCCTACTCCCCCCACCACTGATCGATACAAAACCCCTGGCCTACTCTCCACCGCCTACTATCCCTCCCAACCGCTGGCTAAACCCGCCATGCCTATCCCTCCCAACCACCAGCGTACAAACCCAGCCACTCCCTCGCCAACCGACCTACGACACAATCCCCTGCCACCTACCCAACCCCGGCCACCCTGCCACGCACGATCATACTAAACCAGCCGGCCTATCCCTGCCCACGCACGATCATACAAAACCAGCCGGCCTACCCCTGCCCCGCACTGATCATACAAACCAGCCTGGCCTACTCCCTGCCCACGCACTGATCGATACAAAACCAGCCTGGCCTACTCCCTGCCCCACGCACTGATCGATACAAAACCGCTAGGCCTCTCCCCCAATGACGATAACAAAACCGCCTGGCCCTCCCTGCCCACGCACTGATCGAACAAAACCAGCCGGCCACTCCCTGCCCCACGCATGATTCGATACAAAACCTCCTGGCCTACCCCTGCCCAGCACGATCGATACAAAACCAGCCTGGCCTACTCCCTGCCCCACACTGATCTACAAACCGCCGCCCGCCTACCCTGACCCAAAACGACCTACCACTCCCTGCCCACTGCACTGATCGATACAAAACCACCTGGCTAAACCCTGCCCACCCTTCGATACAAAACCAGCCTGGCCTCACTGCCCACGCACTGGCCATACAACCAGCCGCCTACATCCAAACCCAGCTGACCGATCAAAACCAGCCTGCCTACTCCCACCCACCGCACTGACGACCAACCACCATCCATACCAACCCCTGCCCACCACTGCCCGCAAAACTGACGATACAAAACCACTCCTACTCCCTGCCCACCATACAAAACCAGCCTGGCCTACTCCCTGCCCACCGACGATCAAACAACCTGGCTACTCCCAGCCCACGCACTCATCGATACAAAACCACCTGGCCTACTCCCTGCCCACGCACTGATCGATACAACACCACCTGGCACTACTCCCTGCCCACCACTGACGATACAAAACCCACCTGGCCTACTACCACGCCCACGCACTGACGATACCAAACCACCGGCCTATCCCTGCCCACCCCCACCGATGATACAAAACCACCTGGCCTACTCCCTGCCCACGCACTGATCGTACAAAACCAGCCTGGCCTACTCCCTGCCCACGCACTGATCGATACAAAACCACCTGGCCTACCCCTGCCCACGCACTGATCGATACAAAACCACCTGGCCTACTCCCTGCCCACGCACTGATCGATACAAAACCAGCCTGGCCTACTCCCTGCCCACGCACTGATCGATACAAAACCAGCGCCTACTCCCTGCCCACGCACTGATCGATACAAAACCGCCTGGCCTACTCCCTGCCCACGCACTGATCGAACAAAACCACCTGGCCTACTCCCTCCCACCGCACTGACATACAAAACCAGCCTGGCCTACTCCCTGCCCACCGCACTGATCGATACAAAACCACACCTGGCCTACTCCCTGCCCACGCACTGATCGATACAAAACCAGCCTGCCTACTCCCTGCCCACGCACTGATCGATACAAAACCAGCCTGGCCACTCCCTGCCCACGCACTGATCGATACAAAACCAGCCTGGCCACTCCCTGCCCAGCACTGATCGATACAAAACCCACCCTCGCCTACCCAACCCCGCACTGACCGATACAAAACCAGCCTGGCCTACTCCCTGCCCACGCCTGATCATACAAAACCACCTGCCTACTCCCTGCCCACGCACTGATCGATACAAAACCAGCCTGGCCTACTCCCTCCCACGCACTGACGAACAAAACCAGCCGGCCTTCCCCCCACCGCACTGACGATACAAACCAGCGCACCCTGCCCACCACAAAAAACCACCCCACTCCTGCACGTCACAATCGACCGCAAACCCCTGGCCCTCCCCACTGACGATACATAAACCACCTGGCCACTCCCTGCCCCCGCACATACGATACAAAACCCCTGGCCTACTCCCTGCCCACGCACTGATCACAAAACCACCTGGCCTACTCCCTCCCACGACTGATGATACAACACTGCCAAACCAGCTGCCTACCCCTGCCCACCACATCGATACAAACCCGAGCCATACACACCCGCACTGATCTACAAACCACCTGCCCACCGCCCACGCACGATCGATACAAAACCACCTGGCCTACCCCTGCCACCAGATCGATACAAAACCAGCCTGGCCTACTCCCTGCCCACCGCACTGATCGATACAAACCAGCCTGGCACCCCCCCACACTGATCGATACAAAACCGACTCACAACACTCCCTGCCTACTCCCAGCCGCGCCTCATCAAACAAACCGGCCCTCCCTTGCCCACGCACTGATCGATACAAAACCAGCCTGCCATCCCTGCCCACGCACTGATCGATACAAAACCAGCCTGGCCTACTCCCTGCCCCCGCACTGATCGATACAAAACCAGCCTGGCCTACTCCCTGCCCACGCACTGATCGATACAAAACCACCGCCTACTCCCTGCCCACGCACTGCATACAAAACCACCTGGCCTACTCCCTGCCCACGCATGATCGATACAAAACCAGCCTGGCCTACCCCTCCCCGCACTGAATCGATCAAAACCGCCTGGCCCTCCCGCCCACCCAGCCACTGATCGATACAAAACCAGCCTGGCCTACCCCTGACAAAACCACCGGCACTACCCCCACAGCACTGACAACAAAACCCTGGCCACACACCATCCCACAACCTGATCGTACAAAACCGCCCTGCCCACCTGATCGATACAAAACCAGCCTGGCATACTCCCGCCCACGCACTGATCGAACAAAACAGCCTGGCCTACTCCCTGCCCACGCACTGATCGATAAAAACCAGCCTGGCCTACTCCCTGCCCACGCACTGATCGATACAAAACCAGCCTGGCCTAACTCCCTGCCCACCACTGATCGATACAAAACCAGCCTCCTACTCCCTCCCACCGCACGATCGATACAAAACCCGCCTGTCTACAAACCCCTGCCCACCCCTCCAAACCTGTCGGCCAAACCCCTGGCCCACCACTGCCCAACAAAAAAACCAGCCTGGCTACTCCCTGCCCACGCACTGTCGATACAAAACAAACCTGGCCTCCCTCCCTGCCCACGCACTGTCGATACAAAACCAGCCGGCCTACGCCCCCCCACGCACTGACGATACAAAACCCGCCTGGCCTACTCCCTGCCCACGCACGATCGATACAAAACCCCTGGCCACTCCCTGCCCACGCACTGGCGATACAAACCCGCCGGCACTCCCGCCCACGCCACAACAAACCACCGCCTACTCCCTGCCACTCCTTGCGATACATACAAACCGCCTGGCCTACTCCCTGCCCACGCACGATCGATACAAAACCCCTGGCCTACTCCCTGCCCCACGCACTGATCGATACAAAACCAGCCTGGCCTACTCCCCCCACGCACTGATCGATACAAACCAGCCGGCCTACTCCCGCCCAGCACTGACGATACAAAACCCCTGGCCTACTCCCGCCCCACGCACTGAGAAAAAACCAGCCGCCTACTCCCTGCCCAACTGATCAACAAAAACCGCCTGCCTACCCTCCCACGCACTGATCGATACAAAACCAGCCGGCCTACCCTGCCCGCACGATCCAACAAAACCAGCCGACCCCCAGCCAAAATGATCGATAAAAACCGACGGCCACCCTGCCAACGTCGATAAAACCACTGGCAAACCCCCCACCCCACGCACTGAAAAAAACCAGCCGGCCTTCCCATGCCCCGCACTGGGAACAAAACCAGCCTGGCCTACCCCTCCACGCTGATCGATACAAAACCACGGCTACTCCCCCCACGCACTGAACGTACAAAAATTCCCCTGGCCTACTACATGCCAGCTATCGATAAAACCCTGGGCCCACTCCTCCACAGCTGTAATCCTTCAACCCGAACTACTGCTCCCCACGAAAAGAAACAAAACCACCCCATACCTAAACCCGAACAGACGATAACAAACCAGCGGCTACTCCAGCCCAAACGAAACCCAAAACCATGGCCTACTACCCTACCACGCACTGATCGATACAAAACCAGCCATCCCTGCCCACGCACTGATCGATACAAAACCAGCCTGGCCTACTCCGCCCACGCACTGATCGAACAACGAACGAACGAAATTTTATTTCACCAGGTTAATAATAAGCAAATATGCATACTTTTACCCAGCCCTGGGGGAAGAAAAAAAAAACAAAAAAAAAAAAACCCAACCACAGGACAACACACAAGTCAATATGCAACAAAGAGAAAAAGTAAATACACCCAACTTGCAAACCTAAAAAGAAGTAAACAATACACAAAAGCAAACGACAAGATCGTGCAAGCACCAATTTCGAGAGAAAGAAAGAAAAAGAAGAGAAAGAGAGAGAGAGAGAGAGAGAAAGAGAGCGAAGCGGGGAAGGGGTGTGGCGGATAGGAAGGGGGGGAAGAAAATACATGTAAAGTACAAAAACAACGGGGAAAACAAGAGTCAAATAGACTTGAATACACTCAATACATCAAATAACAAAATGCAGTTGAGCGATATCATCAATGTAAAACATGTCAATTAGCTTAACCCATTATTGCTGTGGTTCAAATGACACGTGCAAGATTTCCGTCTAACACAGGCTTGTAATCGTACAGTATTTTATTTCTATTCACTGAGTCTTTTGATTGATTTAGGAATCAACTAGTACAGTTTTTTTAATATATATCTTTTAACTTACTGAACAGATATCCTTTTAAGCGCTCTTTGAAAATATTAAGACTTGAGATTTCTTTCAGAAATGGAGGCAAATTGTTCCAGTACGTACCACCACTGTATACGAGGCTTGATTTGTAAAGGTCAAGTCTGGGCAGAGGCACTATTAACTTGTGGACGTGCCTATTGTCATTCGTCCGGAAACTGTTTACAATGGAGGGAGGTGCATTTCCATTTACCACTTT
Organism: Conus ventricosus; assembly: GCA_018398815.1. Lineage (NCBI taxonomy): Eukaryota > Metazoa > Mollusca > Gastropoda > Neogastropoda > Conidae > Conus > Conus ventricosus. Next base: position 8,190,043 of record CM031610.1, read on the forward strand.
ATGCATAAATATAGCCTTATTATATTTGAGTTTTTGCTTTAGGGGAAGGATATCCAAGGATTTATAATCGTTTAGAGTTAATGAACTAGATTTTAAGAGAACTAATTTTATTGCGCGCCTATGCAATCTTGCTAAAGGTTTCGATACAAAACCAGCCTGGCCTACTCCCTGCCCACGCACTGATCGATACAAAACCAGCCTGGCCTACTCCCTGCCCACGCACTGATCGATACAAAACCAGCCTGGCCTACTCCCTGTCCACCGCACTGATCGATACAAAACCAGCCTGGCCTACTCCCTGCCCACGCACTGATCGATACAAAACCAGCCTGGCCTACTCCCTGCCCACGCACTGATCGATACAAAACCAGCCTGGCCTACTCCCTGCCCACGCACTGATTGATACAAAACCAGCCTGGCCTACTCCCTGCCCACGCACTGATCGATACAAAACCAGCCTGGCCTACTCCCTGCCCACGCACTGATCGATACAAAACCAGCCTGGCCTACTCCCTGCCCACCGCACTGATCGATACAAAACCAGCCTGGCCTACTCCCTGCCCACGCACTGATCGATACAAAACCAGCCTGGCCTACTCCCTGCCCACGCACTGATCGATACAAAACCAGCCTGGCCTACTCCCTGCCCACGCACTGATCGATACAAAACCAGCCTGGCCTACTCCCTGCCCACGCACTGATCGATACAAAACCAGCCTGGCCTACTCCCTGCCCACGCACTGATCGATACAAAACCAGCCTGGCCTACTCCCTGCCCACGCACTGATCGATGCAAAACCAGCCTGGCCTACTCCCTGCCCACCGCACTGATCGATACAAAACCAGCCTGGCCTACTCCCTGCCCACGCACTGATCGATACAAAACCAGCCTGGCCTACTCCCTGCCCACGCACTGATCGATACAAAACCAGCCTGGCCTACTCCCTGCCCACGCACTGATCGATACAAAACCAGCCTGGCCTACTCCGGACCGTAGGCGTCAAAATCGCTTCCGGTTAGTCTACGAAATGATAAGAACTCACGAAAACAATTCAAGAAACGTATACATAAACATATTATGTCTAAATAACGTGTGTACGTGATTTAGTATGTAAAAAAACAAAAAATCAATAAAAGTCCATTCGCGAACTTTTCGCCAGACGTAATTTGAATATATCTGAACACCCATAGGTGTGGGTACCTAGCGCCCTCTGTCTGTCTGTCTGTCTGTCTGTCTCTGTCTCTCTCTCTCTCTCTCTCTCTCTCTCTCTCTCTCTCTCTCTCTCTCTCTCCTCTACTCCCAAACGCGCCTCTCTCTCTCTCTCTCCCTCCCTCCCCCCCCCCCTCTCTCTCTCGCTCACTTTCCTTTCTCTCTCTTTAATAGTTTACCAGTCAGACATGGAGTAGCCCAGGGCTCGGTTTTCGGTTTTCACGTATTCTCGATCTCTGTAAACGATCTCACTCTTCATACTGAAGAATCTTTGAACTTTCCTGTGATGATACCATGATTCAGACTAGCAGCTCTAACCTTAATTCTCTGTATTCATTATTTCACAAGTCTGTTAACATCGTAAGTGAATGGTGCAGTGTGAATCACATTTCACTGAATCACAATCAGACGAAAGTCAAGATGAAAACAAGCCGTCAATAAAATAAAAAAAAATAGAACATACAGTAGTTTCCTTCCGTTTTTATTAACAATGTAAGGATTGAAAAAGCGGACAATCACCGTGTTCTAGGCATATCAACAGACCGCAATCTTTCATGGATTTTTCACATCAAAACATTATGCAGAACAGTATCCAGACAAACACATCAGTTATGCAGGATTGAGCACTTTTTGAACTTTCATGCCAGAAAGATTATTCCTGAAAACAAACATACTCCCCTCAATCAGTTACTGGTCGACAGCATTTGACAAAGCCAGCGCCAATTCAATGAAACCTACAATCAGTATCTATAAACGTGCCTTTAAAGTGGTTCTCATGAAGTCCTCCAGCCCTGAAGAATCGCATTGTATTCAAGTTGGAGCTCTACCATAAAAAGATATGTCTGCTATCAATAATGGAACCTTCATGCGAAAACAAAGATTGTATCTGGATTAGCCCCACAAATTATTCAATCCAAATTTTACGTCAACTCTAGACATTCTACACAACTCCAGTTCCCACACCGCCAGCTGATCTATTTCAGACAGGGTTTACTTTTTCTTGTCCTCTGGAGCCCACATCAACCTGAGCTTAAATGCCAGTGAAATTCAGACTCTAACAGAAGAAAATCGTCTACGTATTTTGCACACTCTCACTGGTCATGTAGATGTGCAGAGAATTCATGTCACAGGTGCCTATCCACATGTGTAAAATAAAAAAAATTACTCCTCCGCCGAACGAAAGAGACAAACAAATGACAAGAAAATGCACGACGCGTTTCGACCTCTGTGGTCAACTATCCACATGTATGGCATGACCATATCATCACCAACTACCCACATGTATGGTATGACCATATCATCACCAACTACCCACATGTATGGTATGACCATATCATCACCAACTACCCACATGTATGTTATGACCACATCATCACCAACTATCCACATGTATGTTATGATCATATCATCACCAACTATCCACATGTATGTTATGACCATATCATCACCAACTATCCACATGTATGTTATGACCATATCATCACCAACTATCCACATGTATGTTATGACCACATCATCACCAACTATCCACATGTATGTTATGACCATATCATCACCAACTATCCACATGTATGTTATGACCACATCATCACCAACTATCCACATGTATGGTATGACCACATCATCACCAACTATCCACATGTATGGTATGACCATATCATCACCAACTTACAGTTTATTCACTTCCCGAAAGTAATTATTGCCACTGCTTCAAGAAAGTTTGCTGTTGTAAATGATTCGACACGCCATACCAGCGCACGCAAATGTCAAAATGTAAAAGATTTACAACGTACTCTTGCAATGTATATAAGTACACCAGAGCACTGTCATGTAAAGGAAGATATGAGTTCTTTTCTTTTCTTTTTTTGGTGGGGGGGGGAAGGGTAGGGGATGGGATGGATTTTTTTTTTCTTCTTTCAATTTTGTGTTTTAGTTTTCTGCTTTATATTTCTTTATTTCAACTTTTGAAAAATTACTTCATGTCATTTATTTAATCATTTCCATACTATATAAACACATGTGTAGTCTCTCTCTCTCTCTCTCTCTCTCTCTCTCTCTCTCTCTCTCTCTCTCTCTCTCTCTCTCTCTCTCTGCCCACAACATCAACATGATCTCCTATTCCTCGCCTTAAAAACCAGTCTTGTTTTTTGAACAACAATGTTTGAATATGACTATATATTGGTGCATTTGAACATGACTGCCCCGGAAATTAAAGTTCATTCCACCTTAGGCTATGTTGATTATACTAGTTTGGTGTCAGATGCTTCTAAAGCTACCTTACGTGTTGGAATATTATATCCCACGTAGTATGTGTGTGTGTGTGTGTGTGTGTGTGTGTGTGTGTGTGTGTGTGTGTGGTGTGTGTGTGTGTGTGTGTGTGTGTGTGTGTGTGTGAGTGCGTGCGTGCGTGCGTGCGTGCGTGCGTGCGTGCGTGCGTGCGTGTGTGTGTGTGTGTGTGTGTGTGTGTGTGTGAGTGTGTAAGTGAGACAGAGAGAGAGATGCAC
>CM031610.1:8201256-8211256 GCA_018398815.1 Conus ventricosus
CAAAACCAAGGACTAACAAGCTTCATGACAAAACACGACACGTTTCGACCTTTTAGGTCTTCTTCAGGCAAGATACACAACGTTGAGGACCATGAACACGAAGAACGAGCAATCACTTATCTTCTCATATTCCGCGAAGATGGGCGTTGAATAATGAAGATAAGCGATTCCCCGTTCTTCGTTTTCATTGTTTATCTTGCATGAAGAAGACCTATGAGGTCGAAACACGTCGTGTTTTGTCTTGTAAGTTGTTTATCCTTGTTTTTGGCGGACCCACTGAGAATTATTCTTAAAATACGCGAGTGGGAGGTTAAACTAGCCCGAGCATGCACGTAGGTCTAAGAATAAGTCTGCTATTAGCGAGTGCATGCAAACAGGTTTTATGAATGAGTGATGTATACTACTAGCGGTTATGAATGAGTGATGTATACTACTAGCGAGCGTCTGCACATAGGTCTGTGCCTAAGTGACGAACACCACTATCACGGACACACACACACACACACACACACACACACACACACACACACGTCTGTTCATAAAGAGCATGTGCGGTTAACGAGCGAATGAACAAAAATCAATGCATACGTGATGTGTTTTCTACGTTCTCGAATAAGCACAGATCCATGCATATGTGATGTGTATTACTAGCGTGCGCATAAACACAGATCTATGTATCAGTAACTCGTAACGCCATCGCGATTCTGCATCGAGGTCCATGACTGTGTAATTCGAACCACCAGCGCGAGCGTACACCTACGTCTATGTATATGAGTGACTTGAACTTTAGGCGTGCGTGCATTTAAGTCTCTACGTGAGATTTGTATCAGCAACTTGCGCGCACAGAAGCACAGGTTTGTACACTGACTTCACAAGCTCATGGACACACACACAGAGGCCTATTCATGAAAGCCTTGCAGTTAACTGCACCGGGTGCAAACAGTTACAAAAAGGGACAGGCGTGTCTGGTCCACCCGAACTCACAGATCTATGTATGACTCACTTGGGCCGCTGAATACACACGTCTATACGCGTTGACCTTACGAAAACGTGGGGAGTTTTGGGGCCCCCTTTTTTTAAAACCAAACTAGGTCATTGATCCTTTGCTTCTTTCCGTCAATTAACGAAGGACGTGTCAAAATAAAAAAAACACTCACTAGTGTCTTTATATTACGCATGCTTTGAAAAATTAGGGGGGTTTTCTGGTTTAAAAGTTTCCTTTATTTTTGACCCGAAAAAGAAAAAACGCAAAAAGGGCAGAAAAATAATTTTTAAGGGGCCGGGGTTTAGTGTGGGGAAGGGAGTTCTTAAAATCCGGGGTTTTCCTGGGTTGCAATTCTTGCGCACATGCACATAAAACCCTTTTTACCCCCAAAAGCACGCCTAGACAGAGGGCCTTGTTTGATTTACTAGTATACTAGAAAAACCGTATTTTCCCTTCTTCCACGGTGGGCTTGTTTCACTTCGATTTAAACAGGCGTAAAACCGTTTCTTTCAGCATTTTAAAGCCCGAAAACCCAACAGTCGATCTCTGCCTTAAGTGTAGTCAGTAGACAGATCTGGAAAAAGTTTCAAAAAAATCAAAGAATTAAAAAAACAAACGTTAAGTATAAATTTTTTTGGGGACTTAACAAAAAAAAAACCCAAATGTAAAATAGTGGGGGAATTAAAAAACAAAAATCAAGTGGAACTAGTGGAGGGCTTAAAAACAAAAAATCAAGTTTTAACTAGTGGAAAAAGGGGTTTTAAACCCCAAAAAAAAAAATCAAGGGGTAACTATGGAGGGACTTAACAAAAAAACATCAAGGTAAAATAGTGGAGGGACTTTAAAAAAAAAACATTTAAGTGTAAATTGTGGAGGAAATTTGGGGAAAACCCAAAAAACAAAAACAAGGAGAGGCAACGAAAAAAAATTAAAGAAAATTTGGGTGTTTTACAAACTACCCTTAAACCCACCCCACCGCAAAAACACCATGTGGGTTTGTCAAACCCCTTCATCGTCACCCCTCTCTCCGTTATCTCCGTCTCTCTGTCTCTGTCTGTCTCTGGGCTCTCTTCTCTCTCTCTCTCTCTCTCTTCCATGTACACAACACCCCAAAGGGGGAGGGGGAGGAAGAGAGTGAGGGGGTGGGGAAAAAGAGGCCAAGGGGGAGGAGGAGAGGTAAAAAGAGAAAAGGAAGAGGAGTGAGAAGGAAGAGGGGGGAGGAAGAGGGGAAACTTAAAACTTTTGGAAAAAGGGGGGTTTTGGGAGGGGGAGAGAGAGAAAAGAGAGAGATTTTCCCAGCAAACACGGGTAAAAAACACTTAACATCTTTCTTCCGTAAAATCTTAGCTGGTAAAACCTGTATGTTTATTTTTTAGGAATGAAAAACTTTACACCAAAGGGGAGGGGCCCCCCCGGACAAGGGGTTTTAAGGGAGTCCGCTGTAATGTTCTAGTTATGGCTGACTCCCTTCTGTCCAACTTTTTTAAAAAACCCAAAGTTCTGTAATGGTGGTACATCCGATGGAATGCACCCCGGAGGGGTTTTTTTCGCCTTTGAAAGGGTACAAGTGGGTTTTAATAAAGGGGAGCACATATGAATCGGCACCAAATTGTCTTCTGTACGGCTCCCAATGGCCCCCAGTTACTTTCAGAAAAAAACTTTCTCCTGCCTGTTTTTTTCTGGAAGAAAGTCTTTGCCTAGTACTGACTCTCTCCCTTCAATTTCTGAGCATTTCTGAAGAAGATATTGAGATACTGAAATACATAAAAACTGCATCCCTCTCCAAACACTTGCTGCGTCCAGAACACAGTCGTTTGTTTTTTTTTTGAAGATCTTGTGAAGCTTCTCCAGAACTTAACATCTGTCCAATACAGACACCAGAGATACACACAATCAGATGTCTCTCTGCCTGCCTTCATCTTTACATAATCAACACAAACAAAAATGAATACGAAGTTCTAAACACATGTAAAAGCCAAACAAAATGGCCGTGAATGGACTCATGGAATCAGAGAATTATCTCCAGTGTAGGCCTGTTATCTTTCTCATCCACTATTTCTCATACACCTGAACGCAATTTAGCAGACCAAATGACTTTCCCTGAAGGAGGCCACAACGTAGAGAAAAAAACGTAAACCAGGCCGACACCAACCTCTCCATTTCAACTACAGAATTTGTCTGGCACTGGGCGGGGTAATTGGTTTAGCTGTGTGCACTGTACCCTTCATTGACTCCCATTGATTCCGTCGGTCTGAGGGGGGGATTTTCATTTCCTTTTTCTGTACATGTCTTTGTCTGTCTCCCCACCCCCACCCCCACCCTCCCTTCCGTAGCCTTGGTTTTCCCTCACCGTTCGTTACTCTTTCTCATCCTATCCCAACCCAACCCACATACTCCTTATCTATGCTTCATCTCTCTCTCTCTCTCTCTCTCTCTCTCTCTCTCTCTCTCTCCACACACACACACACACACACACACACACACACACACCACACACACACACACACACACACACGAACACACACACACACACACACAACACACACACACACACACACACACACACACACACACACACACACACGTGCAATTACACACAGCTCTACATGATTATATATATATGTTGTGTGTGTGTGTGTGTGTGTGTGTGTGTGTGTGTGTGTGTGTGTGTGTGTGTGGTGTGTGTGTGTGTGTGTGTATGTGTGTGTGTGTGTGTGTGTGTGTGTGTGTGTGTATGTGTGTGTGTGTGTGTGTGTGTGTGTGTGTGTGTGTGCGTGCGTGTGTGTGTGTGTGTTGTGTGGTGTGTGTGTGTGTGTGTGTGTGTGTGTGTGTGTATCTGTGTGGTGTGTGTGTGTGTGTGTGTGTGTGTGTGTGTGTGTGTGTGTGTGTTCGTGTGTGTGTGTGTGTGTGTGTGTGTGTGTGTGTGTGTGTGTGTGTGGTGTGGTGTCTTTCTTCTGTTTGTTTGTCTTTTATTAGTTCAGTCCGAGGAATACATAAACAAACAAAACACAAAACGGACTCCTTTCTTCTTTCCTTCCAACCCATTTCATGTTGCACACTCTTTGCACACACATCACCGTCGCCTCCTCGTGATGTCAAACAGACAAAACGTTTCCCTTTACTCTAGTGTTAGCATCCTTGTCTTCAGGCCCAGCCAATGCTGAATCACTCGCTAAAGTGATCAGTTTTACAGTGCAGAAATCAACAGAGAGAGTGCACCACCACTGCGAAGTACCTTCAAAGGTATAAGCGACTCGCTCCGGTCTAAAGCACAAATCCTCCGTCCTCTGTTTCCTAAGTTCGACTCTAGACGGTATTCTATGAAGCCGTGCTAAATACTCACACAGAAACATTGTCATAACCCACCAACCCTTGTCCATATCTTTGGGACAAACACACGAGTAACTGAATCCTTCGATGTCATCACACAGGCTCTAACCAGGGCGTAAAGGCGACCAGTGACCCAAGAAGAACTGTGTCTGTTGGTCGGTCATTGCCGAAAGTTCCAGAAAAGTAGGAGGAACGTTTGGAGAGAGGAGTGTTTGGCGAGGGTGACAAAGAGAAAGACGAGAGGTGAGCTGTCAGCATGGATCGTGGAGAGAACCCAGCAGGAAAGCAGAGGAAGCAGACATGCAGGTGTTTCAGATGCGTTCAGAACCCAGCAGGAAAGCAGAGGAAGCAGACATGCAGGTGTTTCAGACGTTCAGTGTTGAGGGTTGCTGCCACGTGAAGCGCGAGGCTGAGCAGTTGACAATATTAGGGGGGGGGGGGGGGGGTGAGAGGGGGGAGAGAGAGAGAACAAAGAGAGGGGGGGGAGAGAAAGAGAGACAGAGAGAGCGAGAGAGAGAGAGAGAGAGAGGGTGAGAGATAATGATGATGATAAATGATGATGATGATGATGATGATGATGATGATGATGATAATGATGATGATGATGATGCTGATGCTGATGATGCTGATGATGCTGATGATGATGGTGATGCTGATGATGATGATGATGCTGATGAAGGAGGAGGCTGATGGCGGCAAGTCTAAAGCGCAGACCCTATGTTTACTCTCCTAAAAACTCCACGTTTACTCTTCTTTTAAAAAAAACTATGTTTACTCCCATAAAACCCTTTATTTACTGTCCTAAAAGCTTAACAAAGTCTGGCTCTAGCCTGCGTCACTTAAATGAATGTCAAATACACGCGTGATAACATAACCTCCACCACCTCTACCCACCAACTCAAACCACCCACCCTCTGTTTCGACTTCTATCCCCACCTTCATGCAAAAGACAACTAATTCAATCAGTCAACATCTGCATTCAATTCTACACCATCTCCTTAAGATCATCAGTAAATGGATAAACATGCTGACCTCTTGTTCGGTCGTCGTGTGAAGTTTACACACACACACACACAAATGTAGAGGAGATCCTGGGAGAGAAGACATTTTCAAGGCTGACAAAGAGAAGCACAGGAGCTGAGCTATTCTTCATGGTTGTGGAGAGTTTGCCGAGACTCCACTAAGACAGCAAAGGAAGAAGACAGACGAGTGTTTGACGAGGGCTGAACACTTGTGTCAAGTATGAGGATTATTGCCATGTGAAGCGCAGAATGGAGTGTTTGCTGTCAGCTTGAGAGAGAGAGAGAGAGAGAGAGAGAGAGAGAGAGAGAGAGAGAGAGAGAGAGAGAGAGAGAGAGAGAGAGAGAAGAGAGAGAGAGAGAGAGAGAGAGAGAGAGCATGGAAACTCTGAGATCATTTACTGTCCTTGATTTTACTGGCTTTCAACAATGTCAACTGCTTTAAACCTCAGATTAAAATGAAATTCAAGCAAAGGTAAACAGCACTTACAGCGGTTAAAAACAAACAAGCAAATTCCAAACAGAGTATTGGGAAGAGTGCAGACCTCCTGGATCCGCCGCTTAATCCGGATTTTGATCCAACCATAAAACCAGAAAATCGTTTGTTTATTGTAATAATGGGTGATGAAAAAAGGCTTTCATCCATATGTTTTCTTTTTTTTCAACCTCTTTAAGCCGGTCAGTTGATCAGTTACAACAAAATGTTCTCTCTCCCAGAGAAAGTAACACTAGGTATGGATTGAAAGAGTTACTTCCCATTTACATGTTTAAGAGGATATGGAAAACGATCACTGGTCACTAAAAATGTTTGAATACTCCATGACAGTAAATCACGGTTTAGGCAGTGATCATGTAAACAGCATCCATGTACACAGGAACATTTTTAGTCATCCTGAAGAACGGATCCTGGACCCGCCCTTTGAACCTGATCCGCGCAACAGATCGGCACCCAAATGGAACTGGTTTGTCCTTGGTGACATTCCATCTTTCCACCAAGTTTCATCTTGTGATCCTGAGTTTCAAGGCGATGTCACTGTCCTTCCACACAGGTTTTATTCTGAGCAGTGGTTGTCTTCACTGCTGTGGACAGAATTTCTGGTTTGGATCCCAGGTAAGGGAATTGCTGAACAGATTCCAGCATCTGACCGTGAACAGCTGAATCAGTATTGGTGGTGGTGTTGTGGCTGACCATCAGCGTGGTCTTCTCGGCGCCGATTCCAATGCCTTATCCTGTTAATGTTTTCATCCAATCGATCAACAAGTTTAGCGGGTTCTTGCTCACTGCCTGCAAAGCCATCGACATCATTTGCCAATCTATGATTTGTGCTTGCTTTTCCTCCAACGCTGACAGTGTTGAAGTGATCTTTAAATAAATCACGACATCATCTGCCAATCTATGATTTGTGCTTGCTCTTCCTTCAACGCTGACAGTGTTGAAGTGATCTTTAAATAAATCACGACATCATCTGCCAATCTATGATTTGTGCTTGCTCTTCCTTCAACGCTGACAGTGTTGTAGTGATTTTTAAATGAATCACGACATCATCTGCCAATCTATGATTTGTGCTTGCTCTTCCTTCAACGCTGACAGTGTTGAAGTGATCTTTAAATAAATCAGTCATGATGCGCTCCAGGAATATGTTAAAAAATGAGGGAGAATATATGGCAGTCCTGATAAACTCCAACTGAAGTCTAAAACCATTCTCCAACAGGACCCTATATAAGCACCGCACTGGCTGCTTTGGTATACCAACTGCTTGATGGTGTTGATGATCCATTGCCTGACGTTAAATGTATTGATTGTGGCCTCAAGTGCCTTTTGCCAGACCCTGTCGAACGTCTTGTTGAAGTGTATGGAGACGTGTTGAACTCTCTTTCTGGTGCTGGAGATATTTTCAAAAAGGACACGTCGGTTAAACATCTGTTCAAAGGTACATATGACTCTGCAGAATCCCGCAATGTTCTTCGCCACTGATGGTATCTGCTTGCAGTGGTTCTGGAAATGTTGGAGATGTCCTTTGTTGGAAGGGAGAGGACAAGTCCATGGCGTAAATCACTCCCCAGTGTGCCAGGTGCTTTGTGCCGGTGGCAGTCAGGATATCAATTATTTCATTTCCGCCATGTTCTAACAGTTTCTGCGATGATGCTGTCAGTGCCTGCAACCTTTCCACATATCAGCGATTTCACTGCAGCTTTCACTTCTTCACAGTGTATTGGAAAGAAAGTCATTCTCATTTAATCATCCTGTGCTGTTAGCAGACTTGGATCTTCTGTGCTCTAGCTCTGTTTGTTTGTAGAGTTTGGAGTAATATTTAGTCCACCTGTTGGTGATGTCTTTGTCCTATGTGAGACATTGCCGTCTTTGTCCTGAATGGTGCTGACATTATTTTGCTTTTGTTTGGTCAGGTCTGGCTTGTCTATTTGTGCGTGCGTGTGTGTGTGTGTGTGTGTGTGTGTGTGTGTGTGTGTGTGTGTGTGTGTGTGTGTGTGTGTGTGTGTGTGTGTGTTTCCCCAATGTCTTCACACCGTAGTTAGATCCAGCTTTCCTTTCCATTCTTCATTTCTTCTCTAATTCTCTTGTTTATAGCTCTGTAGTTCTCTCCCTCAGTCTTCTTGCGCAGTGTTAAGGTCCTTCTTCTGTCACACATCTCTAAAATGTTGCTTCAGATCAACGGTTTTGATTTCCATCTGCTTATTCCCCGGCCTCTCTTTTGTTTCGGCATCACTTGGTTGAAATTGTTTGTGGGGCTTCAAGGTCTTCTTCTAAGAAGCGTATTGGAGGAATTTTCCTCCGATCGTCTCATGAAATCGTGCTTTATATCAACCATGTCTGTATCTCTCCATATACGTCTCCCTTCCCTTTCATCCTGCAGTCAATGGAACGGACTGTCATCCAAGGTCTCGCATCGTTGTCTTCAGTAACTGTGAAAGTAGTACCAAGCGCTAAATAATGCGTGAAAACATTTTGAAATGTGTCGTCGCTCGATCCAGGCAAAAGCAACAAAAAAAAAAGCCTTGATTAACTCTGTAAAAGCTACTCTGACTTTATACACAGTGGTCTATGAACCTCTGTAAATGCTTGCGTAGTACTTCAACCACCCATGCTCCCATCTCCTACACCCGGAAATACAGACCAGTAACTGGATCAATCAACGTCATCATACAGACCCTGACAGATCGTTCTAACGACCAGCCATGAGGTAAGTGTGTTAGCTGTTCTTCGGTGGTGGCGGAAAGTGGCGGAGGGACCAGGAAGATGGGTGTTTTGTCCTGGCTGACAGAGAGAAGGGAACTGAATGCGCCTCTCCTTGGGTGAAGCCGAGGGTTGAAGGGAAGGTAACGAGGGTGACAGGCAATGGGGGAGGCAGGCAACGCGAAGACAGGCAAAGGGAAGGAGGAAGCGCAGGAGACGGAGGTGGGGGTGGGAGAAACAGGCAAGACAGGCGACAGGAAAGGAGGGAGCCAGCTAACAAGGAAGACAGAGAAGCGAGGAGATAAGTATCTGACAACAACTGCCTGGCTGGAAAGCCAGGTGTTGAACTGCTGCTACATGAGGCGTGAAAAGGACTGTTTGATGACAGAGACAGACAGACAGACAGACAGAACAGAACAGAACAGAAGGAGTCAGGGCAGGCGGACGACGGGCGAGATGGATCAATAAAACAGAGTGAAGGGGGGGGGGGGGGGGGGGGGGGGGGGGGGGGGGGGGGGGGGGGGGGGGGGGGGGGGGGGGGGGGGGGGGGGGGGCAGGGAGACAAACAAACACAGACAAAGGCATAAAGACAAACAGGCAGACACACATATATATATAGAGAGAGGACAAAACAGACAACGACAGACAGACAAAAGATAGACACACAGTTACCACTCACCGTCAGTTTACTCTTCCCAGCTGCCGTTTGAGGAAGAGGAATAGAGGAGGTAGAGGTAGGGGTGGAGGAAGAAGAGGAGGCTCCAGACACACGCGTTCCCGACGACACGGGATACGGGTGTTTGCACCCCGGGTGGGGCTAATGTCCCCGTTGCCATGGTAATCCCAACAATGAGGAAAAATCACTGTCTCACGGTCGATCCTTCAGTTGAATCTCACCCATACCATAGATGGACCCTTCCGGTAGTAACAACTTTCACACTTGGAATCACTTTCATTCGCTGTTTTTGAAAGACGTATTAAAAAGCATGACATGAATTCCAAAATCCATGGTTTGGGTCTTCGCTTTTTCATAAAGTGTATATCCTATCACCGTCCAAGGTTCACTCGACAATGGTGGAAATATGACTGTCAGAAATTATGTATATATCGATACATGTCTGATAACACTCATGAAAATTTATTGACTTTGGGGTTGTGCATTACTAACAAATTTTAATAGAAGCGTGTGACGTAAATGTCATATTTACTCGAAAAAATATTACAAGAACTCTTCTGCAATAGGGCATATGCATTTATTTTGCTTTGAAAGTATAGAACTAATGAACAAAAAAGATGAACTGATGACATTTTTCACAAGCTATGTTATTCCTTTGGCGCTGACCATGAAGAATTATGAAAAAAGAAAAGGTTTGGGGACGCTACAGGTCTCGCAGTTTCACTGGAAGTTCAAAGATTCTCTGAAGATCAAGAGAGATTGGACAGCTTTTCATGCAGTCTTCTTCAACATCCAAA
>CM031610.1:8216256-8226256 GCA_018398815.1 Conus ventricosus
CGAAAAGGACAGTATCAGATACTACCCTATTTAAAGTCTCATTTCTTGTCTCCTTCAGTTCTACCTTAACATTTGTGCCCGGCTGCACGGTGCACCAAATTCCATTAACTTTCTCACGAACGGTATTGATGAAGGTCTCCACTGACCTACTATACAGGGTCACTGGGGCATTTGTTCCCAGGCACATATGGCCCACCATTTAAGGTAAACCTGTTCTAAACAGCTCCCAATTCGCACTGATAATATTTATCTTTTAACACACAAAAAAAATTAAATTAAAATAAAAAATAAAATAAAATTTAAAAAAAACCATGTTAAACATCCCCTACTGATTCGGTAATTTTCCTTTTGCACTATAATTTCCCCGCCTGAATGAAAAGGCGAGAAAGTGCAAAGAAATGCTGAAATACCATTCAAATTAATGCAAAGAAATGTTGAAATACCATTCAAATCAATCGTAAGGAGGCGAACGGGGAGAACATGGAAGGATGAGTATGAATGTAGGACGGACACGAGGGGGAGGGGTGGAGTGGGGTGTTGAGTGGAGGGTTCTGGATGAAATGCAAGTCAAGGCCAAGTTTTTCTGTAGTTATTTTACCTGTCTGATCATCAAAACGGGAGGAAACATACACTTCACCCCAATTTCCCCCCTCACTCCTTTTTTCCCCTGCTTATACCATTGTACTCCAACACGTACACATAAAAGACTAGGGAATGGAAGAAGCTAAAAGCAAAAGTGAGTCGAGTGAGAGAGACAGACAGACAGACAGACAGACAGACAGGGGGGGGGGGGGGGGGGGAGAGCAGAGAGAGATGGAAAGATACAGTCAGGCAGACAGCGGGTGGCCGTGTGGGGGGGAGGGGGGGGGGGGGGGGGGGGGGGAGACAGATAATTTCTTATCATAAAACATTAACCAGAAGAATGTCGGTATAGTTTCCTATCATAAAACATTAACCAGAAGAATGTTGGTATAGTTTCCTATCATAAAACATTAACCAGAAGAATGTTGGTATAGTTTCCTATCATAAAACATTAACCAGAAGAATGTTGGTATAGTTTCCTATCATAAAACATTAACCAGAAGAATGTTGGTATAGCTTCCTATCATAAAACATTAACCAGAAGAATGTCGGTATAGTTTCCTATCATAAAACATTAACCAGAAGAATGTTGGTATAGTTTCCTGTCATAAAACATTAACCAGAAGAATGTCGGTATAGTTTCCTATCATAAAACATTAACCAGAAGAATGTCGGTATAGTTTCCTATCATAAAACATTAACCAGAAGAATGTCGGTATAGTTTCCTATCATAAAACATTAACCAGAAGAATGTCGGTATAGTTTCCTATCATAAAACATTAACCAGAAGAATGTCGGTATAGTTTCCTATCAAAAAACATTAACCAGAAGAATGTCGGTATAGTTTCCTATCGTAAAACATTAACCAGAAGAATGTCGGTATAGTTTCCTATCGTAAAACATTAACCAGAAGAATGTCGGTATAGTTTCCTATCGTAAAACATTAACCAGAAGAGTGTCGGAGCACTCACACACTTCCTCGGGGCACATCCATGCCAATAGACTTAGAACTGGACAAAACGTCATTTGGATTGACTAGGATTGCACTAGTCGATAAGAACACTCCCGAAATAAAGGAAGAAACGACCTCGTATCTCTACCCTAGGCCCTTTGTGCCAGCGCAATACTGAATCGAAGGCTCTGTAAAAAAAAAAAATAATAATAATGTGTGACCAGAGTTGAGTGCCACTCGGCTAACCCTTTTTTCACAAAAACTTTAAACGAACAATGTAATCAATGACTGCTCTACCTCTCCTAAAAGCAGCCTGAGATACAGGCAGAACCTTTTTTTTTTTTCAAGGAAATGTTCCGTTCTGTTTTTCATTATTCTGTCCAAAACGTTTCCGATATGAGGTGCTAAAAGAAATGGGTCGGAACCTAGTCAGAGTAATTTTGTGTTTTCCTCGTTTAAGGACTGGTGCAAAAGTGGCTTTCTTCCACTCTACACGGACCATTCCAGTATTCCAGCACACTTGAAAGAACTTCAACAAATTTGATATCAATCTGGAACAGGCTTAATCATGTTACAGGAGACAGGATTTGAGTCTGTGGCAGTTTTACTTGGCTCCACACGATCAACTAAAAACAGAATCCTCGTAGTTTTACTTGGCTCCACACGATCAACTAAAACAGAATCCTCGTAGGTTTACTTGGCTCCACACGATCAACTAAAACAGAATCCTCGTAGGTTTACTTGGCTCCACACGATCAACTAAAACAGAATCCTCGTAGTTTTACTTGGCTCCACACGATCAACTAAAACAGAATCCTCGTAGTTTTACTTGGCTCCACACGATCAACTAAAACATAATCCTCGTAGTTTTACTTGGCTCCACACGATCAACTAAAACAGAATCCTCGTAGTTTTACTTGGCTCCACACGATCAACTAAAACAGAATCCTCGTAGCGTTCAGTTTGTGTCTGTTCATGCTTACAGTTCCGATACTTGTTTGAAAGTTCTGTTTGATTCAAATGCTCTGACTCCTGCAAGCGATATAGTCTGAAAATAACCGAGCCTTTTCTTGGTTACTTCTGTAAGTTTTATTGTTAGTTAGTGGAACAGGCCGGGGGGGGGGGGGGGGGGCTGCATTTTTTTCAAGAGCTAGAATTTTATCACTGTAGTTATAAGCCATTTGGCAAAGAGTCTGTAGTTACTTTACTCTCGGAAGAGCCGGTCAATTACGACTATTCAGTTTTAAGAAGGTCAATGACATCATAATTTTAAAATGCTTCTGTCTTCATTTTTACGGCTAAAAGACCATGCTCGGAAATCTGCAAAGGAACTTAATCGGCGTTAGAGTTCGCGTTCAGCGAGAGTGACCTCGCCGTTTTCAAGGGACATAATTCTGCTGGTGATCACGCCCAAAGCAATGTTGCCCAGTCAATAACCTCAGCAGTTCAGCCACAGAGAGAGAGAACACGCCAGACAATGGGTGTTAAACGGCGCGCCCGTAACACCGACATTAGATATCCAGATCGTTGTCGTGGCGGGTTCTTCAGATCAAATATTTGACTCTCTCCATCTTTCTTTCAATCCATAAACTGAAAAGGAATGTAACTTTGTTTCCAGTGGAAAGTCGTGTTATTAGCCCCCTCGATTTTTCAAGTACAATTCCATTCAAAAGGGGCTGTTCCACTCGGATTTGAGACTAGTTTTAGGTGGTCATTGGGCTTCGCCTTAAGCATAGGATTCCCGACTGATTTTTATATTATGATTGAAATTATGCTCATATGAATCATCAGCTTAAACTCGAACAAAAATATTACAGTCACATTTATCCTAACTAGACTTGAGGTCGCCATAATTTTCCAGTTTTCTCAGGACTCGCTGAAATCTGAATTTGAATAGACAAGTGATCACTTCTTCTTCCTCTTCCTCTTTTCTTCTTCATCTTCATTTCTTCTTCTTCTTCATTTCTTCTTCTTCTTCCTCCTCTTTTCTCTTCTTCATCTTCAGTTCTTCTTCTTCCTCCTCTTTTCTTCTTCATCTTCACTTCTTCATCTTCCTCCTCCTTTCTTCTTCTTCAATTTCACTTCTTCTTCTTCTTCTTCTTCTTCTTCTTCTTCTTCTTCTTTCTTCCTCCTCCTCCTCCTCCTCCTCCTCTTTTCTTCTTCATCGTCACTTCTTCTTTCTCCTCTTTCTTCTTCTTCTTCTTCTTCTTCTTCTTCTTCTTCTTCTTCTTCTTCTTCTTCTTCCTCCTCCTCCTCCTCCTCCTCTTTTCTTCTTCATCTTCACTTCTTTTTCTTCCTCTTTTCTCTGTTCTTCTTCCTCTTCATTTCTTCTTCTTCGTCTTCCCCCTCTTTTCTTCTTCATCTTCACTTCTTCTTCTTTCTTCTCTTTTCGTCTTCATCTTCACTTCTTCTTCTTCGTCGTCTTCTTTTTCTTCTTCTTCTTCCTCTTTTCTTCACCTTCACTTCTTCTTTTTCTTCCTCTTTTCTTCTGCATCTTCACTTCTTCTTCTTTCTCCTCTTTTCTTCTGCATCTTCACTTCTTTCTCCTCTTTTCTTTCTCATCTTCTTCCTCTTTTTTCTTCATATTCACTTCTTTCATCTTCACTTCTTCTTCTTTTTCATCTTCTTCCTCTTTTTTTTTCTCTTCATCATCACTTCTTCTATTTCACTTGTTCTTCTTCTTCCTCCTCTTTTCTTCTCCATCTTCACTTCTTCATCTTCTTCCTCTGTTTTTTCTTCATCTTCACATCTTCTAATTTCACTCTCTTCTTCTTCTTCTTCTTCTTCTTCATCTTTTCCTTTTTTTTCTTCATCTTCATTCTTCTTCTTTTTCTTCTTCTTCTTCTTCTTCTTTTCTTCTTCTTCTTCTTCTTCTTCTTCTTCCTCCTCCTCCTCCTCCTCCTCTTCCTCTTCCTCTTTCCTTCTTCATCTTCCCCAAACTACATGGGTGTTCATCGGGGCACAGCACTAAGAACAGTCCAGCACTGTTCCTCTCAGCTGTGTGACATGGTCTGGGTGTGTGCAAATGATTGACCTGTCCACTGTGCCATGGTGATCCTCCGTCTTTTCGTTCTGTCCTCCTCTATGTGTCCATCCTTCGACAGTTCCCGGGAGGATTGTTTCAGCAAGGTCACTAACTGTTAGTAATTCATTAACACTCCATGTGCAATGTGGGAACACACACACACACACACACACACACACACACACACACACACACACACACACACACACACACTCACACTTTCTCACACACATATACACACACACGCGTGCGCGCGCTTACGCGCGCACGCGCATACACACACACACACACACACACACACACACACACACACACACACATGCTCGCGCGCACACGTACATGCATACACACGCTCATACACATGCACACACATACACACCACCACCACCACCACCATCACCACCATCCCACAAGCATTAACACCACCACTACCACTCCACCACCATTACCACCACTGCCACCACCACCACCACCACCACCACCAACCCCAACAACGATAACATCTCAAGACACAGACCTTGATCTTCCAATTCCACTGCCTCCTGAGAGAATCCAGACTGTGGAGAGGAGAAGGCAGAACGCACAGAATTAGAATTAGAGTTTTTCAAATGGCGGCATAATTCAATCGGATGACCTTGTTCCGTGTCACTGTGACCAACATACAGGGCAAGGTCAGTCAGAGAGACAGACAGACAGACAGAGAGTGTAAGTGTGTTCATGTGCGTGTGTGTACTGCTCTTCAACAGCCTGCACCAGGAACAATCTAGACTTAATGAATTGGAACCATGCACTACCGCGTACGTCACTATTAGACAGACAGACAGGCAGAGAGCAAGAGGGGAGGGGGTGAGGGAGAGACGGAGGGAGCGAGGGAAGGTAGGGAAATACAGGAGAGAGAGAGAGGGGGGGCAGGGAGGGAGAGAGAAGGAGGGTGAGAGAGAGAGAGAGAGAGAGAGAGAGAGAGAGAAGAGAGAGAGAGAGAGAGAGAGAGAGAGAGAAGGAGGGTGAGAGAGAGAGATAGACAAATCGAAAGAGACACTGTAATTAATCCAACACTGAAATCTACAGAGGCTAGAATAACACATCACTATTTCAGCGTAGCGGTTCCCGCTCCAAACCTTCACTCAGCGACTAAATCGAAAGAAAACATCTAATCAACTTTTCTTTCTTACAAGAACGTGAACAACAAGAGGAAGAAGCTTACTCCAAGATAAATCATGACTTGCTCCCCCATCCCACCCCGCCTCCCACATCCTCTCCCCTCCCTAGCCAGCGTGGGCCAAACGCATTCAGGGTTCACGGTCATAATCCACACGTCACGAGTCGCGTCACAACAATTAATTGAGGCAGATAGCGTCGACCTTCTTTTCAAGTTGCAACCACATACGTCACTGGGTGTTTTGAGGCAGACAGAATTAATTCCTCTCTCGTACACTTTTTTCTTTGTATTGTGTTATTGAAGCTTTATACTTGAAAGCAAATAAATGAATAGATAACTGGTTATGGGAAATCCTATGTTGGCACAAACAGAAAAACCAGTGAGTTGACAGCAAGTTATGCGGAAAAGGGAGTGGGCTTATTTCATGTATTATGGTTTGTGTATGATGTGATCAATCAAATTCCTTTGAACAGAAAAAAACAATTTACGGGGTAAAGATGGCTAGAGTGGCTGTCTTGGGTGTACAATGGTGTCAGGGTGGAATATGGCTCCGCATAACCATCATCCGTTTAAGGTTAGGTTACACGCGAATGGGGAAACCAGGTTTTTGTGTCAACGTCCTCGTGCAACTTTGTGTTTCCTGCGTCTCCCGTCTGACCTACTTAAGTAAGGAACGTCCCAAGCTGTTTCATGAAAGCTCTCGCTCCGCGAGTTAAGTTGCAGCAAAATACGTTTCTTTGATTCCACATCGTGTGCCTGTGAACAGCGCTGCTGGCAAACACGTGACCAGGCCTCGCCCAATGAGAACAAGCAGACGTGCACAGGACAGGAAGACAAATTCTTCAGAGCCGACAAAAAAACAAAACAAAACAAAACAAAAAAACAAATGCGCACCGGTCAAAAGTTCACGCCATAAAGCACGCATTTAGACGTCAGCGCCCATCTGTCATCTACGAAGCGCGCAACTTGCATGCTCAAAGTGCGCGGTTTGGTGATTTCCATATCAGAAAGCGCAGCTTGTTTTCCCGACCGTGGGTCTTTTCATTTGTGTTCACCTTCAAACAAATCGAGGAGGACCACGTGTCATTAGAGACATCCCATTTCGCCCTTTCCCACCTCGCCTTTTCCCATTTTGCCATCACAATGAAAATAAGAAATGTTCAAAATATCATTTTGCCCCCCCTCTCTCTCTCTCTCTCTCTCTCTCTCTCTCTGAACATTGGTATGGGCACTCAGAATTCAAGTTTCTTTTTTTCTAATCATTCAATGCATCTTTTCTGAATGTGTGTGTTAATGTTTACGTTAACATTTGTCGCTTAAGTCAATTTGGAATTCTTCATATCAAACAATTTTTCATTTGAAACTACCAGCAGATGGATAGAAACACGAATCAAACATGCCATTAAACAGTGATCTGTGATCTCCTGGAGAGAAAAAAACAGTAATTATAGGAATGTTGTTTTCTATTATTCACACTTACTTCATTGCTTACAGTACGACTTATTTTTCAAAAGGCATACTTTATCACTGCCACCTTTAACACAGTGCATTGCGCGTCGATTTCAGATACGCGTTAGACAGTCGACGAGGTTAAGGTTTTGAACTGGTTGGGGGGAGGGGGGGGGGGGAGAACTAAAATGTATTTTTGCCTGGTTCTATCACACTGTGCCTTTGGACCACAATCCACATGGCATTTACATACTGTCATTTACATCCACATGGCATTTACATACTGTCATTCACATCCACATGGCATTTACATACTGTCATTCACATCCTCATGGCATTTACATAGTGTCATTAGCTCAGTCTGAAGAGTTCATCTTGCCAATAAGACAACACTTCGTATGGACAGGTCTGAGTTCGTCAGATTCCAACGTTCTTCCCATATCATAACGTTGCAAACCCTCGTCTGGCAGCCCCCCTTTAGTGTTCTTAGATATACAGGAACCCTGTCAGTAAGACCCCCACTAAGCACTCACTTCTTTTCAAATCATTTTAGACAGTTTTCTTTTGGAATATACTTGTCTTTGCACAACATTTACCATCCACTACAGACTTCCTTACCTTGCAGACTACCACCCTCTCTCTCTCTCTCTCTCTCTCTCTCTCTCTCTCTCTCTCTCTCTCTCTCTTTGTCTGTCTGTCTGTCTGTCTGTCTGTCTCTCTCTCTCTCTCTCTCTCTCTCTCTCTCTCTCTCTCTCTCTCTCTCTCTCTCTCATTCTGTGTGTGCGTGTGTGTGCGTGTGTGTGCGAGTGTGTATGTGTGTGTGTGTGTGTGTGTGTGCGTGCGTGCGTGCGTGCGTGCGTGCGTGCGTGCGTGCGTGCGTGCGTGCGTGCGTGTGTGCGTGCGTGCGTGCGTGCGTGCGTGCGTGCGTGCGCGCGCGCGCGCGCCCATGTTTGTTAATTTAAGATTTTCCTCCAAAAACAGATGTTCTCCCTTTAAAAACTTTGTCTGAAATATGTTGTCTTTGTTATATCTACTCTCTGATAAGATTCTACTTCCTTTGAATATTGTTTTCTCGAATGTCATCTCTTTGTCTAGACTTCATCCAAGTGCAGACTCTCTACCTCTTCTAAGACGCGATTTTTGCGCATTTTTGGAGGAAGTTATCGTTAAACTGCAGCCCTCTCCAGACATTTTCTGGGTGAAAAACACTGTGGCTTGTCTTTTTAAAGGAATTTATTAAGCATGTCCTCAACATTGCATCTGCTGATGTCAGCCATCCGTCTGAAGACAGGTTTAAAGAGACACGTGGTGATCTGTCTAAAACTTGCAGCAATAAACGCCAACGTAACCGTCTATTACAGTATTACATTCCCTGGAAGTGTGAAAGCGAAGCCAGATCACTGAAGATGGCATCACTGAAGACCTTGACGTGCTGTCATCCTCTGCCTGTCCGTGTTGTTCTGCTTCCCCGTTTTACTTCCACGCCTGGGCACACTGCAGAAGAACCGGTGCTTTCTTCTTAACACAGCCACTGCCTGGAGGAAAAGTGTAGACCAATCTGACACCGTCCTCGCCATATCTGCCACAGTATTTGTCTGTGGCAGGGTAATCGGCTTAGCTCTGTGGCTTGACTGACTCTCGTTGATTCCGAGGGTCTGAGCTAAGGGATTTCGTTTCCCGTCTCAGTGTATGTCGGTATGGCTGTCTTCTGCTCCATCACCACCCTCCCCCTATCCTCCTCTTTACTCCCACCTTAAACCACTCCCCTCCCTACATGCTCTCTCTCTCTCTCTCTCTCTCTCTCTCTCTCTCTCTCTTGGATAAGCAGATTTCTCTCTCTCTCTCTCTCTCTCTCTCTCTCTCTCTTATAAGCAAATCTCTTTCTCTGAGTATATGCGTGTATCTTTGTTTGTGCGTAACATCATGAATACATATATCCAGTGTTACACACACACACACACACACACACACACACACACTGGTCAGATAATTGTAAAGTTGTGTGTAATTGCACCAATAAAGAAGAAGCGTATTTCCTCTGTTCGTTAATGTCGTTTTGTGGTCCTATCCGACAAATAATCAAACAAAAACACAAACTGCAATCTGTTCTTCTCCCCTTCCCGACCTCTATCAATGTCCACGCTCTGTGTATGGGTTACGAATATCACCCCCCCCCCCCCCTCTCAGTCTCCACACACATCGCCATGGCCTGCCCCTGGTGTTGAACAGACAGAAACGTCTCCCTGTTCCCTAATCCTGTCATTCTTGTCTCCAGGCACAGCCAGTGCTGAACAATCCTTACAAATTACAGAACATGTTGCCACTATGGAGGTACCCGGAAGGGTATGAGTGTCCCGCCCCAGGCTAAAGCACAAAACCTCCGTCTACTCCTCTAAAAGCTCGTCACACAAGTCTGGCTCTAGACGGCTTTCTTTAAAGCCGCGGTAACTACTCGCGTGCTGATAAAGTCATCACCCATCAAGCATTGTCCCCACCTTTAGGCAACAAACGGGTAATTCAATCAATCAATGTCATCACACAGGCTCTCACAGCGGTGACCAGTAACCAGAGAAGCCTGCTAGCCTTTGTTGGGTCATCTCGGCAGGTTCCCGAAAACGTGGAGTGTTTGACGAGGGTGACAAAGAGAAGCAAACGAGGTGAGCTGTTCTTCATGCTTCGTGCTGAGTTGCTGATAACCCAACAGGACAGCAAAGAATGCAGTCAGAGGAGTGTCCCAGATGTGTGAAGCGTTGGGGCCTGTTGCCATGCTAAGCGCATAGCGGAGTGTTTGATGACAGTCGGAGACAGAGTGAGAGAGGAGACAAGAGGGAGA
>CM031610.1:8233756-8248756 GCA_018398815.1 Conus ventricosus
TGTGTGTGTGTGTGTGTGTGTGTGTGTGTGTGTGTGTGTCTGTCTGTCTGTCTGTCTGTCTGTCTGTGTGAATGTGTGATCTCTTTTGAGAGATAGACGGACAGACATGAAGACAAACAAAAAGACAGACAAAGACAGATAAAGAGACAGAGACAGAGACTGAAAGAGAGGTAGACAGAAGAGAAGGTGAAGAAAAGAGAAACAAAACAAATACCAGCTATCATGGTGTAGTGGGCAGAATGGCGTATTACCGACTACGAGGTCGTGGGTTCGATTACAATCACAGCCACTTTTGTGTGCTCTCTGCCCCGACTGGCTCCTACGCAGAGTCGAGTTCACTATGGGCTCAACCGGTACAACAGAGATACTTCACAGCTGAATTTCGCCCACCAAAGAGGCACGCCACTGAGAGTGTTTATTACAGTTTCTAACTGTGTGGGTGTCTGCATCGTTTGGGCCAAGTTGACACCGGGGTATGTTTCGACGGTAAACATAGAGCCCAGCCCTGCCATGCAGTCTCAGACTGGATATGAACTCCATGGTATCAGCTTCATCCTTCTCGTCCTCATCAATCAGCATAGAAGGAAAAGTCTTAGATTCTGTGGCCCTTCATGTCATGTTCTCATGGTGATCTCAGTTTGGATTTCCACTGCCACGTCTAGTCTATCCCCTTGGTGAGAGAGTGTTGAGGTCGCCCATACTGACCTTCAGAGGAGGCGCTCATTCACCCTGGCTGACCACTAGGCAATCACTGTCGTCCGTAGGGATTAGAGGGTGGCGGGCTGGGTGTGTTAGCTACAAACAGGCACCACTACAGTGACTCGGCAGGAGGGCAGTGTCTCCCCAGCTGGGTTGCCTCATTAGAAAGTGACATCGTCTGCTCCCTGTAAATGGCCTCTGTGTGTGTGTGTGTGTGTGTGTGTGTGTGTGTGTGTGTGTGTGTGTGTGTGTGTGTGTGTGTGTGTATGAGTGTGAGTGAGTGTGTGTTGTGTGTGTGTGTGGTGTGTGTGTGTGTGTGTGTGTGTGTGTGTGTGTGTGTGTGTGTGATAGATAAACAGATAGATAGATAGACAGATAGACAGATAGATAGATATAGATAGATAGATAGATAGATCGACAGACAGATAGACGGACAGACGTATGTATGCATGCATGTGTGCATGTATGTATAAAGAACATCAAGAGGGCTTTACCATTGTGTCTCCAGATTACCAACTGGACTCGGGGTCGCAGGTTTGACAAGGGAACTTTGTAACGGCCTATGCGGTTTCAAAGCAGGCCCTAGCGGCGGTAAGAGATCAACAAACAAGCCGTACCAGTGGCAGGAGAAACAGCTAAACAATGCCCACATAGAACCGGCCATCGATCAGCTGCCGAGCTGCACACACACACACACACACACACACACACACACACACACACACACACACACACGCACGCACGCGCACGCAACACACACACACACACACACACACGCACACACGCACACACGCACGCACGCACGCACGCACGCACGCACGCACACACACACACACACACACACACATGTTCTTTTCTTATTTCTCCAAGTTCCCTTCCTCTGAAGGTCACAGAACACACCTGTTCAGACACGACACTGACATGGCCGTTAGAAAGAGCCATTAGCAACCCTCTGCCCATGGTTCTCCCAACCTCTCGTATTATATCCCCAACTTTAAAGGTGGTTTTTTTTTACATATTCAGAAGAAAACGTCGGAAACCATCACCATAACCATTTTCTTTCAGTTGTAGCCTACCCGACCATATGGGACCATTGTTTGGCTACTAACGTTTAAGACGACAAGAACTGTAAAACCATGGTGTCAAAAAGATGTTTGACAATTGAATGAATGAATTGTAACAACTATTAAGACAATAACTGTAAACATCATCAACAAATTTGCAGGGGGGAAAAAGCAAACCAGGACACAGGCGAATACACAAAATAAGAGCAACAATGCCTGAAAGTTCACAGACAGCACAGCAACGTCTGTCCTCTCCTTCCTCTCTCCGTGTGTGTGTGTTTGTGTGTGTGTGTGTTGTGTGCGTGTGCGTGTGTGTGTGTGTGTGTGTGTGTGTGTGTGTGTGTGTGTGTGTGTGTGTGTGTGTGAGTGTGTGTGGTGAGAGTGTGTGTGTGTGTGGTGTGTGTGTGTGTGTGTGTGTGTGTGTGTGTGTGTGTGTGTGTGTAAAAAGGATGGTATGTGTTTGTACTACGTATATGAAAAACACCATTTGCTTACAATTCTTTTTTCTCCTTCAATATAATTATTATCATAATGAAGTCTAGACACTGCGTTTTCGCTATCGAAGATCCTGGACAGAATCCATTCATTTCCGACCTTGAATGCACAAGTAGTTCAGCAGAAGTTTTAAGTATGCACACGTTGCGAAAAGCTGAATATGCTTCAAAGAGCTCCGCATAAATCAGACTATACAGTGAATTTAGAAACACCCTGTGGACCATGGTCATTCATAACCTGTCACTGAGATGCCGGCGTTTTTCCTCTGAGGATTGGACTTTTCAAGTTGGCTGAAGTCCAGACAATTTTGGAGATACATTTCTTTTTTTTTTTTTTTTTTTTTTGGAATGGCGAAGAGACCAACGCCATCTTTGACATGTTGTAAAAAAATCTATTCCAAAAATTTGCAGATGCAATTACTGAGTTAGGTTTAGAGTTAGAGATGACTTAGATCTAAAAGCAAATATCATTTCAATGTTTCTAATGTAGCAAGAGATTTATTAGCTGTTTTCTTCAAATATCGAAAAAAATTATTGTCTACAAATTTTTTTCTCAAATAATAATTTTTTTCGCATTATTTCAAGTCACCATGATATCCAAAATTACGTGAATTACACTCCACATACTCAAGCAATACAATAAATTTGAGAAAATTTTCTGTTCCCTCCCCAAATCACGATAATTTTTCAGCAGTTTAGACAGATACGTGATACATAATTAAATCTAGCAAGAACGTCTGTACACGGTTTCGAGGACGCTGGGGGTTGAGAGGGGGCAAATTCTGTTTCCTACAGCTAAGGATTCTGTGTCATGTACACTGAAGCAGTTTCTTCAAAGAACACAGTGGACCGTTCTTGGACTCACACGGGTTTCACCATGGATAAAATCGCCTTCACCATGAAAGTGTTTCAGAGAAAGCAACGGTAGATTTTCACATTGTGCAGTAGCTTCTTTCAACCGACACAGATTTGTATCACACTGAACAACAGGCTGCACGTGTTCATTAGCTATATTTTGGGAAGGAATTCCAAGCAGTCATTGTTCAGCATACACAGTATCAGTATGCTATGCTACAAAGCTTTTGTTCTATGACCTACTAGAGCCCTTAAATGGATCAGCAGAACTCATCTTTTGTTGAAAAAAAAATGCAAACCAAGATATATATTGACATTTACAACAAAAATAGTGACGCCATCACAGGTCCTCCTTTATTTTGTAACCAGGCATCCTCCTTTTCTACTGACAACCCTATCATTTTTGTCTAAATTAACATTCAGGTCCAAAGTGAACGCTGTAGTTAACAAACTGTTTAATCGACCCCGTAGTTGTTTTTTGTTTTTTGTTTTTTCTTCATTAAACTTGGACAATGACGTCATCATTTAACAGTACGGTAAATGACCCTTAAGTATTGGATTAAAAAAAGTTTACTCTAGTATTACCTCGTAACTGGACCCTCTGCTTAAACTGCTAGAACACGCTTTGGCGGTACCAAGAGCGCCAAACCACATCATCGTACGAAAGACAGCGTAGCGAATCATCCTTTCTGAACACTCATTTCCGTTTAGATTGACTACGTCGCCAAGGCTATTACACCCGTAATTACATCGACAGCCAAATTACTAACAAAGAAAGAAAGCAATGTAGGGCTAGTCGGAGAGAAACTCGGTCTCTATTCAGAAACCCCCATTGA
Organism: Conus ventricosus; assembly: GCA_018398815.1. Lineage (NCBI taxonomy): Eukaryota > Metazoa > Mollusca > Gastropoda > Neogastropoda > Conidae > Conus > Conus ventricosus. The sequence continues at coordinate 8,237,705 of CM031610.1, forward strand.
GAAATTTTGTTCCCCGAAGATACAAAACCAGTATCAAAGGCACCAATATTTATCTGTTCGTAAACGTTTTGCACCTGAAAAAATCTGTACCTAAAAATGTATACTTCATGTATTAGAACAAAACAGTCAACATATTGCACACGCATACACGAATGAGACAGAGAATGGAAGAGACAGAGAGAGAAAGAGAGAGAGACAGAGAGAGAGAGAAAGAGACACAGAGAGAGAGAGAGAGAGAGAGAGAGAGAGAGACAGCGAGAGAGAGAGAGAGACAGAGAGAGAGAGAGATGAGAGTGGGGTTGAGCTGGGGGGATACAGAAAAAGGGAAGGAGGGAAGGGGGGATTCAGACTCGCAATTATATAGGCAGAGCACTTGTAACTTAATCCAACTGAAAAGAATTAGCGAAACTGGAATAACGCATCACTGTGTCTGCCTAGAATGTTTTGCTCCAAACCATCACTCAGCAGCTTAATCAAAAGAAAACATTTAATTAACTTTATTACATACAACATCAATACAAGGTTACGATCAAGAACAAAAGGAAGAAGCTAACTCCACGCACTCAAATATAAATTATCACTTGCTCCCCCTCCATACTCTCTACCCTGTCTGCCTCAGCCTCTCTCCACCTATGCCAGAGTGTATTTCAAAATGCATGAAGGGCTCACACGCTTAATTCATACATCATGAGTCGCATCAGAACGACTGAGACAGAAATAGACACCGTCGACTTCTAACGTTGCAGACAAGTATGTCTTGGGACTTCCAAGCAAACCGCAATGACTTACTTCTTTATACCATGTCACAAGTATTTGAGCTATACACCTTTAATCATATTGTGTTACTGAAGTTGCACACTTAATAATAAGCAAATGAATACATAACTGCTTTGGGGAATTCTACGGCTGGCGCTAAACCAAAAGTCAATTAACTGATAGCGGAAATTAGGTACGAACGGGAAGGGTGTATTTGATGCATTGTTCTGTGTGGGTGATCTCGTACAAAGAGAAAGGGAAAGATGTTACGGTAGCTGTCGTGTGTATATCGGGAGTGCTGGGGTGGATATGAATCCAGCAGAATTTTGTAATCCAACTTGGATTCATTCAGAAGGGAGTCTGAAAGTAATGTTTTGCGTCAAAATGCACAGGCAACATGGTGTTTCCTGCGTCTCCTTCAGACTTACTTATGTACACAACAATTTTCAAAGCTATTTTCCGTACGCTCTCATTTCACGGCGTGCCAAGTTTCAGCGAAACATGATTCTTTGATTTGCCACAACGATCCCATGAACAGCGCTGCTGGGAGACACATAACTATGACTCTCCTGACAATGGAAAAGCAGACAAGAACTGGACAGGCTCACTTTATGACAATTATTGTTCTGAGCCAGCAGAGAGCGCGCACCGCTCAAAAGCGTGCACCACAAGGCCATGACGCGTGCTTTTAGATGTCAAATACAGCGCACCTTTCGCATATTAGTGTGCGCGATTTCTGACGATTTCCAAATAAGAAAGCCTATGTCTTCTTCATTTGACCTGACTATATTTTCATTTGTATTCACCTTTAAACAACACGAGGATCACACGCCCTCGTGGACCTCCCGTTTCCCCCGTTCCTGCTTCGCCCGTACAATAACGGAAATAGGCGATGTTCGGAAGTCTGCAAGGAGGTAATCTGTGTTTGAGCACGCGATCAGGGAGAGTGATTCCACTGTGGTCACTGGACAAATGACACCGGTGGGTACGCCCAAAGCAATTTAGCCTCGTCAGTTAGCTCAACAGTTCAGTCAGACAGAGAACATGCCAAAACATGGGCGAAACGGTGCGCCTATCACACAGACAGCCAACAGCCCGATTGTTAGTCTCACGTGTGCTTCAAATCTGGGATTTGACTAGATCTGTACCGGACCCTCTCCCCCCCCCCTTCTCTCTCTCTCTCTCTCTCTCACACACACACACACACACACACACACACACACACACACACACAGAGTAATTAAGACGTAACCATTCCTCTAATCGTAAACACTATACACAAAACATAATGCAATTATTGATTATCTTATACCGATTAGGAACAAGCAGAAACGGAAACGCACACATCACGTTAACAGCCTCTCTTTGATCGCATGTGTTAGCGTTAGCGTAGGTCTTTAAGAATTGTGAGACACACCAATTTCAACACCCCCCTTCTTCCCCCCCCCCCCCCCCCCCCCCCCACGGCCATCAATCATACTAGAATGAAACAAACGAAATAACCATCTATGTGAAATTCAGGTGTGGACATTTCCTATTCCTGGTGCCCAAGGTGCGGTCTGGCTGACCAAGAAAGCGCTGGGTTATCGGACAGGTCGGGTGCGACACCTGACCTCCCGCTGGACTTGCACGCGTTATGGCAATCGGCAAACATCCACCTCTCAACTGTCAACGGGGAAAAACCGTTGTTTTGAATCGATTTATACCAAGGTGCGTGACCTCAGGGGCGCAACAGAGAAGGCCGGGGGGCACTAGCAGAAAAAGCCAGCAGGCGGAAAGGGGTGACGATTGATTGTGTGTACTAATCGGGCATTGGGGGTGACGATTGATTGTGTGCACTGATCGGGCTATTGGGGGTGACGATTGATTGTGTGCACTGATCGGGCTATTGGGGTGACGATTGATTGTGTGCACTAATCGGGCTATTGGGGGTGACGATTGATTGTGTGCACTAATCGGGCTATTGGGGGTGACGATTGATTGTGTGCACTAATCGGGCTATTGGGGGTGACGATTGATTGTGTGCACTAATCGGGCTATTGGGGGTGACGATTGATTGTGTGCACTAATCGGGCTATTGGGGGTGACGATTGATTGTGTGCACTAATCGGGCTATTGGGGGTGACGATTGATTGTGTGCACTAATCGGGCTATTGGGGGTGACGATTGATTGTGTGCACTAATCGGGCTATTGGGGGTGACGATTGATTGTGTGCACTAATCGGGCTATTGGGGTGACGATTGATTGTGTGCACTAATCGGGCTATTGGGGGTGACGATTGATTGTGTGCACTAATCGGGCTATTGGGGGTGACGATTGATTGTGTGCACTAATCGGGCTATTGGGGGTGCGGTGTGTATAACTGGTCCCACCTGAGGAGTTTTATCGTGGTGATTATTCCTACCGTGTGAAGCCTTCTGCAAAACCGCATCAAAACGCTAATGGTGTAACATTGTTTGCTTCCCCTTGGACTTTGTGTTTCACCTGAAAACACTGTCACGTGACACAGGCCGAGAAGAGTATGCTCTGTCTGAAAAGTTAACATGACTTGACTTGGTGCCGGTTCATGACGTGAAGGGCGGGCGGCCTGACTAAAGGACTGTTTGTGTCATACTTGGTTCTTTGATGCTTCCGGCTGGTGGAGCCAACACACAACACACTCCTGTCCCCTATTATCACTCCTCTCTCTCGGCAGTCCCCTCCAACTGTTTGTCCTTTGACTTCATGGATTTAAGCCAGACACTTGTTTCAGACGAAAGTATTAGCAGATTGTTAGAGACATGGATCAAATATACCATTAAACGATGCTCTGCGGTCTTCTGGGGGGAACATTACGCAAATAAAGGGAATGTTTTTGTAACTTGTGCTGGATTTATTTATTACAGCAAGACTTTTTCACATAAGACATTTTGTTTTTTTTATTCTACCTGTCGCACTGATTTCAAGTTTGCGTTTCATATTCATAAGGCTGAGGTTTTCAATATGGATGGATCTGGTGCATAAAATGCAAAAACGCTGATCCCATTCAGCAGAGAGGCTTTCATATTTATTTAAGCTATGCTCCATCACACTGTGGACTGAAATCCCAGTACACATGCATTTTCATCTGAACGGCTCACCAAGCGAATAACACAATGGACGGGTCTGAGCACGACAGAATTGAACCTTCCTCCCAAACCCTCTGTTTGTAAGTCCTTGTGACACGGCCCTTTAGGGCATTTTGTTATACAAAAACCCGGTCGATGACGACCCCAGTAACCAACTCACTCTATTCAAGTAATTGCAGTTGTCTTCTGGAGTCTTTTTGTCTTCATACAACATTTACCTCCAATTCCGAGACTTCTTCCGCTGGAATACATGCCGTTTTTGTCCTTATCTACTTAAAGATTTCCCGCTCAATAAAGACTCTGTCCTTTTAAAAACCTTTTGTCTGGAATATTTTTGTCTTTGTCTCTTCCTTTAAACACTGTTTTGTGGAATGTTATATCTTTTCCTATATCACATCTAAGTGCAGAGTCTCTCCCCTAAAAGACTCGATTTTTCAGGGTTTTTTTTGTTTTGTGTTTTTTTTTTGTAGGAAACTACAGAGAGACTCCACAATACATTTAAAAGATGCAGTCCTCTCCCAACGCTTTCTGGGTTCATGAGACAGTTGTACTTTTCTTTTTCAAGTAAAAGAAGAAGAAAAAAATAAAAAGGTATACCAGAAGGTGCGGGTGGGACCCAGAAAAGCACTGTCCTCAAATGCCGAACAAACCAGCTGGGAGCAATCCTGCACCACCCTTGGAAGCCTGCGCTGTGTTCACATGGAGTGCAGGCCCGCACAGGGCATTCCTTTAGGACGTCAAGGGACATAACTGCTCCCTGGCAGATGCCATTTAATAATGGCCACTGTATGCGACACGACAGAACCGCCATGGAAGCGTTCCCATTGGTGTACCAGCTCATATATTATCATGACTGCAGAGCCCATCGGCAAAAAACGCCACCATCAAGCAACTGCCGTGTACATCCCGCAGCCTCACTCGCTGTTCCACTGACAGGTGAAGACAGTACAACTCCAGACACGGCCAAGCTTTCGCCATGAACGTGATGTTAAGCATAAACAGATATTTGTGATTCAAGCAAATCTGTGTTTACCTGTCTTGACCTTAAAACGATGAACACTAACACAAATCAACATTAAATTCTGATGAGGTGTAAAAGTTAAGCAAGATCACCCAAATGGAATTACTGAAGACCTTGTGGCATTATCACAATCTGCAAAGGCCTGTATTGTTTTCCTGTATTCCTGCAGAAGACCGAATGTGTCCTTCTTAAAGCAGCCGTAGCCTAGACGTATAGCGTAGACCAAGCTGACACCAGCCTCTCAGCTGCGCTCCAGAACATTTCTGGCACTGACGCGGAGTAACTGGCTTAGCTCTGCTGACTATACCTTTGACAGACTCCTATTGATTCCGATAGTCTGGGGTAAGGGATTTCGCTTTCCTTCTTTGTGTATGTTTATGAGTCTATATGCCGCCACCACCGCCTCCACCCACCCCCATCAACCCATCAGAAGCAACCCCCCCCCCCCCCCCTTTCCCTTTTCCAATCTTATTCCAACTCAGCCAACATCTTCCTCACCCACTAAACTCTCTCTCTCTCCTCTCTCTCTCTCTCTCTCTCTCTCTCTCTCTCTCTCTCTCTCTCTCTCTTGGGTGAGTGCACATCTCTTTCTCTGTCTATGTGCATGTCTTTCGGTATATGTTTGTGCACAGGATCATAGCCGCATGTATCCATTTACTCTCTCTCTCTCTCTCTCTCTCTCTCCTCTCTCTCTCTCCAGTCAAATGATAATGTACTGTTGTGTGTAAATGGATCTGTGTTTTTCTTCTGTTTATGAATGTTTTTTTTACACGTCTAGTCCTTGTTGGCAAATAAACAAACAAAACATGCACTGCACTTGGTTCTGACCTTTCTCAATCTGCACACTCTTTGCAAACATTACATCACCCCTCTAATAGTCTCCACATTCATCACCGCTACCTACTCCTGGCGTTACACAGAAAGAATTGTCTCCCTTTTCCCATATCCTACCCTCCGTGTCTTCAGACAGTCCGAATAATACAAACAGAGAGGGTGCATTACTGCTCTGATGGTACCCTGAATGGTATGAGTGACTGGCCCTAGGCGAAAGGACAAATCGTCTGTTTACTCTGCTAAAAGCTGGTCAAGTCAGTCTGGCTCTCTACGCGGTGTTCTACGAAGCCGTGGTACATACTCACAGGGTGGCCCAGTCATCACCCATCCATCCATCCCTGCTCCTACCTTTGGCACCAGACAAGTCGTTCAATCACTCAGTGTCACCACAGAGGCTCTCGCCAGATCATACTGGCGACCAGTAACTAGATAAGCGTTCTAGTTTTTTGTTCGACAATCGCCTCAATCTCCCGAAAAATGTGGCAAGGAATCGTGCAAAAGAGGAGTGTTTGACAAGGATGACAAAGCAATCACCACAGGAGAGCTATTATTCATGGGACGTGGACAGTTGCTGAGAACCCAACAAATCAGCCAAGGAAAAAGACAGACGAGTGTTCCAGATGTTTTGAGTGTTGAGTTTTGTTGCCGTGTTAAGTGCAAAGGGAAGTGTTTGATGACAGAGGGAGGGAGGGAGGGAGGGAGGGGGAGAGAGACAGACAGACAGAGAGAGACAGACAGAGACAGAGAGACAGAGAGAGGGAGAGGGAGGGAGGAAAGGAGAGAGAGAGAGACAGCATCATACGGACCCATGATACACACCACCTCCACCCACACCTCCAACCCCCTTCTATCACTTCTATCCCTACCTTCAGGCAAAAGACGAGTAATTCAACCAATCGCGTATCGGCAAAGACGAGTGATTCAACCCATCAACCTCACCATACCAATCCTCACCAGATCATAAAGGTGACCAATAACTAGGTAAAGATGTTAACTTTTGTCAGTTTATTTCAGCAGCAACCAGAAACTGGAGCCCGCAGTCAAGGAGAAGAGGGGTGTGTGACAAGGAGAACAAAGCGAAGCGCGAGACTGAGCTCAGCATGGAATCGTCCGGAGAGTCCGGCAGGACGGCAAAGACAGACGAGCGTTTAACGAGGGCTGTACAGAAGTGTCAAGCGTTGAGAAGCGTTGCCATGGAAGCGCGAAATGGAGTGTTTGACGGCACTTGGGTAGAAAGAGAGTGAGTGAATGGATGGGTGGGTGGGTGGAGACAGAGGCCGAGGAGACAGAGGTGCGCAGGGGAAGTTAAAGCACAAACTGTCGCCTTCTGTGTCTGGGTGCCTATGGGATGTATGAACCCGTGGTGAACACCAACATGGCAACCTCATTACCTATCCTCACACCACCCGTACCTTTGGGCGACAGACGAGTAATTCAATCAATCGATGTCATCACGTAGGTTCTCGTCATGTTACACAGATGGCCAGTAAGTAGATCAACGTACCAGCTCTTGTTAGGTTATAAGGACAAGCTCCAGATCATGTAACAGAAACTCTTGGAAAGAGGAGTGTTTGACGAGGGTTAGAAAGAGATGAGGTGAGCTACTATTCCTGCTTGTTGCAGAGCTGCCGATATTCCGACACGACAGCAAAGACAAGCAGAGGGACAAGGTTATAATGAGGACTGTACAAAAAAGTGTCAAGTGTCGTCGAGTGCTGCAACATGAAACGGGCAATCAAGTGCCTGATGACAAGCTGAGAGAGAGAGAGAGAGAGAGAGAGAGAGAGAGAGAGAGAGAGAGAGAAACAGAGACAGAGTGAGAGAGTCAGAGACAGAGAGACAAACAAACAGACAGAGACAGAGAGAAAGACAGGGAGAGATAGAGACAGAGACGCAGAGCGAGAGAGACAGAGACGCAGAGACAGACAAACAGAGACACAACAACAGGGGTAGAGAAGAAGGACAAAGAGAGAAAGAAATTTGAAATACAAGTACTTTAGAGCACACAAGCAACAGGCATCCTTACACAGGAAAAGAACCAGACAGAGGTGGGGAGTGGGAGGGTCGTAGGGATAGAGAGGATGTAAGAGGGGAAGTGCGCGCGCGCGCGTTTCGTTCGTGCGTGTGTGTGTGTGTGTGTGTGTGTGTGTGTGTGTGTGTGTGTGTGTGTGTGTGTGTGTGAGAGAGAGAGAGAGGGGGTGGGGGATGAAACCTATCTCTGAGATCAATTACCGTCATATCAACCTTTGACTTCACTGACATTCAGCGATGGCAACTGCCTTAAAACTCAGACTTTAAAAATCCATTTTCAAATGTAGATAAGCATAACATGTTACAAAGTTGCAAGTAGCATGCATTTTGAATTCGGTTGACAAGAAAGAAACACACAAGCCAACCCGGAAGAACATTCGTTAGAGTGATGACCTCTGCATCCGCCGTTTGATCTGTGTTCTTACCAGATGGAAGGCAAGAAGCTGATTTATTGACTGTAGCATGGGAGAAAAGTAGGATCTCCGAGTAGGCTTTTTAAATCTATTTATTTGTCTGTTCATTTTCCAACTTCTGTGAGCACATCAGTTCATGAGTGAAAAAAAAATCATGTAAACCCCCCCCCCCCCCCCCTCCCCGCCAAGGGAAGTAACAATACGTGTAGGCTGAAAGAGTTACTCTGCATGCACCCTTTGGGTAGGAATTGGTAAAACAGGAATTCTCAATACTATACTCACTACAATGGTTTTAATAATCCGTGAGAGGATATTCCTTGATGGATAGTGATCCCGTGGTAAAGGGTGCCCATGTTCAGGGGAACAGTCCTAGTGATCGCGCTGAACGGATCTTGGATCCGACTTCCGAACCGGAAACGCACAACAGATCCTCACCTACACTGAACTGTTCCATCCCTGGCCACTCTTCATCTTTGCACCAGGTTTCATCAACATATAGCGGTTTTCGCCTGATCTTGCTGACAAACAACAAACAAACACACGGAAGTGAAAGTATTTATGTCTTTTCTGGCGGTAAAACCTATCACATGATCAACTTACTAAATTAGCCACGTGGAATAATGATAAAGTATTTCAACTGATCTAAACTGAACAATCACCTATTTATGCTGTTCATGTCACTGTAAGTTACATCCCCGCTACTCTATACCAGTCCCCTCTAAACCTCTCTGGAAAATGTCTCTGTGGCCCCTTGTCTTGCACAGACTGAACTGTTTTTCAAGGTTTCGCAGCGTTGTCTTCAGTACATGTGACAAGTTGTTCCAGGTGCTGAACAGCCCATGAAAATCCTTTGAAATCTGTCAGTCACCTATCCCAGGCAAAAACAGGACATGATCGATTAACTCTCCTCAAAGCTTGCCTGGTTTCTGACGGTGGTCTGTAAACCTCTGTGAATACTCACGTAGTACCTCAACCATCCATGCTTCCGTCTTCTACTCTCGGGAATGCAGACCAGTGATTCAATAACAGATCCTCCCAGATCGTAGTAACGAGCAGTCGTGTGGTAAGTGTGTTAGCTTTTCTAAATTTGTCGCGGAAAGTTCCCAACAATGTAAGAGACTTGGGCAGAGGGGCGGCTGACTAGGCTGACAAAGCGAGGGGAGCTAACCTTGCCTCCCTTTGGGTGAAACCGAAGATGGCAGAGAAGGTAACGAGGATGACAGGCGAGGAGGAAGACGTGTAAGTCAAGGCGACAATCGTCTTCCAAGGACTGCATTACTGGAGAGCAACGTGTCAAGAACTGAAACGACAGGAGGCGTGAAAAGGGCTGTGTCATGGAAGAGAGGACATACAGACAGACAGACTGATAGAGAGACAGACAGACACACTGATATATAAAACAGACAGACGGACAAAGCAGACAGACTGATAGACAAGACAAGCAGTCAGAGAGAGAGAGAGAGAGAGAGAGAGAGAGAGAGAGAGAGAGAGAGAGAGAGAGAGAGAGAGAGATGGACAGTGGGGGTGAGGGACACAAACAGAAACAAGCATACACATATAGACAAACAGGCGGACAGACATATACAGAGTGAACAAAACAGAGACAACGACAGACAGACAAAGACGGACAAACAATTACAAGCCAGGAACACTCACCGTCAGTTTACTCTTCCCAGCTGCCGTTTGAGGAAGGGGAATAGAGGAGGTAGAGGTAGGGGTGGAGGAAGAGGAGGAGGCTCCAGACACACGCGTTCCCGACGACACGGGGATGCGGGTGTTTGCACCCCGGGGTGGGGCTAATGTCCCCGTTGCCATGGTAATCCCAACAATGAGGAAAAATCACTGTCTCACGGTCGATACTTCAGCTGAATCTCACCCATATCATAAACGGACACTTCCGGCAGTTCTGCTTGACGTTTTTTGTTTGAATCCTCGGCACCGAATCACTCTCACTAACAATCCGTAACGGCCGCGTCAACAGCTTTTCACACGTGGAATCACTCTCACAAATTGGCTTTGAAAGACGTGTTAAACAGTAAGACGTGATCTCCAAAATCCTTTGTTTTCGGTTTTCCCTCTCCATAAAGCGTGAATGACATCAGTCGCCCAGATACAAAGTATACCTGACAACGCTGGAAATATCTTTGCTGGAAATAATGAATTTTGATACATAATGAATATTTACTATCCTTTTGAGGTTTGTGCAATATCAATAAATTTCGACAGAAGAGCTTTTTATTCACTTACTCATTCGATAAAAGGCGTTCCTCTCAGCACTTTCCATAAACTTCATCTGCTCTAAATGTTCAGACTACTGAATAAGAATTAGTAAAGACGAACTGTTGACGTTTTTCACCAACCATTATGTTTCCTTGACGTTCACCACGAAGAACATCTTTAACAGACGTTTTGGACCTGTGCATCTCGTGTAACTTTGTAACGAGTTCAAACACTCTGTGAAGAGTAAGACAGACTGGACAGCTGTTATGCGGTCTTCTGCAAAATTCAGAGAAAGAATGGATAAGCAAGGGGATGTTACGACTAAAAGAAAGTGATATTTTTTCTTGATACACACATCCACAATCATGGGTAAAATTCTGAACGTGAAGGCAACGCAACCAGGACTACTATTCCAATGTTCATTCCGAGAAAAGTTCTGAACGTGAAGGCAACGCAACCAGGACTACTATTCCAATGTTCATTCCGAGAAAAGTTCTGAACGTGAAGGCAACGCAACCAGGACTACTATTCCCATGTTCATTCCGAGAAAAGTTCTGAACGTAAAGGCAACGCAACCAGGACTACTATTCCAATGTTCATTCCGAGAAAAGTTCTGAGCGTGAAGGCAACGCAACCAGGACTACTATTCCAATGTTCATTCCGAGAAAA
>CM031610.1:8253756-8276256 GCA_018398815.1 Conus ventricosus
GAAAACCGAGATACAAACCGCGGTAAAAAAAAAAAAAAAAATAAATAAAGAAAGAAAGAAAATAAGTGGCTGTTAATTCAATTACATGATCTGGTTTGCTGTCCTCGTAACCAGCATGTGGGACAAGGTCAGTGTCTGTCTGCATCTGTTTCTGCCTACCTCTGTGTCTGTCTGTCTGTCTGTCAGCCAGTCTGTCTGTCTGCCTGCTTTCCTGTCTATCCTCTGTCTGTTTGCGTCTGTGTATGTGCGTCCAGTCAAAACTTTGTTTTCAGATGTGGTTTCAAAGTCAGGTGACAGCAAGTGGAAATTGAAACCGACTTAAAACAAAGAATACTATTCCGCACGAAAGGGACAAACAAACTACACGACACAACACGACGCGTTTCGACCTATTCACTCTTCTTCAGGCAAGATAAGCAACATTCAGGACAACGAAAACGAAGAACGAGAATCACAGCCCCAACAGTCTCATCTTCATTCAACGTCCATTTTGCGCCCAATTGGAGGAGGTAAGTGACTGCTCGTTCCTTGATTTCATTTTCGTGTTTATCTTGCCTGACAAAGACCAAACAGGTGGAAACGCTTCGTGTTTTGTCTTGTGGTTTGTCCCTTTCGTCCAGCGCAATAGTAGTCTTTCTTTGAAGTTAATTTTCTAACGGTGCATGGAATGAGCCCTAAACATCATGGGGAGATACATTGGGAAAGGGGACAGGGGGGGGGAGGATTGGTAGGGGGGGGGGGGGGGGCAACAGAAAAGAGACGGAACGTCAAAGAGACAGGAGGAAAGAGAAAGGGAAAGAGAGACACAGGGAGAGGGTGAGAGGTAGACAGAGAGAAACAGAGGACAGAAATATGTGAAGGAGAGAGAGAGAGAGAGAGAGAGAGAGAGAGAGAGAGAGAACTTGTTACTAGTTTGCAATATAATGGATCAAATCCCGTTACACACACACACACACACACACACCTAACATGACGACAAGCCCTGTACGCCCACGAGGCGATCGTTACCTGACCGCCAGGACAGGAGGACAGGACGTCAGGCAGACGGCAACACAAACACCTGCAGTGCAGAGCGCAATACTGTATGCATGGCCGAAAGGAGGGAACATGAGAACAGCCGTTTATGTAATGCTCCATGTTCTGTGTGCCGCTTGGATGGTTATATTTGTGTGACCTAATTAACGGCAGCGTGGGCCGCTTCTCTGCAAAGTTTTGGGCAGATCGGTGATGGGAGATGGGGAAGGCAGAGGTGGGGGAACGGGGAGGGGTGGGGACGGATGGTGTCAGCTTAATGGTTCCGGATCTGTTCGCTGTATCCTACTGCCGCCACCCTACTGCCGCCACCCCTTCCCTTCTTACTGCTGCCACCCCTTCCCTTCCTACTGGCCAAATCGTACAAACAAAAATAGGCTTATAAGGACGTCATAAATATACACAAATTACAAAAATAGGCTTATATGGACGTCATAAATATACCCAAATTACAAAAATAGGCTTATATGGACGTCATAAATATACACAAATTTTAAAAGGTGTTTTAAATAATTGCAGTCACCTCATTTTGCAACTAACTATATAAATTTTGTAGTGTGTGTCTACCATCCCTCAACTACCTTTTACAGTGTGTGTCTACCATCCCCCAACTACTCTGTTCACCTGCCTACCCCTGCTTCCCCTTCTGGACGTTCTGAATGCAGGCTACTAATGGTTCTTTCCTTCAGTTATGGAGCAAGTTCTGAAGAAGTGGACATCTATGGAATAGATATGTAGCTTAATCAAATGAATAAGCCGCAAGACCTATCATGCATACAGTCAATGTCTTTGACGGAATTTATGCATGAGGGAAAACTTTTCCAGACTTACACTTCTCTTTTGTTCCATGAAACACAACTTAGCTGTGACCAACATAAGGCATGGATCCCATTTACATACTTACTTGCTTTTAAGAGTACTGTTATACCACAAGTCCCCAGTTGGTATGAAAGCAATTGCCTTTTAAGGATTAATCTGTAATGCACATCTCCAACTTGCTCTGAATTTTTCCTGTTCTGTTCACACACGCGCGAGAGAGAGTGAGAGAGAGAGAGGAGAGAGAGAGAGAGAGAGAGAGAGAGAGAGAGAGAGAGAGAGAGAGAGAGAAAGAGAAAAGGGGAGAGAAAGGGTGAGAGACAGACAAGACACAGAGACAGAGGCGGGCATACAAACAGACAGACGACAGACAGACAGACTGACAGACATACAGAGACAGACAGACAGACGGATGGATAGAAATAACTTGTTTGGATGTGTCAATAGTATCTCAATAACATATCTGAAGAGGAAAGATTTCTGTGCCAAGTGCATGCAACACGCAATGGTACAAAAAAGTTGCAGAGAGAAAGAAAGAACATCAATAAGGCTTCGCCATCGTGTCCACCCACCCTATGTGGACTCGATGGTCGCGAGTTTCACCAGGGAACTTCATAGAAGCCGGATATGGTTTCACAGCGATCCCTAGCGGCGACGAGAGAGCAACCTGCAAGCCCTGCCACTGGCAGGGGAGACAATCAAACAATGCCCATAAAGAACTGGCCATCGATCAACTCCCGATCGTGTCAGTCCCAATCCCTCCATCCCTTCTTCTTCTCTCCCTTAGAATCCCCCCCCCCCCCCCCCCCCCCCTGTTCAGAAGGTCACAGACCTCACATGTTTAAATACGACGTGGCATGACCGTTAAACAGACACCATTACCGTCCTCTGCCGCTGTGTAGTCCCTTCTGTTGCTGTTGTATTGCCTCTGTTAAAAGGAATTTATTTTCACACATTGAGAAGACTAAGTTGCAAAACAACACCATAATAACTATGTTTCGGTTCTATTACAGCCAAGGCGACCAGACAGGGCCCTTGTAGGACTAATAACAACGTCAAAGACGACAAAAACTGTCACACAAGTGGTCGACAACAAAAAGAAGTCATTAATAAACAAGTAAATGGTAACAAATATGTTTTAAACAGTTGTAAATATCATCATCAAAACAGAAAACAAGCACAGATGCAAACAAGCGAAACGATCACAAGTCCTAAAAGTTCCAACACAGCTCAATAACAACCTCTCTCTCTCTCTCTCTCTCTCTCTCTCTCTCTCTCTCTCTCCTCTTTTTCCCCCCAGGCCTCTCCGCAAAGAAAGTAATCATCCAGCTAAAGGTCGGGCGAACGCCTTTTGACCTACAATACAATTTGATTACAATTAACCACGATTGAGAAGAAAGGGGAAATGGGTTAAAAAAATAAATATATAAAAAAGAAAAGAAAAAAAAAGACATGAAGGAAGACGAACAAAAACGGGGAGAAACCAGCAATATTTGAAACAAACGGGAACACAAATGTATCCACTGCTGCTGACGACTGACACAATTAAAATATTTTCATACTTCATATCTACCGTTAGATTCCTTTGAAATGCACTGTGACAACAGTATATTTTCATACTTCATATCTACCGTTAGATTCCTTTGAAAGGCACTGTGAAAACAGTATATTTTCATACTTCATATCTACCGTTAGATTCCTTTGAAAGGCATTGTGAAAACAGTATATTTTCATCCTTCATATCTACCGTTAGATTCCTTTGAAATGCACTGTGACATCAGTATATTTTCATACTTCATATCTACCGTTAGATTCCTTTGAAATGCACTGTGACAACAGTATATTTTCATACTTCATATCTACCGTTAGATTCCTTTGAAATGCACTGTCAAAACAGTATATTGTCATACTTTATATCTACCGTTAGATTCCTTTGAAATGCACTGTGACAACAGTATATTTGCATACTTCATATCTACCGTTAGATTCCTTTGAAATGCACTGTGACAACAGTATATTTGCATACTTCATATCTTCCGTTAGATTCCTTTGAAAGGCACTGCACTGAGGTCAGAAATGTCTTCATTCATTTTTCACTTTACAATGGAGAACTGTGCCACCACTAGAATAAAAAGAACTGTTTTTTCAGACTGAAAATCAATATTCGTTTCCAAAAGTTGTAAGTGATTCACTTAATCAACAATTTGCATCGTTATCTCTCAAGTTGTTTGTGGCAGATTGAAAGTATTGTAAAACACGTTTACGTACACACATCTCCAGAACAGGTGTCCAATGCTCTCATTTTCTTGAAGACAAAAACTATATCAGTCGTTTGCCCCCATGAAAGTCAACGTCACATCCATTGCTAAAGGTTTTACATACTAGTCTGACCTGGAACCATGATAGTTTTTGTTATATTTCTCGCCTGTTTAAACAATATCTGTCAACTAATTTCAGTACTACATTTTTCCTTCCACTGCAACGTGGCTTAATTTTGTATATCAGAATTCAGTTTTCCTCCTCTGTGTGATGGGCCTCCAGTTTTTAATTCATTCTCATGATTTGTTGTTTTTTTTGGGGGGGCAGACAAATCATAATGCCTTCTCTCTGTGTAGCTAATATGTTTTCCCCCTCTACTCCTTCATTCAGTGACTGTCAGGCCAAGCAAGCGAAACAATGACCGGTAAAACAGATTTAACCAGAAAGAGAATCAGCCTTTTGCTTGCAGCCAACAAGTAGAACAAGGGTTGGACACAAGTCACACGCCGATATTGTTAAAAGAAAGAAAAAACAGAAAACAGTACTCCAGCATTGTAATATAATCATTACGGCACGTATACTCACCAAATGCGGCAAGAGAACAGGAAAAGGCCGACTCTAAGCCACTTTCACCCTCCACCGAGTTTTTGGGCGAAAGTGGCCTAAAGCCGCCTTTTCCTGTGGCGGAAGAGAGAGAGAGAATCACCGGCAGACAGACAGACAGACAGAGAAGAGAGAGACAGAGAGAGACAGACAGACAGAGAGGCGGGCAGAGACACACACACACACACCACACACACACACACAAACACGAACACTAACACACACACAGACACTTTCTCTCTCTCTCTCTCTCTCTCTCTTTCTCTCTCTCTCTCTCTCTCACAGACACATACACACACACGCACACACACACACACACACACACACTCGCACACACACACACACACACACAACGGACGGGCACACACACACACACACACACACCTCACACACACACACACATACATACATACACACGCACACGCGCGCGCACACACACATACACAGTAGTGTCTGCGTTGGCCAAAAAAATCAATACTGCTGAACCCCCTCTTCTTCCCTCCTTTTCACCCCCTTCCTCACGCCGGTTACAATGTATTGCATCATGCAGCGAGACGGCGCGCCAAAAAATCAATACTGCTGAACCCCCTCTTCTTCCCTCCTTTTCACCCCCCTTCCTCACGCCGGTTACAATGTATTGCATCATGCCGCAAGACGGCGCTGTCACAGCTGGGCCAATCATCGAGGGCGCAGTGCTTACGGCGCTCACATGACCAGTTTCCAACACCGGTTTCATCATTCTTCTACTGACTTCCGGACTTGCAAGGACGCTTTTACTTCGCTCTGTTGTGACCACTGTGTTTTACTTGTGTTATTTTAAAATGGCTAAAACGTTACTGAAGAACAGGTTTGTTATTCGGGGCCATAAGTTTTACTTTAACTGCATGTTGTGAAACCGGAGAGATTGTTTTTTAGAAAACGAAAAAAAGTGAACTAACTGCTTTGGAAATGAACGGCTATCTTAAAGGTTTGTTGGTTCAAGGAAATGAAACAAGATGTAGCTAGTTTTAATACGTGTTTGACTATTGATGGTGATAAGTTTTATATTTTTAACATAAAATCCGCACACTTATTCTGACTAATTTCTAACCTACAAAACTATGTGTAACAGATAGACACGAGGCCGAAACCTCCGCTTAATTTACGGCTAGCGAGACGCGCTACCTTCGTTCACACAGCGCACGGCAAGCGACCAAAAAAATCAATAAAGCGGGAGACTGGGTTTGCCAGGTGAGGGGTGGGGGTGAGGGGGGCGTATTCATTTCAGG
Source organism: Conus ventricosus (assembly GCA_018398815.1). Classification (NCBI taxonomy): domain Eukaryota; kingdom Metazoa; phylum Mollusca; class Gastropoda; order Neogastropoda; family Conidae; genus Conus; species Conus ventricosus. The sequence continues at coordinate 8,259,735 of CM031610.1, forward strand.
TTGACAGCGCGCCAGGTGTCGTTAGCGAATGTTCTAGACTGTTACGTGTCACTCCCACTTTGTGACCGCTACGGCAGCAAGACCGGGGTGTATTGTTCTCAGTTTGTATTAGACTTGATTGATTGTTAACTACAGATTCAGTGTTTATGGGGCAAGCTGATCTGTGTATTAAGATGTGTATACTTTTCTACTTTTTTAATTCTAACCAGTTTATCTGCCTTCAAGTGTGCCCTTATGCAACTGGATGGCGATTTTCGAATGTTCTGGCAAAACTAGATAGGGTTAGGCAGACCTTAGTACATCTACCAGTATGGAGAGGAGTAGTGTGTGGCTAGCACTATCTTCATATAAATGCTCCAAATATACAATGACGGATGTACTACTACTGGCGATTAGAGCCGCCATAAAAGCTCGGCTACAGCAGTAATTGCTGTAACTCTGCCATAGCCAGTTGCAAGCCTGGTTGAGAAAAGAGGAGCAGAGCAAACTAGGCCAAACAACCCTATGTGATCGCTTGCCGCCAATGACGTCAGCACCTGCAAAGCTTGGTGGCAAACTAGGTCAAACGACCCTATGTGATCGCTTGACTACAAAGCGCGGCAGCACCAGCAAAGCTCAGCGGCAAACTAGGCAAACGACCCTATGTGATCACTTGGGGTTGATTGAGGTTGCGCGCGAGACACAGCCTGTTTAGTCACAAAGCAAGAAGTGGCCCTAGGAGTTCTACTTTTTGTTTGTTGTGTGTTTTGCCTACCCCACGCACGCACGTCCCCCCACCCCCACCCCTGGACTGTCTATTGTGTGTTTGTTGTTTGTTTTGTCCTGCCCCCACGCATGCACACCCCCACCCCCACCTGCCCCACCCCCACCCACGCATGCACACACTCAAGTTCCTTCTAAGTTTTTAACAAGTTATTCTCAAGTTCTTACTTAGTTACTTCTAAGTTGTCCTTAGAGTCATTCTTAAGTTATCCCCAAGTTTTTAATAAGTTCTTGATCAAGTTCTTAATTAAGTTCTTAATAAGTTTTTGATCAAGTTCTTGATAAGTTCTTGATTAAGTCATCCTTTAAGTACAACCAAGTTCTTATTATCAAAAAAAATACAAGCTATGTTTTTTATCTTAAATAGTAATGTCTAATATAGTACACACACGCCTCAAAAAACGCGTCATCGTTGAGGATGTCTTGCTCAGCGTTTTCTGCATAGATTTTAAGGAAGGTCTTACATCCGAAGCAACCGCATTGATTACAATTCTGGTCTATGGAAATGTCTTTTATAGACTCCATGTCTTTATTTATTGACTTTATCATTTTATAATACGCCATGATTTATTTTTATTAAAAAATTTAAAATATTATTGCATTATAAATGGATCAAAATGATCTTTTGTTATTGGCGGTTTTGGCGTGCAGTTGTCTCTTTCTGTATTTAATGGTTCAGATTTTTTTGATTGCTTTTGTTTCTGTTGCCATCGGTTATATATTTTATAACTGTAATAACCGCCCCCAACAGCAGCAATGGCGCCAAAAATGGCAACAGTTTTAAGTTCAATATTCCATGAAGACTTTGGTGCCCTTGTATCACATGGAGTTTTTTATAGCGGGCATTGAATCAACTTGTTCTGGCGTTGGCGGTGTTATGTTTTCATGATGAGTCATATTCTGTAACATTAATTTTTTTTTGTCTGTTCCACTCTGCTAATTTTTTTCCTGCTTCAACACGCCCAGGATTTTTAATGGCCTCCACCTGATTCAGCGTTTTCTGCCGATTTTCTGGCTTGGTTACTTTCTCCACCTGATTCAGTGTTTTCTGATTCTGCTGATTTTCCAGCTCGTTCATTTTGAAGGGAAATAAAATCTATATGATTAAAAGTTATTAATCCCATGATTAATGGCGATAACAATGTTCCAAATCTGTAATACAGATCACACCCTAGAGACTCTAATGACTTTGTTAAAACTGGATCCTGCGTTAAATCATACATAAAATCCTGTTCAGAATCAATGGGCGCAAATCTACTAACTAGTTTAGTGTACAAACTAAGAACCGTTTGCCCCACACTTTTCACCATTCTAGACCCCAGCTGCGCTTCATACCTGTTATGATACTTTAAAATGTCTTGTGAAGACATCTGTTGAATCTGTTCTATGCTGAATTCAGTTCCGAGGAACTGTTTTGTTTTCCCACATGCTGCCAAAGAATACAGCCTCTCCTTTTTGGGCATAATAGCTTGATCATCAACTTGGTCATTCATAAGTTCAGGCAGGTTTAGGCTGCCTTGTAGATGTAGTAGATCATCACTGTTCATGTTTTTTAATAATTATAATTATTTTATTTTATAAAAATGAGCACCGAAAAAACTGTTGCTAACCTTGTATACCATTCTGCTGTTATTGGAGGACTAAGTGTAGGATACTCAATGCTTGGTAAAAGCCTGTTAAGAATTAAACCAGCAGATCTTGGCAAACTAGACTTTGAGGATTCAGCAAAGCTGATTGCTATCATTGCAGCTTCGGTTGCCACGAAAGATTTTCTAGTTAAGCAAGGAATAATTCCAGACAATATAAATATGTAAGAAAAAAAACATTTATAAAAAATGGCTTCACTCGCAATAATGATAGGCGGCGCTGTGGTGAATGCGCTTGCTTTTAGTGGCAGTAATTTGCATTTAGTAAACTGGGGAATGACGGCGAGAGAAAAAGACATAACAAAGCTATGGAGGAACTAGCAGCTGCACAAGACGCCTATGAAAGGCAGAGACTTGAGCAGTTAGATTTTATTAATGGCACACTGAAAAGACAGGGGCATGCAGCTTACACATTTAAAAAATGTTGATCAAGCAATAAAACAATATTATCTAGTAACAGGCAAACCAGTCCAGACATTGCCCCCACCAAAATTCAGTGACTTTTATCAACCATCAGAAAAACAAAAGATGCAAGAAATCGCGTTTATTGTCGTTGGTATGACCGTTGTGTATTTTGTTGCACATAATATTGGCTGAATAAAAATGAACAAAATTATTATTCGCCCAAAGGATATTGGAAGGGCATCACAGCAATAAAAAAGCTAAGCCAAGCGGCAGGAGTCAGTGAACAAACAGCAAAAGAATGGTTATCTAAACAAGCGATTTGGCAAATTTATTTACCGGCGCCTAGACGAATACAGAGACCACACTTTGTCAATACAACTCCAAACGACACCCATCAAATGGATCTTCTATATTTACCCTCCTGATAGGATTAGACGAAAAAGATTTAAGTACGCACTCACAGTCATTGACATGGCTTCAAGATACAAAGATGCGGAGCCATTAACACAAAAGAGTGCTTCTGCTGTTGCTGTTGCTATACAACTGATATATCAACGAGGCCCCTTAACTTTCCCTCGCATGATTCAAGTCGATGATGGAAAAGAATTTAAAGGCCAAGTGAATCAATTATTGTTAAAACATAGAGTTACCATTAAAAGAGGCATTCCAGGAGTTCACAGATCACAGGCTTTGGTTGAAAACTTTAACAAACAGTTAGCCGAAAGACTTTTCTCCTACCAGTATCACAGAGAGCTGATTGACAATTCTCGCAACACAGAATGGGTTAGAAGACTGCCCTCAGTTTGTGCGCAATGAATAATGAAGAATTTAAAGGCCTAAAACCAGTACAAGCAATCAAAAGAAAAACAATAAATGTTGCTGAAGGAGAGTCTTCATCCGGCAAACTATTACCATTTGGATTGAAAGTAAGGTACCTTTATTTACCGGGGGAAGCAGAAGGGGACACTCGCATCAGGGCAACTGATCCAATTTGGAGTGTTGATCCATATGAAATAAAAAGAATTTTAAAGATGAATCCGCCCGTGTATTATTTACGAGAAACTGGCACAACAAAACAACCAGCCCCTCAAAGATCTTTTGTGAAGGAAGAACTGCAGATAATCCCGCCAGGCACCGTTCCGCTTTAATTAATTTACGGTCCTCCAGTGCCCGATTGCATATGAAAACTCTGGATTAACAAACACCCGTTTTGTGTTTGTTCTATCTAATGACTTCTTTGTTACAACAGTTGTGTTGATCTCATGTAGATTAGATCGTAGTTTTACGTTGTCATGATGAAAAGTCTTATTGCCAAACAATGCTTCTTGTAGTTGTCATGTGATATGTTTGACTGCACAACGCTGCGAGATATTCCCTTTGCTTTCTTAATGATTTTCTCCTGGCTCGAAATACTGTACATTTTTGACCTTAAACCAACATACTCCTTAATCACCTTTCCAGATAATTCATCCTTCATCTTTCCTAAAACCTTCTTGTTAGTAATTGAATGCAAAGGCGAATCTTTAGGGTAAACCACCCCGCATGACCTTTAGCTACTTCTAATTCCATGTCTTTATAGATATCTTCAGTAGGGATATCTAAACAAAACTATCAGTATCTGTGTAAAGTACTCTGGACTCAGGATACGAGGGCTTAAAGTAGTCATAAAGAAACTCTAACATCAAAAGCTTTGATAATTCTAAAACAGTAAACCCAATAAATACAGGTTTGTCTAATTTGACTTTCTTTTTTTTCATCATTATGCCAAAAAGGTGATCATGAAATCTTCTGAAGTCCTGATAATTAGGTTTTGAAGTCAGCTTAATTGCTTCGTTCTCTCTGGTGACTAAATCTGACATCTTTGCGCTTGTGCGGATTCTCCATAGTCTTTCCAAAACAGCTGTTGTTCATCAGCTTGAAAAAGTCTTTTTCTGAAGCATCTGTGGATTTAGTTCTGAGGTCAGTGTTCTTCATGATGTATGGTTTCATGAACTGTTCTTGATCGAAAGCAATTATACGATGAACTGCTGTCAACTTCAAACCGTGTCTTAAATAAAATTGTAGAAGTCTGTAATGACAGACATAATTTTTTTTGCCTCGAAGATTAGGCACAAGTTTAGGCGGCTCTCTTGGATTCATCTTTAGACTTTCTGCTGCCAATGGATAGTCATTATGCAGGTCATGGAGTTCATGAGGATATTCTAAGTCAACTTCTAGAATGAAACCACGCTGCTGATCAGGCGTTAAACTGTTCAACCACTTTAATGCCTTTTGAATATTATTCGTACCTGTGTACATCTTGAAGTTACGTAATGGAAGTGATTGCGCCATAGCCCAACCATACAGATTGTTTGCATCTAAATACATGAGATAGTTAGACCTTTTACTCGGATCATAGTCGTCCAAGTATTTGTTGTTTGCTTTACAGTAATGATGCGACGCCATACTAATTCCTCCACGCAATCCGTTTTCAATCATCTGGATCATTGGTAAATCCGACAATAAATCATCTGTACTCCAGTAAACTTTAAGAAAGCGTCCCAGCTCATCCCGGCGCAGAAATATAATGCGCAGGATCCAAACTGTAATGTTTCATGCAGGTCTTTCTATAATTTTCAAAGACGGTCCGCCAACAAACATACATCTGCCATTAAATAGGAGTCATGATAGTCTCCCATCGTTTTACAATCTAACTTTTGCCAAGCATCTTGAGCATGCTGGTAATCGGTTGTCGCTGATGTCCTTTCCTCTAAGACTAGAAAGAACGCGCCTTTAGGCGGAAGTGTATCTTCGTCAAACCTTTCCCAACTGTTCATGTACTCATAAGGATAAACGCCCTTTCTAACAAGAGTTGAGTCAAAATATTCTTCTGTTATTGGGCAGGACTTTAAGGACATAGCCAGTGCCTCTAATGAGCCCATCATGTGTTGCATAGAGTCATAAAAAGACATGTTATTTAGATTAAAGCACATGTACTTTTCTGATGACTGTGCAATGCATGACACGCTGAAGGGCATCGTCCACTGCTTTCATTATAAGATGAGAGTCGTAACCTCGCAAGTTATGAAAGAATACAGGCAGCTTCCATGTCTTTGGATCAAACTTTAGTTGAAGATTGCATTTACTGTGCGCTGCACCTCTAAACTTCCCACTAATGTGATCATGGTCTCTTACTGTGGGGTTTACACTCTTGGGCGTTAGCTCTAAACCACAAATCCAACAATGTGTGGCTGAGTCATACTGTTGTTGGTCTTCAGGTGCCATTATGATTTCAGATAAGTTTAGATTATTAGAACAGTCATTGCGCACTTGCTGCATGCGTTCTAAGAAGTATTTTGCAGCATTAGGTCCTCTATATAATTCTGGCTCTGAATGAACGCCATCCGACCTGACAACAATGAAAGCAAATGAACAAATTTGATGATTACTCATTAAGACTGTTTTTCGAAGTTTTTGTGGCGCTGGCCCTTCATAAGGAACAATGAGTGATTCAAAGTCTGCGTAAACAACATATGGAGAATGTTGCAGCCGTTCCAGTTCTTAAAACTAACTTTAGATCCTGGCGGGGGCGTAGTTAGTTCTGTCTTACAGTCTACAGAACTTTTACAATGTTTTATATGTTCAAGCGCGGCTTGAACAGATGGCATTCTTGTTAAACATTTTCTACAGAATTCTTGTTTATGTTCATGCTTTGAAGTATGCGCTAATAATCTGCTCATTGTGCGTATCAATGTGTAATGGGGCAGCCCTGCTGGCGAAAACATTAGGAGTAAGTCCACATGACTTTTGGCTGGTTCGCCTATTGTTGGACTGTTCTTGGACACTTTAATTGGCACCAAATTTGTTTCCTCATCCATGTGTATACATTAACAGTTATTGGGTTGTTTTGTTCTTCAAACTGATCAATTTGGTCTACACTAACAGAAAGGATATTCCCTTGAAGTTAAGATCTTTGGCGTATTGCTGATAGTTAGTCACTCTTTCTGCGTGTTCGCGGACATGATGCAGCCTTGCAAGAACGCACCACATGAAACATTTGTTGTCTGAATTTTTTATGTTTAAAACTGCTCTCTTTAAAACCAACTCTCGAGGTAGCGGAATGTAAGCCTTGCCTACAATCGGTGCATACTTAGCCTGTTTTAATCTAATCTCTAAGACTTCGCCCTCTGACCAACCAGAGCCTCTCATTTTAGCTTCTTCAGCGGCAGCGTCAAACTGTGTAAGCAGTTCGTCTGCCCAACTGGGTGTTAAGTCATTAGAGGAAGAATAGTCTGTTGTTTAGTTGAGACCCAAACTTCTAGATTTTCTTCATTTATTGTTATATAGTCGATTAAAACAGCTAACATTACTTTAACTGGCGGGTCTATTGTTAGTTCACTTGGAACTTGAGAAATAGCATGTACAACACTTGCCTGTACGTTTGTTGGGTCAATGACTTCTAAATCAATATCATTCAGTGCTCTTGATAAACCCTCTCTCGAGCATTCCTTCAAACAATTCGTCTTGTCCTTCATATATCTTAGCCATGCTGTCCTTCTTTTCTAAGCCAAAATATTTATTTAAATTAAAAAAAAATACTTAATCAGAACCAATATCAACGGTCTTTTTGCGCTTGGACTCATAAACTAAAGTATAAACACCCTTCGGTGTTGTTAATGTGAGCTGTTTAGAACAGAGTTTAATGTCTCGTTTACTTTTTTTAAGCATTCCTTTTTTATCTGCTCGGGGTCTGGCTGTTGAGAAAAACTTGTCCTCGCCTTTCTTTGAAGATCAAACTTTTGTCTTTTGTAGTCATCAAAATCGGCCTGTAAACGATTAAATTCTTCATCCGTGATGTTTGAGTCAACAAGCGCTTTATTTATTGTCAGTTTAAACGAGCTAAGTTTAGCTGTTATTAGTTGAACCATAGCTGTGTGCTTTTGGAGTTTAGTTTTAATTTTTTGCTAGCAGCACCTACGGCTAATGAACACAGGCCAAGAGCTAAAGACAAACCTCCTAGAGGTAAAGCTGCGGGCGCGCCTATGCCCGTTGCTAAGAGACCTACGCTCGTTCCTGCTGATAGAGCACTAATAGTCGATGCTCCAGTATTAACATATGTAACAGCATTAAAGGCAGCAGAATACCTTCGTTTGGTTTTGCTGTATTTTGAAAGGTCCTGCTCTAGTTTTTGTTGCATTTGCGTAATGTTTGTTAATCTGAAGGTTTTTACTTCAGGGGTTTCTATAACAGCAGAATTGCCTGCTATCTCTTCTTTTGGCGGCGCTGTAGGCACGTTTGGATAAACCTGAACAGACATGCTTTTTATAAAATAAAAATAATTTAGTATTGTATATCTTTTAATCTGTTATTTTCAATATTCAGCTGCGCATCATATAATAAAAACAAATGTGCATTAAGCGGTTTATCAGCTTCTTCTTCTTTATCAATTTGAATGTTTATTACGTCTCTCACAGTTCTCCCGCTTCCATGTAACTGATTATCCTCTGTTGACCTTAGGTCAATCCATAAACCGTATTTTGTTGTTAAATAATCATCAAGCCTAACATTGTGAAGATGTAAATCTTTAGACACACGGTCTGCTGTTAGACTTCTACCCCTCCACCCCCAAACAATTTTCTTATTTCGTCAAAATGATGATAAGGTCTAAGCCCGCTAGCGTAGATTTGGTTAGGACTACCATCAATTGTACATTGCACTTTCGCTATTTTAGGATTAAAAAACTTTTCACTTCCTCTTTAAACGGTTCTTCATCTTCGCACAGCAATAAAATACCTTTAAGCGATCTTGCTGCGACACTAAAACTAAAATTCCATATAGTGTCTGCCCTGCTTCTGGGATATGTTGTATGATGAATCACTCTTTCGTAATATATTGCTAATTTTGACTGATATTGTTGTTCAATCAGCCTTGCTAAATTAGGGTTGCTAACAACGTCAAACTCTAACGAGATGTCAGAAATGCTGTACTTTGCTTCGGTGTCTGATGATCTGATAACGCGTTTGTATTCATTAAAAGTTAGTTCATATGACAATCTGTCTTTTAATGCTCCTTGAAAGTATGGGGCATGCGCTTTTAACAACTCAAAATCTAAGGGAATGGAAAAGCGATTTCCATACGCAAAATTTACAGCTGCATGCTTTTTGTTGTCTTTAACATCTGCGGCGTCTATTCTGTGTTTTAGTCCATCATCATTTTCAATTCCTTGAAACGCAAGATCAGCCCTTTCATTCTCGGTTAGCCATAGATCAGAATAGGTTAAAAATATGTCTGCATTGTGTAAAGAAAATATTTCTTGCCCCTCAAGTTTTATAGAAATTTTCTTAACGATTGCCCGCCCCAGGTTCTGTACAACTGTCCTGTTTGGGTCTGTTGTTTGAATCGAGCGCTATTTTGAAAGTAAGACGCGCAGAGCCTGGCACAATCACGTCATCTGCTCCTAGGTCTGGAAATTTGACAGTAAGAATTTGATCTGCATCAATAGTAGATGGATTATTTGGAACAGTAATAGTCCGCTTATTTCCCTTCACGCCAAAGGGTTCTTTCAGTCTTCTATCGGGTCAAGAATCGAGCCATGTGCTTGTGACATTTTTATAAAGCAAAATAAAAAATAATTATTTAAAAACATGGCAGGAATTGAAGATGAAGAAGATTATGATGTTTTTGATCCTGGAGACGACATGAGTGAAATGATCCCTTTAACACAGCATCGCTCAACGCTCTCAATGCAGCGTGAATTAACAGAAAGTACGGTCGGAGCATTTTACAAAAGTTTAGGTCAAGAACCTCCCGAATTTATAGACCCAAATGATTTTGAATTAGAAGATGGTCATTTGTTTGTAAAAACGATCAAGGGCAACTTGTTCGGCTTACAACTAAACCGACCCATCAAAGTTTTTAGCTGTGGGTTCAATTAGAAATAGACTCAGTGTGAAAGATCAAAATCGCCTTGGCATTGCTAGACAGAAATTAAGGGCGGAGGCAGTTGCTAAACTTCAAAACACACTACAAGAACTCCGACAGATAACCAAATGCAAAACATGGAACATTAAAGAATTAAATCAATCAGCAGGCGAATTAATAAATACAATAGAAGCAGAAACCAGTTTTCAGAAGAAACAGCGTTAAAAACAATTAATGATCCCCATTGCCTATGCGAGAACTAACGGCCCTTGATCGTACTTTAAGAACCATCAGAGGCGAATTAACAAACAATTTAGCAAAACTAGGTGAACTAGATGAGCATATAAAAAGAGAAAAAGAAAAACTCGTTGAGGCTGATGACGCCAACTTAGGACATGATATTAAAGAAAGAATAACCCAAAGACTAAAAGATCTTGAACAAGAAAGATCAGCAAGACTAGAAGTGCTGTCTACTAACCGAAAACAATTACGAACTCAAGTGAGCAGAATAAGAGAAACTATCCAAAGAATTTTATATGAAGACACGGCACTAGCAGAACGAATACGAACACTGTTTAGAGAGCAAGGAGTCACATTAGTAAGCGTTATAACAGCCTTAGGATTTGCAATAAGTACACTGGTGTTGGCTATTACAGGCGGCGGTGGTCAAAGTCCAGTGCCTCCGCCGCCATCACCTAATAAATCATGGGTAAAAAAAACAGCTTGATCATCTTGCGAATTTATTAAAAAAATTAGCTGGTAAAGCCGTAAACGCTTTACCAGGAATATTGGGGAGTATTGTCAGCTGGCTTTGTCTACTGCAAGCAAAGTAGTTGGCTTTATGGCCGAGCATTTATGGTCATTAGTTCTCGTAATAGTTGGGTTACTATTTAGTAAGATAAAGACCAAGTAATCCTATGCCAGTTAATCCAAGAACAAGCGCTGTCTTTTCATATTCATGGTCATCGCGAACAGAGTCCACGAGCTTTGCTGAGTCTTCAATGATTTTGGGGGTTTGGACTTCGGGAATTAGATGACTTAATCTTGGGTGTTCTTTTATTGTTTGTAATATTACTAGCTCAGAATTTATGTTGTTTTTCCCAACCTTCTGTTCATTGCCTGCTATAAGAATTTCATTATTATAGTTTATTATTATTCCTACCTGGAGTCTGAGGTCAGAAGGCAGCATGTATAAACCAGTGCCAACAGCAAAGTCTACTTTCGATCTTGCGTATTGTAAAACATTTTGGTATCTTTTAATACTTGAAGGTAAATCAACTGTAGAATTAATGGCGTCCTCTAAATTTGCTAAGTATTGTTTTTGTGCGTCAAAGCCAGTAGAAGGATCAGTTAGCTTGATCTTGCCTGTGCTTGCGACCCTAGCAAACACCAAACGTAAGTACGAATAGAGTCGTTTATTCGTTCTATTCCGCTCTAGTTAGGCCCTTAGAAGTGTCTAAGATAAATGTTGTCCATGCTGTTTTATGCTCTTGCTGTAGGGACCCAGGCTGAACAGTTTTGCCTGAAAAGAAAGTTTTGAAAGGAGGATGCCAGTCATAGTTATTACTTTCTGTGCGTGCCCCGAAAATAAAGGTCGCCTAGGCCATGATTTATGATCCAACTTTGTCTAAAGCCTGTCTTAATGTTAATATTGAATTCGTTACAGATCCTTTCAAAAGCCTTCATGTCTATTCTGTTGCTGAATGGATTAAACGGTTTGTCATTTGGCAATGGCGCTTGCAGTTCAGTCAAAATACGTCTGAAGGTGTAATAAAAATGAAATCTGTACACTGACCTCACCAAAGGATCATGGTGATTTAAATGATCAGCATACGCCACTCCACACCCAGTTGATGCGCAAAACACAGCAAAGTTTAACTGGTTCTGATAAAACTGCATCGGATGACTAAACCACGCTTTCTTGATGTGGTCGTTTTCAATAGGGGGTTAAGATATCTGCTTAATGGAGTACTCACCTTTTTATGAAAAGAGGCAGTCTGGGTCACAGCAATGTCAAGAGTATCAGTTGCTATATTTTTTAAGATTGTAGTGCGGCCCAACAGAATATTTTGCACCAGTATATTTGAATGCACTCATTTTTATTTCGTTAAAAAAAATGTTTGTAACAATAACAACTCAAGACCGTCCTTCGTTTTTAGAACATGCTGTTGAAAACAATTGCGGAACCAAAATGGTCGCACTCCATGAAATATTTTACAAAGTCGTATGGTTTAATATAAGTGAATCCAGGAAGAATAATACGGTTCTAAAAGTTGACAAAAACAGGGAACAAAGTTAGCCAGTTAACAATAGCTGATGGTTATTACGGGTTTTGCTCACTAAAAGAAGCAATGAGTAACTTTGACATTACTCTCAAACTTAACAATGCGAATCTAAAAACAATGTTAACATTCAAACCTGAAGAAGAAATAGCACATTACCTTTTTGATGTAGAGCTAGCTAAAATGTTAGGCTTTGAAGCTGACAATCATAGATTTAGAGTTACACCAAACAAAACTACTTATGAGGGAGAAAATCCGCTCAATCTTGCATTACATTCATTACTCTATGTTAATTTGGATGAGCTGAGCACTGATGAAAACTTATATGACGGAAGGCCCTCAACTGTTTTAAGAGCTCTTCCGTCAGGGAAAGCTGCATATTGCGATTATGAAATTATACAATTCCCTAATTTACAGTTTAAAAGATTAGTTTGTGGGAGGGTCGGATCATTTAATATAAAAATCAAAGACAAAACAGGGAAAGTCGTGAAATGTGATAACCTGCACATTGTTTTGGAAATAAAATAATACGCTACTAAAAAATAATGTCGCGTGGGCCAGAAAAACCAGGAGTTACATTAGCTCCTGTGAGGTGTATAACCTTAGAATTAAAAGACCTTGCAGACGTTGCGGACTTTGAACAGAATGGTGAGATAGGCACTTTGTATGGTTTTGAGTACACTAAAGATGGTGATTATAAACGCAAAGAGGTTGACGACAACAAAAGGTTTCCTAAACTAGAACAACTACGCAATCTAGAAGCAAATAATGTTGGCCAGTATGAAATAAAAATAGTTCGAAAACCTGACCTCAAATGGCACTTAGAACCATATTTAGAATGGGAAATAAAATTTGAATTCATAAGCCCATTTACATTTTTTGACCGCCAAAAAAGTTTCAGAAAAGCATTCAACTCTGGCCCTTTACATGTAAGTCTTATACCGGACGATAATAGTCGAAAAGAAATTGAAATAACGCCGTATGGGAAAAAACAGTACATCCTCCACAGAAAAGAAACAGTTGTAAAAAAAGCTTCTACAAAATTACAGTTCTTTCCAAGCAGAAAATTAGGAGACACGTTCACAATGATATTTGAAATTTCTGTCTTTAAAGATGTGGAGAGGGATGGGGTTGTGGGCGTTAGTGATGACCTTATAAAAGAATTAATATTAGCTGGCAAACTTAGACGTTAAACGTCTTAACGTTGTTGTCGTCGTTCTTCACAATGGCGAGGATATTAAGATCATAACAAACAAGCAACAAAATCACTGTTGACTTAAATAGAAACAATCTTACAGGACTAAATTGGATTAATCTTACACATTTAGGCCTCATAGGGTTTTATTATACTGAACAAGTTTTGACGGAGAGTATGATAAAAATAATAACTGGATTAGATTAAATTCTGTTATAAAACTATGGAGCAGTTAAACTTTATGATAAAATCCCCTCATTGCTCATTGATTTGTGGGCAGACTGGTTGTGGAAAAACAATATTTATCCTCGACCTGTTACAAACAGTTTATCGTTATAATTTTAATCATATTGTGGTTTTCTGTCCAACACTTAAATGGAACAAAGCATATCATAATAGAAGGTTTATATGGACAGATGATGACATATATTTAGTTAATCCTAGCAATAAACTGAGTGAGTGTTTAGAACAGTTTTATAGACTGTTTGAAGGAACGCAAACACTATTTATTATAGATGACTGTTCGGCAGAAAGAGACATAGTTAAAAAGAGAAACACTTTGTCGAAACTGGCTTTCAGTGGAAGACATGCTGGGATAAGTGTGTGGATTTTATGCCAGAAATATAACTCGGTTTTAAAAGACTTTAGAGAACAGTTAAAGACTGTAGTTTTATTTCACATGAAAGACAAAGACTCATTTGAAGAATGTTTGCGCGAAAATGATGTTATTGAAAATGACCAGGAAAAACACAGATTAAGCAAAAACTGAAATCTAAAAAGTTTAGTAAATTAGTATTGAAAACGGATAACCCTACGCAGTACGTTTGTTTGTAGATAATCGTTATTTTTTTAGTTATTGAGTCTTACTTGTCAGAGAACAGTAATATGCGCTTGCGTGTGTGTGTGTGTGTGTGTCTGTCTGTCTGCCCGCCTCTCTGTCTGTCTGTCTGTCTCTCTTCTCTGTCTGTCTGTCTGTCTGCCGGTGATTCTCTCTCTCTCTCTTCCGCCACAGGAAAAGGCAGCTTTTAGGCCACTTCGCCCAAAAACTCAGTGGAGGGTGAAAGTGGCTTAGAGTCGGCCTTTCCTGTTCTCTCGGCACCATTTTAAAGAAACCTCAGTCCTAACAGAAGAACATCTGAGTGATGTTAGTCACTTTTTTTTTTAAACAAGAACTCTACCAATGACATCACGCACAATCCACGATTAAAAACAACATTCCCTTTCCTCTTCCTCCCGATTCTCTCCACTTGTAAACCAGCCTCTGTACATTTGACCCTGAAGATAAGAGTGTTCCACGTTTCTCAACATCTTACACTGTACACTCCTAACAAAATTGCATTACTTACCTCTAGCATTTTTCGGTATATTCTCCTATCAGTTCACAACGTTCCCTCCTTTTTGCATATACATTTGTGGCGTTTTACGTTCTATGCACTGAACACTTTGCCTTACTGACGCACAGAACTTGACATCATATGCATTCCTAACGTTTCACACTGTAAACTGCCAACATTTTGCATTGTATATTTCTGACATTTTGTGTTACATACCCTTAACATTTTGAATTCCAAATGGCGAATTATACTCCTAATATTTTACCTTATATATATCGGTGGGCGATTGCATCTCTTAGGAGATCCAAGTAACGGTTGTTCTGCACAATTCTTAGCCGCTGACAATGCTTGGGTTATTGAACAGCAGAGCTGACCACTCAGACTGTTCCATATCTTTTGATCTCCCTTGCATCCTTAAATGGATCCTCAAGCATAGGCTCAAAGATTGTCCCCTACATTTTACGCTGTTTGCATAGTGTTTTTAGTTTTTCAGCAACTTTTTTCCACTCTACACTGTCATTTTGATTTATTCTACTACCTTTCGCTGGCTGCTTTGGGGTGCTGTTGGATTCTTTTTTGAACCCTTGGTGATGAGAACACCACAGAATTACGGACTGTGGTGTGTCTCTATTTGACGCCAAGAGAACAGACACAATCAGCCGTGTCTCTCTGATGAGTCCGATCCAGCGGACGAAAGGCCTAGGAGCAGGCAATACATAAAAATCTGCCTTTGAGAGGAATTGCGATGGTTCCCTTATGCAGCTAGTGAAAGTTTTCCTATTTACAGTACACATTTTCCCATTTTCATCTTCTTCAACAACCCCCTTCCCCCTTTTGATTTTTTTTCCCTCTCCAAATCTTTACCAAGTCATAATAATGATGGAAGAATTGTTAACCTGCACTTGGTTTCCCCACTACTTAATTGTTCAGCACTATATATATATATATATATATATATATATATCTCCTTCTGCAGTGTTATATTCCCAAGATTTAACGGTTTATGCTCCTTGCCATTTATCACGTGCACTTCGTCTCCTTCTTTGACATGTGGAACAGTGCAGACAAAAGACAGTAGTTGTTTTTTTTTTTCTCCACCACATTCCCGGTCTATCAGAGATACCTACATCGAGATTGGGCTCCTGATGTCATGATGTAACAAAAGACAGTCCCTATTTGCCGAGGACTACGTGTACGGAAATAGAAGCGCTCTCTTCCCTCCCTCGATTAGTATGCTGAGGAGGATAAATTAGACAGACGGTAACGCTGACAATCTCTCCTATTGACTCGCGTTTCCTCTGACAAACCAACCCCGCTCCTCTTCCCTCTCCTTTCTCTACCCCCTTCCACCCGTTCCATTATCTAGTCACCTTCTCTCTCTCTCTCTCTGTCTCTCTCTCCCTCTCTCTCTCTCTCTCTGGAAAACAATACAGCGGTATACCATTCAACTCAATGATCACTCTTATTAGTGACTGAGTGTGTATGCTTCTGCAACAAAAAGAAGTATTTGCGCGCATGCGTGCGTACACACACACACACACACACACACACACATACGCGCGCGCGCGCACACACACACATACACACGCGCGCGCGCGCGCGCGATTCAAAATTTAAGATTTAAGTGACTGAAATGGAATGAAGGATTTCCGAGAACAATTTTAGATATCTTTATCTGGCAGAACATCTCCACCATGACCTTATCACATTTATTTCACGATATGAAGAAAAGAGAAACGCGAAGCAATGCATACGTAGAAATCCAAAAAATATACAATTTAATGAAAACAAAGAAACAATTAACAACCATTACAATCAATATTTTGACGGACAATAAACAACATATCAGACTAGGCAATGAAGATGCTTGAGAGACAGACAGACAGGCAGACAGACAGACAGACAGACAGGCAGACAGGCAGGCAGGCAGGCAGACAGACAGACAGACAGGCAGGCAGACAGACAGACAGACAGACAGGCAGACAGACAGACAGGCAG
>CM031610.1:8281256-8288756 GCA_018398815.1 Conus ventricosus
GCTCCTCGCCCTTTGCAATCCTCCCAGCAATGACAAAAACGGGGATCACATTGGAAAATCAATACTAACACAATTAGGGAGGTTCTTTCTTTATTCTTTTCTGTTTATTCCTTTTTTCTTCTTTTTCTTTTTTTTCTTTTTTTCTGTTATCAAATCGAGACCGGCTTTAATCCCACGCAACTGAACAGACCAGGGGTGAAAGGAAATGTTATGAAGATTCGCTGGGGTTATGCCCCCTAGTTGTGACACGTGGAGCCGGCTGTCCAACCAAGCCACGGTGTCCACAGACCAGCTGACCACGGGAGACCACACCGGCTCTGAGAACACGCTAAGATCACAATGACGTGTGCAGTATCACCTGAGACTGAAAGCCAGAATAGAGTCGAAGCTTCTTGTTTCTGGACCAAGGCTAAAAAGTGTGGGAGGTGTTACTAAAGATTGTTAACGAGAGTGCCGCACGTGGAGTTTTCTGTCCTTTGCCGACCCGCTTTTTATGCGGAGAAAAAGAGCCTTGTTTTAAAAGTATACAGATATTTCAAAATGTCAAAGCGAGAGCTGGTTATTTTAGTTCTCATTACACGTATGGTCCTGACAACTGGGCTGCTTTGACGGCCAGACGTCCAACATAATCCCCCATTCTCTCCCTCCACCCCCACCCCAACCCCGGTCCCCTCTCTCTCTCTCTCTCTCTCTCTCTGGTCTTCTCGGTTTTACGTCATTTTCCAGTAGTCGTCTTCCACCCCCTCCCCTCCCCCCCCCCCCCCCCCCCCCCCCCGCCACCCCCCTCTCCCTCCATCTCACATCCCTCCCCTCTGCTTGTGATCAGGCCAACATCGCGACTGACGGCAGCAGTGTTATAAACGTGACATAAATGAAACGCGAGTCTACACATCCCCACCCCCACCCTCCACCCCTTGCCTTTTTCCTATGTCTTACGCCATAGATAAAAATCCCTCAACAGCCCTCGCCACGTTCTTTACGGGTTCCATGAATTCCGGGGAACAGACAGACACCTCCATCTCCACTAAAACCGCATCAGAGGGACGCCAACAGCCGGGCGTCCCCATCACACATCACTTGCTCCGCACGTGACACGCCTCACATAGCAAGCTGTGTAAATGCACACGTGCTTGTTTCCAGCCGCGAGCCTCTGTGCAGGAGATAGGCATGTCTGGAGTCGCCCGATCGGTATGGGAGTATGCCAGAATTGATCTCAATCCCACTGCACGTGTAGACAACAAGCCCATGCTTCTCTGTTCAAACCGAGGGACTCAAACCTTCTCCCCGTTACCAATGTAAATGTCTGTCATGTTCCCCACACAACCTGTCACCCAGACACCAGAAACACGATGTGTGTGGCTGTCTCTAGAAGAGGACAGGACTGGCCCCAAGACTCACAGACCACCCTTGGCCATGAGACTGGGAACAATGCATTACAGGGAGTCAAACTTAGAGCCCGGTGTATGGCACGGAGGAGAGAGGTTCTCTCCCGAACACCTTCCAACTCCTGTATCAAAGTTTAAGAATGATTCTTAGCGAGTCTGCCAAAAGCAAGGGCAAACTAACTGCAAGACAAACCACGACGCGTTTTGGCCTCTCAGGTCTGAATGAAAACGAAGAACGAGCAATAGGTTATCTTCTCATATTCAGAGCAAGATGGGCGTTGAAGTATCGAGTTTCGCTGATGGACCCGGAAGAGAAATTAGTAGTGTGTATTGTACGAGTCTAGAGACTGCGCGGTTTCATTTCTGTCTTAGATTTTAACACGACAACCTTATGTCTGTTCTTGGTAGAATCTGCTAGAAAAAGACATGAACACTGTGACTGCCTAAATGGTTTGTAGGAAGTAGATAGTCTAAATGGTTTGTAGTAAGTAGATAGTCTAAATGGTTTGTAGTAAGTAGATAGTCTAAATGGTTTGTAGCAGGTAACTCTAATTGACATTAAGTTTGTCTCAACTGCCCTCAGACAGCTTATTTCACCATGTAAATATCTACTCTAAAGACTCCTTACATTCAAATGGCGAGCAGTTTCTAACTGCCTTATACCACCGGTTAAAATCCACTCAACACCTGGGTGAGGAAACCAAGGAGCAGACAGCAGAGTTAAAGGTGAAGCATTTACATTTTAGCCTCCTGATGCGAGCTGAGACCTCGCACTGTCCTGCACGTGCAGAGGGCAGGTGTGAGGACTCTGGCGGTCGGAGCCCCCACCTCTCAGCTACAAACCAGGTTATGTCACCCCCACAGACCCTGGGACCCACTGTGTCCATGACAACTGGTCCAACACAGGAACGACAATCCACGCTAACACGTGACCAGGTGGACAGCGGACTAACCAGCAGACCTACATCAACTGGTGACGTCATCAAACAGGTGAGAGACCTTTCAGCCCCTCCAACCAGGCAATACTAATGGAGGTAAACACCTGATCGTACCTGGCCATTGGCAAAAGCAACCCAGGCCTGCCACACGTGATGTGGAGAAATAAGGTGTCATCAGCTCAAACAAGGCCCGACTGCCGGGTTCATAATCATGTTGTATATTTCAATCTGGTATCCAACCGTACACTTTCATGTCGGTCAGTGTGTTGTTTCTACATCATTTCATGGTTGACCTAATTCTGTCTGTCGCCATCTCGGAGCACCAAGCGCCTTTAAGTGTTTAAGCCGGAGGCAACATACACCGGAGCTACTCTTGATATGTTTTAACAATCCCAAGAAAAATGAGTATGTCTTTGATTAACCACAACTGGAAAGCTGCTCTCCCCCACCACCAGTAAGAGTGCGGGTGATTGTGATTGTATATGGGAAATCACCACGGTTTAACAGGGAAAAAAACCATGGGTCCATCCCCAGAGGACCACTCTCCCATCCCTACTCGTCACAGTGATACCACGCTGTCACCTTCTGTTCCGTCTTGTTCTTGCACCATACTATGACGTTCAGACTGTGCTTGTTGCGGTTCTTTCTTTTTTTTCTGAGTCAAACTTCCCCCCTGAAAAGATTGAAAATGTAAGTTACTAGACTGGCATGGCTTAGCAAGAAAGCATCTGAGAAGGGACACAAAGGCTGCGCACTAATCCTGTTCCCTGCACACATGAAAATGTTTTGCTGTTACTCGATGTCTGTCTGCCTTTTCCTCAGTCCCGTTTTCGCACCAGACGGCTTCCTAATCTGATATTTCTTTTTTAGTATATACAATCCTGGGATCTATACTCAGAGGCATAAAAAACGCGAAAAAATAGAGACAGTGCACGATTGTTCACATTGTGAACAGGACGTAAGCAATGTCGTTGGCACGTGCAACATTAGCAGTACGTGGTGTCTTGGCCGGTTGTAACCTCGTAACAGTGGGTGAATGTTGCCGGGTCAGCGTTTTTGGCACGAGGAGTGCATTTGCCATGTGGACTACCTACGCCACGTGCATCAATGTGAATTGCAACTCAATGTGGCCCCCATTGTGGGGCTATAAATTTCCAAACCCCAAAAAGTTCAAATCATCCCTTCCAGAGGCGCCAACATAATGCCGAGACTTTCTCGTCAAGATCGTTGCATAGCAATGGGGCAACTGCAGGCCGGGGTTCCAATGAGGCAGGTCGCTATCGCATTCGGAGTCCACATTTCCACCGTCTATCGCCTTCTGGACCGCTTTCAAGCAAGAAACACCACTGATGACAGACCGAGGAGCGGCAGACCGAGGGTCACCACAGCAGCCCAAGACCGCCATCTTCTTCGTCAGCATCGACGGGAGCCTTACCAAACCGCTGCCAACACAGCCAGGAACACCGTCGGCAACCATGGCAGGCCAATCAGCAACAGGACCGTGCGTCGCCGACTGAACACAGTTGGTCTCCAATGCAGGCGTCCAGCCCGGCGACCTATCCTGACACTCCAGCATCGCCAGAACCGTCTGCAGTGGGCACAGATCCACGTGCATTGGCGCCATCGGGACTGGGGCCGAGTCCTCTTCAGTGATGAAAGCCGGTTCTGCGTCGACCCAGGCGATGGCCGCATCCGGATCTGGAGAAGAGCGGGGGAACGCTTCACGGATGCCAACATCACCGAAAGGGACCCATGGGGTGGTGAAAGCATCATGATCTGGGGGGCTATCGGCATAAATCGCCGTATTGGGCCAGTCATCTTCCAGAATGTGGGTCCAGGACGTGGTAACGGGGTCACTGCTGTTCATTACATCGACCAAGTTCTGAGGCCCCAATCCTGCCGCATTTCCAGCAGCATCCACAGAACCTGTTTCAGCAGGACAACGCAAGGCCGCACACTGCCCGTGCTACGCAGAACTTCCTGAGGCAGAACAACATCAATCTGCTGCCTCACCCAGCCCGTTCTCCCGACCTTAACCCAATAGAGCATTTCTGGGATGCCCTTCAGAGGCAGTTGAACCAGCTCAACCCCAGACCCCAGACAGCAGCTCAGCTTGCTGTCGCTGTGGGCCAGGTGTGGTGGCAAGTCCCCCAGAGGCAGACCAACACTCTGGTGCGCTCGATGTACCGCAGGTGCACAGCTGTGATCAATGCTCGAGGTGGTCACACCAGATACTGACATTCTGCTGTTAACACAGGGTCAAGGTCAAGTTCATGTGACCTTATTTTCTACCAGAATGAACTTTGAAAGGACACTTTTGCGGTGTTCGATTGCTTTTTCTCACTTTCTATTACCAGTTCAAAGGAATCGGTAGCCAAATTACATCAAAATTTCTATACAGTTTGTTTTCGCGTTTTTTATGCCTCTGAGTATATTTAAATGACTGCTCGCGATTTTTTACGATATTCCAGTGAAATAAATGACACGTAACTTCTTTCTGTGAAATATCAGAATTGATGTCTTAATTGACTAGATAATCATTCATTCCATACCAGGCAAACAGGTTTTGTGGTGGATTTTTATGATAAACAAAAAGCCTCTGATTTAAGCCGATTACACGAGTGTGAAATAACACCGCATGAAACGTCACAAACATTTCAAGTTTGGCTTAAATCCAATGCAGTATGTGACCTGTCGCCAAATGTCGTTCTAGGAACATGGCCCTGAAACGTCCCTAGTGACAGAGAAAATCAGCTTCAGTCTACTCACTGCCAGACGCTGACCCAGGCCAACAATCCTTTCAGTGACTGGAGTAAGTTCCGCACAACTGTTTCCGTCCCATCCTGATGACACACGGAGAGCACAGACCACAAGACACTGCTTCATCAGGCCTGGTCAGTGCGCTGGATAAACGTCTCTTCCTTTCCCAGTGCAAGAGCGGCAAACTTTGGAGACAAACTGGGAACACACGCACACAACTGTTCGCTGATGTGAGCCAGCTCTCACCGTTGATGGTATATGTGATGAATACCATCCTTTCGTGGACTGAGAGTCACGTTAGGAGACCCAAATTCCGATACAACAGAGTGAAAGTGATTTCATTTTAGATCAGTTGTTTATGGCTGTTGTTTGTTCATGTATCCTCTTTTGTGTCCTTCCCTCGTTACATTTCCTGCTGTCTGGCTGAATAAACGCTTCCCATCACAACTAGGCTATTTCTTTGGATTTGTTGTTGTTGTTTTAAACCATGTCTATTTGTCTTGCCACAGACAGGCTTGGGGGTCGAAACGCACAGCTTCTATGTGGTCTTTTGCCCACATCATTCCTTTAGCACACTGGTATCACAGCTTTTTTGTTTCCGTTTCCTCTCCTGCCTGCAGTGGCTCTAGTGTTAAAACCGACCGAAACAGTTTTCAACGAATTGTCATGATCTGATTCTCTCAGCGCCCGACAAACCCACAGCCTACCCCCAACCCCCACCCCACCCCACCTCCAACCGCTCCCCTCCCTAGCCATCCTTTTGTCTTCCCTCCTCCTTCCGCCCCCCCCCCCCCCTCCTCTTTTTTGTCGGAAGAGCAGAACTGTGTGTCGGATCGTGCCGAAGACGGCATTGAGGATGCGTGGGATGGGACTCGGTGGAGAGACGCTCACCCAGCAGAAGGCCTGGATGGATGGGGCTCCTGGTCAGACTGGACAGAAACATCTACCCGGCGTTCGTGTCCCCAGAACAGGCCATAATCCCTGGGATCGTCATCGCTGGCGCTGTCTGCTGAGTTCAGTGGATTGACAGAAACATCTACCCGGCGTTCGTGTCCCCAGAACAGGCCAGAATCCCTGGGAACGTCATCGTTGGCGCTGTCTGCTGAGTTCAGTGGATTGACAGAAACATCTACCTGGCGTTCGTGTCCCCAGAACAGGCCAGAATCCCTGCGATCGTCATCGTTGGCGCTGTCTGCTGAGTTCAGTGGATTGACAGAAACATCTACCCGGCGTTCGTGTCCCCAGAACAGGCCAGAATCCCTGGGATCGTCATCGTTGGCGCTGTCTGCTGAGTTCAGTGGATTGACAGGAACATCTACCTGGCGTTCGTGTCCCCAGAACAGGCCAGAATCCATGGGCTCGTCATCGTTGGCGCTGTCTGCTGAGTTCAGTGGATTGACAGGAACATCTACCCGGCGTTCGTGTCCCCAGAACAGGCCAGAATCCCTGGGATCGTCATCGTTGGCGCTGTCTGCTGAGTTTAGTGGATTGACGCAACGCTACACTGGCATCGGCAGGTAGTGAGTTCGAATTCGTGGTCGTCCAGGGTGATAATGATAATGATAAGAAGGAGAAGAAGGCGGCAACTAAATTTATGAGACAGTTATACAGGCAGACACACTGACCGACTGACTGGTTGATTGGTTCACTGACACACACTGAGACATACACACAGAGACAGACAGACAGACAGACAGACAGACAGACAGACAGACAGACAGATAGATAGATAGATAGATAGATAGATAGATAGATAGATAGATAGATATGTGGATACAGACAGACGGATGGACGGGAAAAAGATACAGGGAGAGGAGACAGAGAGGGAGGGAAGACGGGAGTGACGAAGGAAGAGACACAGAGAGAAAGACAGACGGACAGACAGACAGAGAAACAGACAGACAGAGACAGACGGACAGAAAGACACACAGGCAGACAGATAGACAGGCAGACAAGCGGGAAGAAAGATTGGCAGATAAACACAGATAGGTAGATAGATAGATAGATAGATAGATAGATAGATAGATAGATAGATAGGTAGATAGGTAGATGGGTAGATAGATGGATAGACATATAGAAAAATAGGAAGACATATCTATAGAGGGAGACAGATAGACAGACAGACAGACCAACAGACAGGTGTAAGTAAGTGTAAGTCCTGCTGGAGTGCACTGTGTGTAAGAATGCACGTCACAGTGTGGCTGTTTTCAACCTTGAGCTCTTCCCAAACACGGCCCCTTCTTACCCTCCTCCCCCTCCCCATCCTCCTCCTCCTCCTCAACCTCTTCCCTGTTGTGTTGCTTGATTGGCACCTGCTGACGGTTGGTGTCAAAATTTGAAACCAGCGCTCATTACCTGCAGCACTCATGGCCCTGGCACCGTCCTGAGTTCTGTCTCTGTCAATTCCCTTTCTGATT
>CM031610.1:8306256-8308756 GCA_018398815.1 Conus ventricosus
GTGGCCCATCCCCTACCACTGTGGCCCATCTTTTACCACTGTGGCCCATCTCATACCACTGTGGCCCATCCCTTACCACTGTGGCCCATCCCCTACCACTTTGACCCATCCCCTACCACTGTGCCCCATCCCTTACCACTGTGGCCCATCCCCTGCCACTGTGGCCCATCCCCTACCGCTGTGGCCCATCCCCTACCACTGTGGCCCATCTCCTACCACTGTGGTCCATCTCCTACCACTGTGGCCCAATCCATACCACTGTGGCCCATTCCGAGCACTGTGGCCCTTCCCTTAGCCACTTTCGCTCTTCCCCTACCACTGTGGCCCATTCCCGAGCACTGTGGCCCATTCCCAGCACTGTCGTTCTCCCCTACCACTGTGGCCCATTCCCCAGCACTGTGGCCCATCCCCTCCACTGTGGCCCATCCCTACCACTGTGGCCCATCCCCTACCACTGTGGCCCATCCCCTAGCACTGTGGCCCATCCCCTAGCCACTGTGGCCCATACCTTACCACTGTGGCCCATCCCTTACCAATGTGGCCCATCCCCTACACTGTGGCCCATCCCCTACCACTTGTGGCCCATCCCTTACACTGTGGCATCCCCAGTACTGTGGCCCATCCCCTACCACGTGGCCCATCCCTTAACAATGTGGCCCATCCCTTACCACTGTGGCCCATCTCCTACCACTGTGGCCCATCCCCTACCACTGTGGCCCATCCCCTACCACTGTGGCCCATCCCCTACCACTGTGGCCATCCCTACCACTGTGGCCCCATCCCTTACCACTGTGCCCATCCCTACCCTACTGTGGCCCATCCCCCAGCATGTGGCCCATCCCCTACCACTGTGGCCCATCCCCTACCATGTGGCCCATCCCCTACCACCGTGGCCCATCCCTACCAATGTGGCCCATCCCCTACCATGTGGCCCATCCCCTACAACTGTGTCCCATCCCTACCACTGTGCCCAATCCCTTAACAGTGTGGCCCATCCCTACCACTGTGGCCCATCCCCTACCACTGTGGCCCATCCCCTACCACAGTGGCCCATCCCCTACACTGTGGCCCATCCCTACCACTGTGGCCCATCCCTACCACTGTGGGCCCATACCTTAACACTGTGGCCCATCCCTTACATGTGGCCCCCCTACCACTGTGACCCATCCCCTACCACTGTGCCCATCCCCTACCACTGTGGCCCATCCCTTACCACTGTGGCCCATCCCCTCCACTGTGGCCCATCCCCTACCACTGTGGCCATCCCCTACCACTGGCCCTTCCCCACGCACTTCGCTCTTCCCTACACTGTGGCCCAATCTCATACCACTGTGGCCCATTCCCAGCACTGGCTCCTTCATTTCCCTCCACTGGCCATGTCCTCCAACTGTGCCTCCCCACTGTCGCCCACCACTGTGCCCATTTCCCCCCACTGTGGCCCATCCCCTACACTGTGGCCCATCCCCAGCAATGTGGCCCATCCCCTACCACTGTGCCCATCCCCTACCACTGTGGTCCATCCCTTTCACTGTGGCCCATCCTTACCAATGTGGCCCATCCCTTACCAATGTGGCCCATCCCTTACACTGTGGCCCATCCCTAGCACTGTGGCCCATCCCTACACTGTGGCCCATGCCCTAGCACTGTGGCCCATCCCCTACCACTGTGACCCATCCGTAACACTGTGGCCCATCCCTTAGCACTGTGGCCCATCCCCTAGCACTTGTGCCATCCCTTACCACTGTGGCCCATCCCCTACCACTGTGGCCATCCCCTACCACTGTGGCCCATCCCCTTACCACTGTGGCCCATCTCCTACCACTGTGGTCCATCCTCCACACTGTGGCCCACCCCTACCACTGTGGCCCATTCCGAACTGTGACCCTCCTACCTTTGCTCTCCCCTACCACCTGTGGCCCATTCCCGAGCACTGTGGCCATTCCCCACCAATGTCCTCCCCTACCAATGTGGCCCATTCCCCACACTGTGGCCCATCCCCTACCACTGTGCCATCCCACCACCGTGCCATCCCCCCAATGTGGCCCACCCTACCAAAGTGGCCCATCCCCTACCACTGTGGCCCATCCCTACCACTGGACCCATCCCTTAACACTGTGGCCCATCCCTTACCACTGTGGCCCATCCCCTACACTGTGGCCCATCCTACCACATGTGGCCCATCCCTTACCACTGTGACCCATCCCTTAACACTGTGCCCATCCCTTACACTGTGGCCCATCCCCTACCACTGTGGCCCATCCCTACCACTGTGACCCATCCCTTACACTGTGACCATCCTTACATGTGGCCATCCCTTAGCAGTGGGCCCATCCCTACCCTGTGCCCTCCCATTCCACATGTGGCCCATCCCCTACACTGTGGCCCATCCTCCTACCACTGTGGCCCATTCTCCTACCACTGTGGCCCATCCCTACCACTGTGGCCCATCTCATCACTGTGGCCCATCCCCGACATGTGACCTTCCCTTACACTTTCGCTC
>CM031610.1:8313756-8316256 GCA_018398815.1 Conus ventricosus
AGCGAGTCATTTGCAACAGTTCGGAGTGGGCCATTTTCAACAAAGCTCTTTAATCCAGAGAGAGTGATTTGCAATAAAATCGCTTAAACTACAATAACCCATTTGCAATTAAAATGTTTACACTAATGTGACATTTTATGATCAGGTGGTTTAAATCAGAGCTGTTCATTTGTAATGAAACATAGTTTAAACTTGAGAGGCTTCTTGCAGTAAAATCGTTTAAAGCGTAGTAAGCCAACTGCAATAAAAGAGTTTAAATCTCAGTCAGTCATTCGCAACAAAATCGTAAAATCGTTTAACCGGGACAGAACCATCAGCAGTTTCATCGTTCAAAGAACAATGAGCCACATGGAAAGAAATCCTTTGAACCAGAGTGAACTAGAGGCCATAACGTCGTTTTAACAAGTGCATGTCATTTGCATTTAAATGTAGCGTTAACCAGATTGAGCTCTTTGCGTTAACTTGGTTTCGGCCAGTGCGGGCGGAGTGTGTGTGTGGGGGTGGTGGTGGATGGCAGTGAGTGATGCCTGCAGACTGGGAGAAAATGCGTGTGGTGGTGCGGGGGGGGGGGGGGGGGGGGGGGCGCAGCCGCTCTTTCCACATCCGTCCAACAATGTTCTTCTTTCGTGGTTTTCACGTGTTTATTTCATCTCGTATTACACAGGCGCGGGGTGGGACGGGGGCTCGGGGGCTCGGCCCACCAGCTCAACAAACTGCGGCTTCAGCGGACAGCAGCTGACAAACTTTGGCACCCAGAGAACCAACCTCTCAGCTAAAACAATGAAAATACTGACCGTATGTTGATCGGTCGAGTGTGAGTTTTGACCCTTGACTTTGTGTATGTCTGTGAATTATGTTAATTCGATGATTTCAGGTGATCATCAAAACAAGAAATTATGGTCTTACATAAGGAGTAAGAGACAGGACAACATTGTGATTCCAGACCTGAGAAACAACCAGAATAACCTAATACAGGACCCTGAAGGGAAAGCAAATTTACTAAATAACCAGTTCTGTTCAGTTTTCGCAAATCCCAAGCCTTCAATTAACGCTAGACTAAAGGATGATGATAAACTCCCTGAAATGCAAAACATCAAAGTAAACAAAGCAGGAGTATTTAAGTTACTGATCAACATCAATGAAAACAAAGCTACTGGTCCCGATGGCGTTCCTGGCAAGCTCTTAAAATTATGTGCCAATGAATTGAGTGAAGTATACCAACTACTTTACCAAGCTTCACTGGACCAGGGAGTAATACCTGATGAGTGGCGAGATGCGAGCATTGTTCCCTTATTCAAAAAGGGTGACAAAACAAAAGCAGAGAACTATAGAAATGTATCTCTTACATCCATATCAGCAAAACTACTTGAACACATAATATATAGTAGCATAATGGACCATCTTGACAAATATGACTTCTTAAATAACGCCCAGCATGGTTTTAGACAGCAAAGGAGTTGTGAGACTCAACTTATAACAACTCTCAATGATTTTAATAACTGTCTTAACAACAGACAGCAAAAAGATACAATTTTATTAGACTTTTCTAAAGCCTTTGATAAGGTTGATCATGAGGGCCTGCTGCTTAAATTAGAACACATCGGCATTGGCGGTTCTTTGCTAAAATGGGCTAGATCATTCCTCGTCGGGAGAACGCAGAAAGTTGTTGTGGAAGGGTCGTCATCCCATTGTAAACCAGTCTTGTCAGGTGTACCACAGGGAACTGTTCTGGGGCCCTTGTTTTTCTTAATTTATATAAATGACATAAGTAGAAATCTCTCTCCTGGAACTACTATAAGGCTTTTTGCAGATGACAGCTTAGTATATAGAACAATCAGAAGCAAGAATGATACACACATTCTACAAGAAGATCTAAACGCTTTACAAGAGTGGGAAAGAACTTAGAAAATGGAATTTCATCCCCAAAAGTGCCAAGTGTTGCGTATATGTAACAAACGCTCACCAACTAGATCAGAATAGTCTATTCATAATACTATTCTTAAAGAAACCAATGCTGCAAAATATTTAGGCGTGATTATAGATAGTCGTCTCAAATGGAAAGAACATTACAATTCAGTATGTAAAAAAGCAAATAACATCTTAGCTTTCTTATACAGGAATATCAATGACTGCCCCCAAAAGGTTAAAGACGACTGCTACAAAACACTGGTTAGACCAGTACTGGAATATGGTTGCTCAGTTTGGGATCCTTACCATCTAAAGGACATTGATAACCTCGAAAAGATTCAGAAGAGAGCAGCACGGTTCGTAACAGGGAACCACATCAGAGAAAAGGGGAATACTAGGAAGAACATGAGGAAATTAGAATGGAAACCCTTAGAAGAGAGAAGAGCTTTTATCAAACTTAACATCTTCTTCAAAGGCAGAGCTAAACTAATTGATATTCCAATGGAACAACTAGTATTGAATAACAGTAGCACCAGGAGTGGCGGTCAATGTTATACTATACCTGCATCAAATACTGACAGCCACTTACATT
>CM031610.1:8321256-8323756 GCA_018398815.1 Conus ventricosus
GCACATTCAGAAAATATTTCAGAATGGTAACTCAGATATTACTGCTTGTGTGTAACCAGTAAAGAATATGTTCTAATTACGTGTGTGGCGCTTCACGAGGGGCAGCCGCTGTGGTCAACGCTCTGTGATTTCCTGTGTTGTTTTCATGTCTACAATTTTCAGTGCGCAATGAGAGTTTTTGTCAGTGGTCAGTGAAGAAATGATGTTCGCAAAGATGGATTTACTGGAATGTTTGGTGCTTGTGACTGTGATAGTTTGTGTGTGCAATATTTGCGTGATGTGCAATCTTTTCAGCAATGGCGGAGAGCAAGGTACAGGTACCAGAAATCTGAAATATTCAAGAGACTGTTTAATATTTTTAAGGACCCCTGCTGACATTTTACCTCGCAATTTCAATGATTTTCCAGTTGAGATCAAGAAGATAGAAGAGGACACTGACCACAACACTGACAGACAACACAGACGAAGACAGAGAGGATGTAGAGGAGGAGTGAGAAGAAGACTGAGACGAAACAAGAACAGACCACCCCTTCCCTCCATGATTCTATCCAATGTGCGATCACTTCGACCTAACGGAAGAAATGTCAACTTTGATGAACTTTTAGCGTGTACCCGTTTTATGAGAGATTTTAGAGACACTTGTGTAATGGCCTTTACAGAAACCTGATTTTGTGACAATATCACCGACGACAGCATTAGAATGGATGGTTTTGGTGTGCCCTACAGGACAGACAGAGATAAAACAATAACAGGTAAAAACAGTGGCGGCGGCGTGTGCCTGCACATAAACGAGAAGTGGTGCGACATGTGTCATGTGACAGTGCGAAAGTAGCTTTGCACGCCGGATTTTGAACTGCTATCTGTGTCGCTCCGACCTCGATACTTGCCGCGTGAGTTCGGCCAGCTGTTTGTGACAGTGTGTTATGTCCCTCCGCCTGTGCTGCACGTGCTGCCGCTGACATCGCTGACGTTGTCCGTTCTTTGCAGCTGATCAATCCTGATGCACCGAATCTTGTGTTGGGTGATTTTAATCACTGTGACTTGTGTACTTCTCTTCCTGCCCTATATCAATATGTTACATGTGCCACCCGTCAATACAAAACTATTGATCTGTGCTATGGCAACATACCTCACGCCTACAAATCCATAGCTCTTCCTCCCATTGGAAATTCAGACCATGCTACTATTTTCCTTTTGCCTCAGTATAGACCCAAAATACAGACTGACCCTATTATTACTAAATGTGTTAAAGTGTGGACGCCTGAAAGTGTAGAAGAATTGAGAGGATGCTTTGAATGTACTGAATGGGAAGTTTTTATAACTTCATGTGACACTGTTAGTGAAGCTACCGATGTCGTGTCCAGTTACATATCTTTTTGTGAAGATCTGATCATCCCCCAAAAGATAGTAAAAATATTTCCTAACAATAAACCTTGGATTACAAAATCCCTCAAAGTGATTCTCAATAAAAAGAAAGCTGCTTTTCAGACTGGTTACAGAAAATTGGTTCAAAAAGTACTTGCTAAAGAAATTAAAGAACAGCGGAATGTTTATAAAAAGAAAGTAGAATCTCAATTTCAACAAGGAAACATGGCTGATGCATGGAAAGGGTTAAAAACTCTCACAGGTCAAACAAAAACAAACAATCCCGCATCAGTCATGGCTTTAGAAGAACAGAAAGAGTTTTCGGAAAAGCTAAACAAATTTTATTGCCGCTTTGAACGTGACGATTTGAAAGATAATCTAAAGAAAGTAACAGAAAACTTGTACGAACAGTTACATGATTCTAGTAGTGTTTCTAGAGAAACTGATAATGAAAGTGTAAAGATTGAGGCACAAGAAGTAGAGACCCTGTTTCTTAAGCTGGAAACAAGAAAGCTGTAGGTCCTGATAATATTGGTGGGCGGCTTTTAAAATCCTGTGCGTCACAGTTGTGCAATGTTTTTAGTGTATTGTTTTCATGGTCTGTAAAAGATTGTTGTGTGCCTGACTTGTGGAAAAAATCTTTTATTTGTCCAGTGCCTAAGAAAACCAAACCTGTCTCTCTCAATGATTACCGCCCTGTTGCTCTCACTTCTATTGTTATGAAATTTTGAAAGACTCATTCTAAAACAAATTATTCTGGAAACTGCTCCGTATCAAGATCCAAATCAATACGCATACAAGCCAAACCGAAGTACTGATGATGCCACTCTCACCCTCCTCCACAATGCCTACTCTCATTTAGAAAAGCCTGGTTCATTTGTTCGCATATTGTTCATTGATTTCTCTTCTGCCTTCAATACTATCCAGCCTCACTTATTGGCCCAAAAACTGTTGTCTTATGATGTTAATCCTCATCTTGTTCTGTGGATAATTAGTTTCCTTGTCAATAGGTCACAGTCTGTTCGATTTCAGCAAGCTATTTCATCTATTTGTAACACATCTACTGGCTCTCCTCAAGGTACTGTTCTTTCACCTGTGTTGTTTACTCTATACACAAATGATTGTGCTGGCAATG
>CM031610.1:8328756-8368756 GCA_018398815.1 Conus ventricosus
GGACGATGAGCTGTGGCAACAGCAGAGAGCGGACGATGAGCTGTGGCAACAGCAGAGAGCGGACGATGAGCTGTGGCAACAGCAGAGAGCGGACGATGAGCTGTGGCAACAGCAGAGAGCGGACGATGAGCTGTGGCAACAGCAGAGAGCGGACGATGAGCTGTGGCAACAGCAGAGAGCGGACGATGAGCTGAGGCAAAAGCAGAGAGCGGACAATGAGCTGTGGCAACAGCAGAGAGCGGACGATGAGCTGTGGCAACAGCAGAGAGCGGACGATGAGCTGTGGCAACAGCAGAGAGCGGACGATGAGCTGTGGCAACAGCAGAGAGCGGACGATGAGCTGTGGCAACAGCAGAGAGCGGACGATGAGCTGTGGCAACAGCAGAGAGCGGACAATGAGCTGTGGCAACAGCAGAGAGCGGACAATGAGCTGTGGCAACAGCAGAGAGCGGACGATGAGCTGTGGCAACAGCAGAGAGCGGACGATGAGCTGTGGCAACAGCAGAGAGCGGACGATGAGCTGTGGCAACAGCAGAGAGCGGACAATGAGCTGTGGCAACAGCAGAGAGCGGACAATGAGCTGTGGCAACAGCAGAGAGCGGACGATGAGCTGTGGCAACAGCAGAGAGCGGACGATGAGCTGTGGCAACAGCAGAGAGCGGACGATGAGCTGTGGCAACAGCAGAGAGCGGACAATGAGCTGTGGCAACAGCAGAGAGCGGACAATGAGCTGTGGCAACAGCAGAGAGCGGACGATGAGCTGTGGCAACAGCAGAGAGCGGACGATGAGCTGAGGCAAAAGCAGAGAGCGGACGATGAGTTGAGGCAAAAGCAGAGAGCGGACGATGAGATGAGGCAAAAGCAGAGAGCGGACGATGAGATGAGGCAAAAGCAGAGAGCGGACGATGAGCTGAGGCAAAAGCAGAGAGCGGACGATGAGCTGAGGCAAAAGCAGAGACCAGACGATGAGCTGAGACAACAGCAGAGAGCGAACGATGAGCTGATGTAACAGCAGAGAGCGAATGATGAGCTGATGTAACAGCAGAGAGCGAATGATGAGCTGATGTAACAGCAGAGAGCGAATGATGAGCTGATGTAACAGCAGAGAGCGGACCATGAGCTGAGACAAAAGCAAAGAGCGGACGATGAGCAGAGACAAAAGCAGAGAGCGGACAATGAGCAGAGGCAAAAGCAGAGAGCGGACGATGAGCTGAGACAACAGCAGAAAGCGGACGATGAGCTGAGACAACAACAGAGAGCGGACGATGATCTGAGCCAAAAGCAGAGAGCGGACGATGATCTGAGGCAACAGCAGAGAGCGGACGATGAGCTGAGGCAAAAGCAGAGCAGACGATGAGTTGAGGCAAACCCAGAGAGCGGACGATGAGCTGATGTAACAGCAGAGAGCGGACAATGAGCAGAGACAAAAGCAGAGAGCCGACGATGAGCTGAGGCAAACCCAGAGAGCGGACGATGAGCTGAGACAACAACAGACAGCGGACGATGAGTTGAGGCAACAGCAGAGAGCGGACGATGAGCTGAGGCAAACCCAGAGAGCGGACGATGAGCTGAGACAACAACAGACAGCGGACGATGAGTTGAGGCAACAGCAGAGAGCGGACGATGAGCTGAGACAACAACAGACAGCGGACGATGAGTTGAGGCAACAGCAGAGAGCGGACGATGAGCTGAGGCCAAAGCAGAGAGCAGAGAGGGGACCATGGTAAAAGGAAGGTGAGTCACGGGAAGAACTGTGGAGTGACAGGAAAGAGGGAGTAGAGCAGAGGGTGTTGAAGAGGGAAGGACGGGGTTGAGGCGCCTTTGGTGGCGGATGGGCGCTGTGCATATGCCTGATCATTATATTCTCAGAAGTCAGAACTTGCCATGTCGTCTGCTATCGCTAGTGCTGACTGCCACGTGCGAGTTCTAAGCAGAGATGCTAACGTGCCTGGGGCACACCTGACTGCTACCTTCGTTTTCTTTTTGAAAATCTTTCTCTTCTTTTCTTCTTCGCAGGTCTCCCATACAAATGTGACACGATTGATCTACAGTTTGATGTTGACTGTCCCACAGAGGAAGCGGTTGATGGAACTGTACGTCCATGGCCCACTCCTTCCCCACCAGTGCCCTTCACCCTGTTGTTGCATTTGATTATCACACGTGAGTCGGAGAGGCAAACTGGCTCTCAGGTTTGTAACAGGATGAAGAAAATACAACACGTCAACGTTATGTTACCAGAAAGAACTTGATAGATATTCAGTCTTAGACAATAGCTTAATAGCGTTCGTCAGTGTTCAGTGGACATTTTATAATATCGTACTGAACGGATCCCGGATCGGCCGATCGATCCAAACCCGCACCACAGGTCTGTATCAAACTGGGTTCGTCCTTCGGCATTATTCCATCTGTCCGCCGGTTCGGTCATAATCAGTTCAGCAGTTTTTGCACAGGCTGTTGCTGACTATGACAGCCAACAGACACAGCTAAAACCATTCATTCCTTGCAGGAGGATAAGAAAAAGGACTCACGAACAGGGATCAAGGAATGGCTTTACAAATGCAAAAACAAGACGGAAAAAAACAAACAGAGAAGAAATAACTATCAGCAAATGAGTAAATACCGCCAACAGGCATTGAAATTAAAGCTTACACATCAGAAGACGACTTCAAATCAAAGGAACAGCTTAAAAGGAATAAGGAAAACAGATCCACGCCCAGAGTGACACCAAAACCATGCTCACTGTGTGAACACAGAGAAAGAAACACGCAGAGGAAGAGCTGTCAAGGACAGGAATACAGAATGGCGGGAGAGAGCGCGGGGGGTGGGGTGGCGGGGAGGGGGAGAGTTGACATTCACCATGCCAGCACGATGGTGAAGTAACACCGAATCCCACCCCTTAGAATCCCCCCTTAGAATCCCACCCCTTAGAATCCCCCCTTAGAATCCCACCCCTTTGAATCCCACCCCTTAGAATCCCACCCCTTTCAATCCCACCCCTTAGAATCCCACCCCTTAGAATCCAACTGGCTCCAGATAAGGAATTGCCAGTCTAATACAGCAGCCTTCTGTTTTCCCCTAGGGGAGGAACGCAGACAGAATATAGTGTGAGACAACCTCTCTGTGGACTGTGCTGAGACTGCGGGACCTGCCCATGCACGTGAGTCGGGTCTGTTGACGTCACCACAGCACCAGGCCGACGGTCAGCCATGGTCAGCGGGATTCTCCGGGCGCCGGACAACACATCAGCATGCAGACTGCCCGTCTTTAATGTCGTGTCGTTCTGGTCGGATTGGTGTAGTGTTCCCCTCCTCTAGAGCCTTGCTCCCCTACTCCAACCCCATCACCAACTCGCTCCCCCTCCCCTCTCTCTCTCTCTCTCTCTCTCTCGCTCTCTCTCTCACTCTCTTTTTGTGTGTGTGTGTGTGTGTGTGTGTGTGTGTGTGTGTGTGTGTGTGTGTGTCTGTGTGTGTCTGTGTGTGTGTTGTGTGTGTGTGTGTGTGTGTGTGTGTGCGAGCGCGCACACGCACGCACACGCACGCACGTGTGCCTTTCTTTTTTCTTTTTCAATTTCCTTTCTGTTCGCTCACTGTTTTCGCTTTATTGACCTGACTTCTCTCTTAGCACACTTTGACCTCACACACATCATTTTTTTTTTAGACATTCAATTACATGCTCAAAGATCCTTTTGTTTGAATTTCTATTGGCTTATTTTTTGTTTGGAGGCAAGACTAACTGGGATAATTTAAGTTAGAACTGCAAAGGTGACAAAATGAGGAACGGATGGGGGGGGGGGGGGGGGGGGAGGGAGGGAGAGAGAGACTTACAGATGGACACACACACACACACAGACACACACACACACACACACACACACACACACACACACACACAGACACACACACACACACACACACACACACACACACACACACACACACACAACACACACACACACAGAACACACACACACACACACACACACACACACACACACACACAGACACACACAGACACACACACACACACACACACACACAGACACACACACAGAACACACAACAGACACACACCACACAGACACACACACACACACACACACACACACACACACACACACACACACACACACACAACGGACAAACAGACAGACAGACAGACAGATAAACACAAAGACGGACGGACAGACGGTGTGGAATAAACAAGTAGAACATTTTTGACACTTTCTTTCCATTCCCCGATTCAGCCCTTCGCTGGCTGCTTTACTTGAAAGACCGCAGGATTCCAGATTTTCTTTTCTTTTCTTTTTTCTGTTTGTTTCTTTCCTTCTTTTTTTTCTTCTTTTTTTTTTTTGAGTGGAGGGGGGGGGGGGGGAGGCTTTTTTGTTGCAACTTATTTCCTTTGACACTTTCTTTCCATTCCCCGATTCAACCCTTCGCTGGCTGTTTTCTTCGACAGTTGGATTCCGTTTGTTTTGTTTTGTTTTGTTTTGTTTGTTTCTTTTTCCTCCACGGTGGTGAGAATATCACTAGATTTGTAAGTGGTCTATCTCCGTTTGATGCCCAGGGCAGAACCCAGAGATTAATAATAATAATAATAATGAACATTTTTTTATGTGCACACTTCTCTGTCGAACAGAGCACGCGGCCCATTACAAACTCCATATATATAAACAATTAAGGCAATAATAGACAACACACACACACACACACACACACACACACACACACACACACACACACACACACACACGCACACACACACACCCCCTTCCACACACACACACACACACACACACACACACACACACACACACACACACACACACACACCCTACACACACGCACACACACACACACCCTACACACACGCACCACACCACACACACCCTTCCACCACACACACACACACACACACACACACACACACACACACACACACACACACAGACTAACACACACACACACACACACACACACACACACACACACACACACACACACACACACACACCACACACGTGCCCATAGATTGACAGCGAAATGAACTAATTGTAAACTTTCTGGAAGATGTGGGTTTTCAGAGAGCG
The DNA here is from genome assembly GCA_018398815.1 of Conus ventricosus. Classification (NCBI taxonomy): domain Eukaryota; kingdom Metazoa; phylum Mollusca; class Gastropoda; order Neogastropoda; family Conidae; genus Conus; species Conus ventricosus. The sequence goes on from CM031610.1 coordinate 8,333,843, forward strand.
TTTGAAGGAGTCAAAGTTACTAGTTTCTCTTATTTCTGCAGGGATAGTGTTCCAGATGGAGGGGGCAGCATGTGAGAAGCATCTGTCACTTAATGTCTTTTGGCTATTGACAGGACGGTCTTGTAAAGCGCTAGCGTCAACAGATGAACGCAATTTGTATTGATGATGATGTTGCTTTAAATGGACTAAGTCCTTCAGATAATCTAGAGCACAACCTTGGACACATTTATAACAGATAGATGCCAGCTTAAATTCAACCCGAGCAGACACTGGGAGCCAGCGAAGAGAAATCAGATGAGGAGTAATATGGTCCCTTCTAGGCACTCGCAAAACCATTCGCACTGCATTATTCTGGACACGCTGCAGACTTTCAAGAAGATAGTCATGGAAACCATACAAGATGGAATTGCAGTAGTCCAGCCGGGACAAAACAAATGCAGAGACAAGTGTGGCTGCTGCTTGGGTTGTGAGAAAACGGCGGATGGAACCAATACGGCGGAGCTCATAATTGGCAGCCCGAACAACATTTCTGACATGAACTTTCATTTCCAAATGATGGTCAAGGGTAACTCCTAGACTGACAACAGAGGATGAGAAAGGGACAGTGGCATCACCAACTGTCATCGTAGAAGGGCATTTGATTTTGTGCGACATTTGGGGAGAGGAGAGAAGCATTACTTCAGTTTTGTCATTGTTCAGCTTTAGTTTATTTGCTGTCATCCAAGATCTGACATCGGCTATACAATCCTGCATTGCCTCTAGTAGTTGGGGAACTTCAGAAGGTGCGGCTGATTTCTGCAACTGTGAATCATCAGCATATGAATGATGAAGGACTGAGTGTTTGTCAATGACATTGGCCAATGGAGAGGTGTAGAGAACCAGCTGAGCTCCACTGATGAGTGTCACCCAGCCGACGAAAGTGGACTCCAAGCCAGCGGTACTGAAGGTTCTGTTTCCATGACAGATTGTGACGGTCCTCGTAGGCTGCCAGTGAAGGGCTGGTTAGTGGCTCATTGTCACCCTTTTCTTCGTCCCTATCTGTAACCCCTCCTAACTCCCCTTCCCCCCTCCCCAATCACTGCTATTCATATACTTGAAGTTTTGAATTATTATATGACGTGCTCACACACGTGCAATAAAACCCCTGAGGAAGGCCAGGCGGCCGAAATATTGGGAGAAAAAAACAAACAACTTGTTTGGAGTTGTTTCTTTCAACGCGCTCGAAACAAATTTGTAGATTCTATTTTAAAAAACCTATTTTAACAAATGTTGCTCCCCAAGGGGTCGAGCACTATCAAAATCATTTTGGGTATTTTAACCACACTAACCTATATATATATATATATATATATATATATATATATATATATATATATATATCATTTGCTACGTAACTGACTTAATGACAAAGGACCGGTTTGCCAGTATCTCTCTCCTCTCTGTCTCTGTCTGTCTGTCTGTCTGTCTGCCTGTCTGCCTCTCTCTCTCTCTCTCTCTCTCTCTCTCTCTCTCTCTATGCGATAAAGCGTATCATCCACGTACCCTTGCATGCATCAAATAAAATGGTTTACGGTGAAAGTGGACGATACCCTCTCTTTATTGCCACTTAAGTTAGATGTATTAAATACTGGTTGAAATAAGCAAGCCTACCAATAACCAGACTCTGCGGTCAGGCGTATGAAATGCTCATACTGCAACATGAAAATGGAAAATTTAACTGGGTTTCCTATGTTAAGAAAATATTGACAGAGAATGGTTTTGGCATAGTTTGGTTGTCACAAGGAGTCGGTAATATAGCAGAATTTATTTCAGAATTAAAGGGCTGTTTAATTTGTTCTTATAAACAAAACTGGCATGCTGACATGGATGGGAATGATAAATACGACTTGTTTCTCTCATTTAAAAGCAATCTCGAAGCAGAGAAATATCTTAAAATTGTAACGCATAAATGGCATAAATATTGTTTAGCAAGCTTTCGAACCAGAACGCTCGGTATCGGCGCAAACCAAAAATCCTTCGAGAAATCAAATAATAAATCTTGTCCTGTGTGTAAAGAAAGAGACAGTGTTGAGAATGAAGTACATTTTGTGTTTGATTGTGCCGCATACGCCAAAATCCGTAGAGGGTGCACATTTTTCAATGAATCAGTTGGTCAAAAAAGAGATTTAGTAGCAATTTTAGTAAGTGAAAACGAAAAAAACTGTAGTAGAATTTGCGAAGTATGTCGCAGAAGCGAGTACATTTCGTAAAAGCATATCACGAAGGAGTAAGATGATCGCTTCCTTAAAGGTACATTGCCTCAGTAGTTATGTTCATAACCTGATAGTCTACGTCAATGGTACATTGTGTATGCGTGCGTGCACGCGCTTGCATTTGTGCGTGCCTACATGCGTGCGTGTGTATTTGTGTGTGTGTGTGTGGGTGGGTGGGTGGGTGCGTGCGCGCGCGTGCGTATGTGCTTGTGTGTGAGAGTGTGTGCGTACGTGCGTGCGTGCGTGCGTGCGTGCGTGCGTGCGTGCGTGCGTGCGTGCGTGCGTGCGTTGTGGTGTGTGTGTGTGTGTGTGTGTGTGTGTGTGTGTGTGTGTGTGTGTGTGTGTGTGTACGTGTGTGTGTGCATGTGTGTATGTTCATGTGAATTGGTGAGTGTTTTGATTCAATGATCTTTTTGTAACAGTTCTATGTCAAGGAGTACTTGTAACATCACAAGGGAAGTCTTTGCACTGGTTTCTTGTTTAGTCGCTGTTGTGAGCCGCTGTGGCTGGATATGATTCACGATTCCCCTTGCCAACAGGGCATTTTGCTAATGGCAAAAACATTGTGTCAGTGTCAGTGTCAGTGTCTCTCTCTCTCTCTCTCTCTCTCTCTCTCTCCTCTCTCTCTCTCTCTCCTCCTCTCTCTTCTCTCACTTCTTTCTTTCTCTCTCTCTCTCTCTCTCTCTCTCTCTCTCTCTCTCACCTCTCTCTCTCTCTCTCTCTCCTTCTGTCCTTCTCCTTCATATAATCTGTGTAAAGGCGTTCTTCTCTTCTCTCTCTCTCTCTCTCTCTCTCTCTTCTCTCTCTCTCTCCTCTCTCTCTCTCTCTCTCTCTCTCTCTCTCTCCGTGTGTGTGTGTGGTGTGTGTGTGTGTGTGTGTGTGTGTGTGTGTGTGTGTGTGTGTGTGTGTTCTGTCTTTGAAACTCTTTAAACAAATCCAAAGTTTTCGTTGCAGTTTCAGTCCCCAAATCGGGCAGACTGACTCATTCGCACGTTGGGCAGAACAAGAGCGAATCACTTTGGAATAAGTCGCATTCGTTGCATTTTTAATGCGAGCAGATGGAGAGCCGAAGGGGGGGCGGGATTCCAGGAGGTCAAACTTGCCTTGTCGTTGGCGTTCATATACATTAAACACACTGTGTTTAGAGTGAATGTGAAGAGCTAAGAAGTCTACTACTGTTGCTACTTTTTACATTTACTACTATGACGACGACAACGACAACGACATTGATGTCGACAACGACGATGATGATGACGACATCACTACGACTACAGCTACTACTACTACTTCTACAACTACGACGACGATGATGACTACGGCGAGTAATATTATTCTACTAATACGACAACGACGACGAAAACGACGACTACCACGATGTTTACGGCTGTAACTTCTACTACTAAGCTGCCGCCGCCGACGACTATGACCTACCGCTACTACCACCACCACCACGACTGTGACGACTACTATGACCTTTACGACTACTATGACCTTTACTACTACCACCACCACCACGACTGTGACGACTACTATGAGACCTTTACGACTACTATGACCTTTACTACTACCACCACCACCACGACTGTGACGACTACTATGACCTTTACGACTACTATGACCTTTACTACTACCACCACCACCACGACTGTGACGACTACTATGACCTTTACGACTACTATGACCTTTACTACTACCACCACCACGACTGTGACGACTACTATGACCTTTACTACTACCACCACCACCACGACTGTGACGACTACTATGACCTTTACTACTACCACCACCACCACGACTGGACGACTACTATGACCTTTACTACTACCACCACCACCACGACTGTGACGACTACTATGACCTTTACTACTACCACCACCACCACGACTGTGACGACTACTATGACCTTTACGACTACTATGACCTTTACTACTACCACCACCACCACGACTGTGACGACTACTATGACCTTTACGACTACCACCATCACCACGACTGTGACGACTACTATGACCTTTACGACTACTATGACCTTTACTACTACCACCACCACCACGACTGTGACGACTACTATGACCTTTACGACTACTATGACCTTTACTACTACCACCACCACCACGACTGTGACGACTACTATGACCTTTACTACTACCACCACCACCACGACTGTGACGACTACTATGACCTTTACTACTACCACCACCACCACGACTGTGACGACTACTATGACCTTTACGACTACCACCACCACCACGACTGTGACGACTACTATGACCTTTACGACTACTATGACCTTTACTACTACCACCACCACCACGACTGTGACGACTACTATGACCTTTACTACTACGATGACTTTTACTACCACCACCACCACGACTGTGACGACTACTATGACCTTTACGACTACTATGACCTTTACTACTACCACCACCACCACAACTGTGACGACTACTATGACCTTTACGACTACGATGACTATTACTACTACCACCACCACCACGACTGTGACGACTACTATGACGTTTACGACTACGATGACTTTTACTACCACCACCACCACGACTGTGACGACTACTATGACGTTTACGACTACGATGACTATTACTACTACCACCACCACTACTACAACTACTACTTCTAACACCACCACCACTACTACTACTACTACTACTACTACTACTACTACTACTACTACTACTACTACTACTGTGATGCTATTATTACTATTGCTGCTGCCGATGCCGCTGCTGCTGTTACTACTACGACTACTAATACTGTTTCTACTGCTGCTGCTGCCTCGACGATTACAACTAAGACGACGTCGACGACGGCGGTGACGACAACGACTATCACTGCTGCTTCTACGATGACGACACAACAACAACGAGACCACGGCGACGACGACGACTTTACAAGTCGTCATTTTTCGTCTGATCTTCTGGCGATCCGGCACTGGGACGCATGGCGATGCATCAGTATACCGGTCACACCAGCAGCCAACCATCTTTGTGCTACGCCAACGTGTCAGTAGCATTTCTACATGCTTCGAAAATGCGACTAAAATAGCGATGTCAGAATTCGATGCGGATCCACAGGACCAGGGGTGGTGGGCGGAGGGGACACGGGAAAAAACGCGGGGGGGGGGGGGGGGGGGGGTGCGATGAGGAAGTGTGATAATAAGAGAGGAAGGGTGCGCACGGGGTTAAGGGGAGATAATGGATGGGGGAAGTAAGAATGGTGGTATGGGAGGACGGGGGATGGAGGACGGGGGGATGGAGGACGGGGGATGGAGGACGGGGGATGGAGGGCGGGGGATGGAGGACGGGGGATGGAGGGCGGGGGATGGAGGACGGGGGATGGAGGGCGGGGGATGGAGGACGGGGGATGGAGGACGGGGGATGGAGGGCGGGGGATGGAGGGGGGGGATGGAGGGCGGGGGATGGAGGACGGGGGATGGAGGACGGGGGATGGAGGACGGGGGATGGAGGACGGGGGATGGAGGGCGGGGGATGGAGGACGGGGGATGGAGGACGGGGGATGGAGGGCGGGGGATGGAGGGCGGGGGATGGAGGGCGGGGGATGGAGGGCGGGGGATGGAGGGCGGGGGATGGAGGGCGGGGGATGGAGGGCGGGGGATGGAGGACGGGGGATGGAGGGCGGGTGATGGAGGGCGGGGATGGAGGACGGGGGAAGGGAGGAACGGGGGTGGAAGGAAGGGGGATGGAGGGGGCGGGGGATGGAGGACGGGGGATGAGGGCGGGGGATGGAGGGCGGGGGGGGCCGGGTGACGACGAGAAGAGGGAGAGAGAGGGGGGAGGACACACACACAACACTCCACACACACACTCACACACTACACACACACACAGAGAGACATACAGGCATACAACACACAACACACAACACACACACACACACACACACACCCACACACACACGCACAAACACACACACACACACACACACAACACACACACCACACACACAACACACACACACACACACACACAACATACCACACACACACATACACACACACACAACACACACATCACAACACATCACCACACACAACACACACACACACACACACACACACACACACACGCACCACAAACATACACACAACACAACATCACACACAAACACACGGCACAACACACACACACACACACCCACACACACGCCCGCGCGCGCGCGAATATATAAATAATAAATCCTGCAGATGCTGGTGGCACCGGTGGGACAGCTCATGGAGTGAAGAATGTCGGTCCCAGTGACGAAGATGACTAAATCTGTACAAAAATAAAAAGTTAAATAAAAGATGAACCTAAAATACGTACTTCGCCCCCCACTCGTAAACTGTTTATTTTCCCCGACAAATGGTCACCCTACGAAGCTTCGTCAGGGTCTCTAAATGTCCAAGAAATTAAGAGGCCCTCACGCACACAACCGATCTCAACACACAACACACACACACACACACACACACATCACAACACACACACACACACACACACACACACACACCAACCATACATACATACAGAGAGAAGAGGCGTGAGAGCACACACACACACACACACACACACAACACACACACACACACACACACATAAACATACAACATACATACAATACATACAGAGAGACAGCGTTAGAGTCACACACACAACACACACACACACACACACACACACCCACACACACACACCAACACACAAGTGAGGCGTGATGAAGCACACACACACACACAACACACCCCCACACAACACACACACACACACACACACACACACACACATCACAGATCACATCACATCACAACATATATACACACACATTACATCAACAGCTGCATTTCTAAATGATGTTCAATCAAACATTTGCAACTGAGCCACATACCAAAAAATAACCGTAAAAAAATAATAAAACGATGATTAATCACATAAGTAGAACAATTAGTTAACTATAACCACGCCATAGATTCGATTTTTTTTCATAAAATCACATGAGTAAGAGGCTCGTTCACTTTTTTATATAAGTATCACCTAATTATCTAGCATCATGTTAAGTAAACAGAACAAAAGGGGTGAATGGTTCGGAAAGGGAACGAACAGCATGTTCACTATTTATAAATTATCATCTAATTATCTAGCAATCATGTTATTAAAACAGAACAAAAGGGGGAATGGTTCAGAAAGGGAACGTAGAAGCACGTCACTAATTTATATAAGTATCATCTAATTATCCTGGCATCATAGTAAGTAACAGAACAAAAGGTGTGAATGGTTCGGAAGGGAACGTACAGCATGTCAGACTGTTTTTATAAAAAGTATCAATTTCTAATGTATCTTGCATCATGTTAGTAAACCAGAACCAAAAGGTGTGAATGGTCGGAAAGGGAAACTTACAGCAAAGTTCACTGTTTAGATAAGTATCATCTAATTTATCTGGCATCATGTAGACACAAACCAAAAGGGGTGGAATGGTTCGGAAAGGGAACGTACAGCATGTTTTCACTGTTTTATATAAGTATCCATCTAATTATCTGGCATCGTGTTAGTAAACAGAACAAAAGGGGTGAATGTTCGTAAAGGGAACGTGCAGCATGTTCACCTGATTAAATAAGTTTCAACTAATTATCTGCATCAGTTAGTAAACAGAACAAAGGGGTGGATGGTTCTAAGGGAAACGTACAACATGATTGTTCACTATTTAATATAAGTAACATCTGCTAAATATCTTGCCATCATGTTAGTAAACAGAACAAAAGGGGTAATGTTCGGAAAGGGAAACGTACAGCATGTTCACTGTTTATATAAGTATCCATCTAAATATATCTTGCATCATGTTAGTAAACAAACAAAGGGCGAATTGTTCAGAACGTGGAACTAAGCACGTTGTAGTGAAAGGTTATGTCCGGGTATATATAAAACATAAACTAAACAAACGAAATATAAACAAAAAATAAAACATCACACACACACCACACACACACACACACACAGACAACACACACATCACACACACGATGGCTACCACACACAGACATAAAGACAGTTCGGCAGACAAACAAACAGGTAGAGAACAGGACCGATAGATAATTAACATATCTCTGGATTGATAGATATATAGCCATACAGACAGATAGATAATAGACGAGATAATAATAGACAGATAGCAGCTAGATAGACAGGATAGATAGATATATAGATAGATAGATTAGATAATAGAGTAAGACTTTGGTTTATGAAATAGGATAAGGGGTAAAGTAACGGGACGTATAAGGGAGAAGGGGGAGGGTGGCACACGCTTGTAAGGAGCATTGGCCAATAGGCACAGAGCACTTGCCAAGCACGACCTTCAACCCCCACCCCCCCACCCCCCCCCTCCCCCACCCCCGCGCATCCCCACCCACCACCCCACCCCTGCTCCACCCACCCGCCACCCCACATCCACATCTGCAGACGGTCTCACACGCAGAAAGTGTCTTAGCCAGAGTGGACAAACAGCCATGAAAACATCTTGTTTCCTTTATCGCGCGATCATAATTTATAAAAAAACCCACGAACAAGGCATTCTTGCACAAGACAGTAGGCAGAGTTGAAAACATCAGACCCCAGTACACTCCGCACTTGTGCGTGCAGGCAAGAAGGTTATGTACCGGCAATGAACGTTCTTCGTAACTGTTTCCGTAGACAGACTTCGACACAATTATGTGCCTGCGTACACGCTCGCAAATATCACATGTATAACGCTTACGTATGTACACGTTCATGCTTGCGATGCAGAACGCGCGCGCGCGCGCGCGCACGCACGCGCCGCCGCACGCACGCACGCACTCAACGCACGCACGACGCACGCACGCACACACACACACACACACACACACACAACACATATAAATATATATATATATATAAGATATATAGATATATATATATATATTATATATATAAAAATATAACACCACACACACAAACACGCGCGCAAGCTGATGCGCGTGCGCGCGCGCTCTCGCTCCTATATAAATTGAGAGACAGAACAACACACAGTACATGCTACATGCATAGCATGCATACCGCGTGCGTGCACACAACACACACAACACACAACACCACACACACACACACCACACACACACACACACACACACAGATAGATAGGCAGGCAGGCAGCAAGCAACAGACAGGACAGATAGAAGGACAAATAATGCATCGCGGACATAACACCTTCACGATACAGAGAGAGACAGACAGACCCGACAGACAGACAGACAGAGAACAGACTGACAGCAGAAAGACGATCGCTTTTGAGAAAGAGACATAAAAGAGTAATGCAAACGACCAAAACACTTATAGACAGACAGACAGGCCAGAGACAGAGAGACCGATAGAGATAGATAGATAGATAGAATATGAGGAAAGATGTGATAGATAGATAGATAGATAGATAGATAGATGGATGGATGGATGGATGGATGGATGGATGGATGGATGGATGGATATACAGAAAGACAGACAGATAGATTGACAAATAATGCTCCGCGGTCATACATATTCACAGAGAGAAAAGACAGACAGACAGACAGACCGACAGACAGACAAGACAGACAGAGACCGACAGGCAGACAGAACTTAATGACAACTAGAAAAGAGACAGTAAAATGAGTAGTGCAAACGACATAAAACAGACAGACAGACAGACAGAGCGTGTGAGTAGAGAGAGATGAGAGAGAAGATGAGAGAGAGAGAGATAAGAGAGAGAGAGAGAGAGAGAGAGAAGTATGAGCAACGTACGGACCATACAACAGAGAGTGTGTGTGAGACTGACAGGCAGACAGACAATCAGACAGACAGCGAAGGACAAACAAACAGCAGAGAGACATTAACCAGGAAAAAAAATACTCAGATCAGTGAGAAGGAAGAGAGAGAGAGAGAGGAGAGGAGAGAGAGAGAGAGAGGAGAGAGGAGGAGGGGGGGGGGGTGCAGGAAGAAAGACACAGAGAAAGACTGAGAGAGGGATGAAGAGAGGTGGAGAGAAGCTGTAAAAGAGTGAGCAGAGATGGGGGAGGGCAAAAAAAAGTGAGGGGAGGGCAATAGATGGGAAGAGAGAGAGAGAGAGAGAAGAGAGAAGAGATGAGAGAGAGAGAAGAAGAATGACGAATAAGAGACAGACGACAGTACCTACAGACGAGGGACCAAATCGGACGGACAAGAACAAACATACAGACAGACGGAGGGAGACATGAGCAAAATACAGCCGAACTATCCCACAAGCTGACAGGCACTCAGAAACACTGAACACAAGCAACGATTGACATAGAACTGCACACAAAATGAAACAGCCTGAAACCGGTAAGAGGGGAGGAGGAGACGGAGAGCGTGGTGTGAAGGACAGAAAGGAGCAGACAAAGACAACAGACAGGTAGGCAAATCTGACGTTAACATGTAAAACAGAACCTACACTATCCGCACTCATTTATGCCTGTCCCCTCCTCCCCCCCCCCCCTCTCTCTCTCCACTCTTCTCTCTCTCTCTCTCTCATCTCCACTCTCGTCTCTCTCTCTCTCTCTTTCTTTCCTCTCTCTCTCTCCACTGCTCCTGGCCCTTCGCCTTCTACTCCTCTCCCTATGTCCCCCTCCCCCCCCCCCTCCCCCCCATGAGTCTAGAACAATGTTTCTTACCTGGAATGTATCTGGTACAGTTAATATCCATAGCGTGCTCGCTGTTGGCGACTTTGGCTCTTGTGCAGTAGAGCCAGAGAAGGATTGAGCCGTCCCTTCGTACATGCAAATGCAGTCTTGTGCTCTCTTTGGGTTTTGTCACCCATATGACTGACCTTAAATCCAGTCACGGTAGAACACTAACCTTGTCACCGTCTTTGACACACGTAAAGCAGACAAACCATGACCGTTTGCATTATAACTAATGCTTTTCAACCGACGAAGGAAAGCTCTTCAGTGTATCACATTTGAACTGTCGCGAATCGGCGCAGCGTTGCAGTGAAAAGATCGGAGGTTCAAAGCGTCGGTAAATTAAAACGGTGTCTAATATTCATTACAGACTCCGTCGGTTTAAACAAAACTGTACAACATTCATATTGAACAACAATGAAGCGATCATGGTTAATTTCGTGTCCCTGTTGCACTGTTCTTTGTTGTTGTTTGTTTTCAGGTAATGCCCATACGATTTATCAAACTACTGATTGACAGAAAATCCACCTGATTGAACTGGAAGAGAGTGACATTGAGCCGAATCAAGGCTGGGTTGAATTCTTTGCCACGCTTTGCTCAATATTACGTCATTTTTCATTTGCGCAGCCTCTATCACTTTGATCACTTTCACAACGTGCAGGTATCACTCCATAGACTCTTTGATTACATTTTCTTTCTTCACGCCATGCTGTTGTCGTTTCGTATTTCACTTTCATTTTCACATCATGTTAGATGTACTCTTTGCGTCACTTTGATGTCACTTTCCTCATCCATGGCAGAAAGTCACATTTTACATCACTGATCATTTCCTCAGCATAGTCACGGTCACTTTTACATCACTGGTCATGTTTCCACATCATGCTGACGTCACTTTAATATCACTGATTCACTTTCCTTACGTTCACTTTCACATCCTTTGATCACTTTCAGCATCATGTCTGACGTCACTATCACATCACTTGATCACATTCAACCTCATGCAGACTTCACTTTATACCTCGGGTGCTGACGTCACTTTATCATCACTTTGATCACTTACTCCATCATGCTGATGTCACTTTTACATCATTTAGATAACTTACCCCAACATTGCTGATGTCATTTTTACATCATTTTGATCACTTCCTATCATGCTGACGTCACTTTTAGATACTTTGATCACTTTCCACATCATGCTGACGTCATTTTACACACCACTTTGATCACTTTCCACATCGTGCTGATGTCCCACTTTTACATCAATTCGATCACTGTTCTCGCATGCTGCTGCCATTTTTACATCACTATGAACACTTTTCTCGTCATGCGACGTCATTTTTTACATCACTGATCACCTTTCAGACCATTGGGGTTTACAGTCATTGACTCACATGTCTTCAATTGTGGCAGACACTGCATTTGTAACATTTCCTTCAATTTCGTATCATCTTGATTTTGCGCATTATTTTTCAGTTATTTTTCAGATTAATATCAGTCAATTATTTTTCCGGGACTTTCATCCATTCAGTTATCATGACGAGGTTTTACTTTGCAAGTTGCCATATTCTTAGTCGTTTTACAGGCTTGGCTTTTGCCTTGTTTCGTGTGCCTTGGTTTTTTTGTGGTTTTTTGTTTTGTTTTTCGATCTTGGCATCAACAGGAAATCAGCTGAAACGACCTGTGAGACAGTGAAAGTGAAGATATAAAAACCAATTACACATTAACAACAGTTTCAAGAAAACCGATATATTATAAGAGTGTTAAATCGGCATGCCTCGCTCATATCAGAATTCCCAAGGCCCGTACACACACCCTCTAATGTTTCAGTGATACCGTGACCGCGAGTGGTCAGGATTCATTCTGGCCAATAAAAGCGATCAGCAAAATAATACCCTTTGATTCAGAAATTTAATTGTGTGTGATGCAGAAATCGTCCACTGATTTTTCAACTTTAATTTCCGAGTACAGCAACTTTCATCACCTGGTATAACAAAGAAAAAACACACAAAAGGACGTATTGCTAACGTCTAGTCCGCGAACAGGCTAATTGTTGTCTAGTTATATGACCCGTTTTGCATCGTTGAACTCTAGGCTCCACACTAGCAAATCGCCATGTCAGTTCAGATGTTTTCAACTTACCCTAAAGAGCAAACGTGGCTATGTATGTTTAGCAAATCGACAAAGAACACGATTTTGCACATAACAACTAAAAGTGTTTGGATTGTGCAACGACTGTGTCCCAGACAAGTGCCGGTGTCACGGAAGAATTCCAGCGTCGCCCTCCTGTCAAAGCAACACGTCTGACGGCAGAGAACAAAAAAGCCCGAGTCCTGACCCGTGCCTGCGCACATATGTGTCGTGCTGCGGGGGGGGTGGGGGGGGCGAGAGAAAAAAACCAATACAACAACAACAAACGTCAACATGCGGTCGCGGCTGAATACTCCCTCCCAGTCAGAGCGTTGGAAGCTGTCCCGTGAGTGTGTGTGGTACGGCAGCCTCTGCAGCGTGAGGCCTGGGCGTCCGCAACTGATAGATTAGTGATAGAAAGCGTCCATCCTTCCCGAGTCTTCCTCCTCCACTTGCTCGCACGTTCGTCTCGGCTTGGCCACTGGATGTTCAGAGAAAGCCGGAAATTGAAAGAAGGTACTTTGTGCATTCCGCCGTACAAGACACTGGTGTTTAGTGAGTATATCAGTAAAACGCCGAGTGAACGCTGACACCACGAGTTATTGAGAATGGAGGATGTGTGCCTCACTTATTACACTTGTCACGGTGTAGTATTTCCTTTTCTTGTTTTTTCTTATACATTTTCACTTGTCTTTTTCTTTTTCTTTGTTTTTTTTTTGCTCGATTCCCCAGACTGACCGTCACCTACAAAGTTCCATATGTGGCAAATTTGCTAAGCGTGTAGACATCCCAAGCAAACAGGCAGAAATTCATTTTCGAAACTATCGCACGGCTACTGATCATCACAGTGTTTCTGACAATAAACAATAAAATGGAAGAAAAGACAAACGGGCACATTGATCCAAGCAGTCTGTGGCAATGTCCAGTCGTTCGCTCTTCCAAACTGGTTCCTCTCGTCTTCTGTCGTTTAAAGGGAAGCAACTTACTAATAAGGGCGTGTTTCGTCGACACTAGCTTCTTGAACGGAAATAAACAAGACGGCAGTAATGCAACGACAAATGAAAATTCACCTTATTGCTCGCACCAAAGCTACTCAAACACACATGAGACGATCATATAATACGGGGGTCTGTAAGTTTAAACCTATGGTCCGCGTTTGTGACAAAAAAATAAAAAACACACTGTACGCTCAACACATTTTTCCACTTTTATTTATGTTAGCATATACTGAGGCAACGATCACGTTTCGTTTTATCTTTTATGGTCAAAGGTAAAACCGAAGGCTATTACATGTTAAGTCGAAGCTCTATACTGAAAATACGAGATTTTTTTTTCTGAATGTTACTATAATTACAGATATATCCACGGTATCAATTGGACTTTTCCAAAGCAACTTGTAAGAGTCATTGTGATAACCCCCACCACCATGCACCAACTTCCCCCCTCCACCCCTTCACAATAAACTGTATGTGACCGTGTCAAACAGTCATTCTGACACTGGCAAGTGTACCCCCCCCCCTTTTGTGTCCAATGGTCTATTGGATGTATTCCATAATTCTTTAACGTCCTTTGTTAATGGCACGAAGTATCGTCCAGTTGGGCCAGTCATTTTAATACAGCATTAAATTACAATCTCCCCAAGAGTCATTTACACACAGCTCCATCCCCCCCCCCCCGACCCACACACCACACACCGCACGTCACACCGCTCACACACACACACAACCACACACATTCACTCTTACACTCACACACGCACGGACGCATGCATGCACGCACGCACTACCACACTCATACACGCACACCACGCTCATCACACTCAGCGAGAAAGAAGAGTAATCTGATTGATTGTGAATGATAATCACATTTTCAAGAGTACAATAAGCAAATAATTTGCTTTTTTCCATGCTGGATTGCCCCTTGCCCCACTGCAGGTTCTACTAATAAGCGTGACTATCAACTAATTAATCCATGACTAGCCACTAAATTAATCATGACTAGCGACTAAACGTTACAAAACGTTTACCACAAACATACATATAAATCCTTCAAAACTAAATGTTTAGAAAAATGTGGTTCCTCCATCACGTGACTTGAACGTAAAAGAACAAAACAAAAGAACCATTAAAACAGAAATAAGAATAAATTTACTTGATTATGGTAAAAGAAAAACAACAACAACAATAACAACAACCAACCACCCTACACACACACTCACAGAAACACATAAGGAAGCGATCTTCCCATTAGTTGTTAAGGACGAGAGAATGACTGAATGATATATTGAGTTAAGCTTAAAAAGCCCATTCAAAGGTAGGATTTGGTGAAATGGGGGTTGTACTTAACTATCAAAGAATAAACGCACGTAATACATGCTAGAAATACAACAACGCGATGAGAAATCATATCACGATATATAATTTGTATGTGACTATCAACAAATCAGCCGCGCCTATCCACACATCACTATGATTTCCGTCGTTGACAGCTTTTGGTGTCGCCAGAAGCCATTTTCCACGTCTTCTCTCGTAGTAAAGTGAAAACAGTCCACCTTTATGTGTCCATCTCCTGTAGATTGGCCATTATGACCCACTGATGGAAAGCTGTTGACAGAACAACATCCTGCATTCGGTCGACAGACCTCAGAAACGTCACCGGGGATCAACTCATCACTCATAATCACGCACCGCCACTGGCGATCCCACGTCTACCTCAGATTTTGTTTTTGAGTGGAAGGTACCATAGGCCCGTTATGTTCACTAGAACATGTCACGGAATTCATTGTACCACACATACTACACATCCAGCATGGCACGACCGACACAACATCCAACAAACAGCAATTACATCGTAGTGTGGTAACGGATGTAGAATAGGTCTTTCACACTGAAAGCTATCAACACAAGCATTAGTAGCCTGTTCCCGGTTCTGTCAAAATTGAACATTAGACAAGGCGGGGGCGTCGGCCAAAACAAACCAGAAGAGAAACCTCACCTTGCCTTTTTCTTGCCGATTATTCATGCAGCCTCGAGCGTGGCGCCTTCTCTGTTAACCTGTACGGGACATTTCAGACGACACACAGCAGTGAGGCTTTGTGTTTGCGTTGGCAGGGGGCTTTCGGTATTTGTATTCAAGCGAAGTATCACAACTGTTTGTTTTTCCTCTGCCCTTCATTCCAAAAGTGACGACAGTGTCATCACCTGTAGTGCACACTGAGAGTCGCATCCAAAGTAGATTGTGAGACCTTCAAAACCGGCATAGTGAGTAAACACAGCGCTAAATATTCAGACACTTAAGAAGAACGTCTTGCTGGCATGCCAATCGAGAGAGAGAGAGAGAGAGTGAGAGATTAGAAGGAAATAGAGGAGGCACAGGAGAATGGAACATTGCTAAATGAGGGACAGAGAAGAATGAGGATAAAATGAAGATTTTAGCGGGATTTATGAAAGGGGGTGTAGAGGGACGAATGGAGTAGAGTGGGGGAAGGAAAAAGAAATGAGAGAGAGGGAGGAGAAGAGGGCGGATGTTAGGTAAAGCAGATGGGGAGGGGGGGGAGGGGTGGGGAAGGGAGTAAAGAGGAAGGGGGAGGGTTTGTGGAAGGGGGCAGGGAAGAATACGCGCGCGGAGCGCTCGTTGCACACGCACACACACTCAACGCACGACATGCTACTCACCCCCCCCCCCCACAAACACACAATCCTTGCAACCGCATCAGGAATGGGGGGGGCGGGGGCTGGCGATGGGGGAGGGTTTGGCGGATGAAGCAAACTCACTTTTAAAAAAGTAATATGGTTGGGAGGGGGGGGGGTGGTGGGGGGCCGGGAGAAGGGGTCGGAAAAGATAAATGAAAGTCAGTTTCACCCTTGCTTGCCTTATTCTTCGCTAATGTAAAGATTGTTTGCCGTGTCATATAGCTTTGTTCCAACATCTGAACTAGTGAGTTTTAACTGATTCAAATGTCAGAATGCACAAGATTGTGTTGCGAACAGCAGATGCAGGTGCAATCAATTTTCATTTCGCGTTACTGGAGGTAACTGGTTCGAACTACCACGCTGCATTCAAATCAGAATTGTGGTTTATTTTAAAAAAAAACTGGTGGGTTAAACTGCACTCTATCACTTTGGTTCTTGATGCTTTGATGAAACCGCCCTAATCAGTCACATAACCGCTGAATTTCCAATAATCTTTAGATTGTCCAGTCCACTGCTTACAGATGGAGAATTCCAATAGCTCCTTTTAGATTGTAGAAGTCACTGCTTACAGATGGAGAAGTCCAGTAACTCATTAGATTGTGGTAGGTTCAACTGCTTACTGAAATGAGAAAGTCAATTAACTCTTTAGATTGTTAGGTCACTGCTTACCATATTGGAGAAGTCCAATAACCTCTTTAGATGGGACCTATCACTGCTTAGAGATGAAGAAGTCCATTAACGCTTTAGATTTGACTAGGTCCACTGCTTACAGGATGGAAGAATTCCAGTAACTCTTTTATATATATTGTCTAGGTCACTGCTTACAGCTGGAGAATCCAATAACTCTTAATTGTGTATGTCACTGCTTTACAGGATGGAGAAGTCCAGCAACACTTTAGATTTTCCCAGGTCACTGCTTACCGATTGGAGAAGTTCAGTAACTCTTTAGATTGTCCAGGTCACTGCTTACAGATGGAGAAGTCCAGTAATTCTTTAGATTGTCTAGGTCACTGCTTTACAGATGGAGAAGTTTCTGTAACTCTTTAGATTGTCTAAGGTCACTGCTTACAGATTGGAGAAGTCCAGTAACACTTTTAAATTCACTAGTCACGCTTACAGAAGGAAAAGTTCTGTAACACTTTAGATTGTTCCTAGGTCACTGCTTACAGAGATGGAGAAGTTCAGTAACACTTTAGTATTGTCTAGTGTCACTGCTTACCAGATTGAAGACGTTCAGTAACTCTTAATGGTCCAGGTCACAGTTACAATCTTGAGAATTTCAGGTAACACTTAGTTGTCTAGGTCACTGCTTACAGATGGAGAAGTTCTAGTAACTCTTTAGATTGTTCACGGTCACTGCTTACAGATGGAGAAGTCCGAGCAACTCTTTAGATGTCTAGTCACTGCTACAGATGGAGAAGTCCATAACTTTAGAATGTCTAGGTCACTGCTTACAGATGGAGAATCCAGTAACTTTGAGAATGTCTAGGTCAATGCTTACAGATGGAGAAGTCCAGCAACTCATTCGAGTTTTCTAGGTCACTGCTTACAGATGGAGAAAGTTCATATCTCTTTAGATTAGTCTAGGCACTGCTTACAGATGGAGAAGTCCAGTAACTCCTTTAAGGTTGTCTAGGTCACTAGCTTACAGATGAGAAGTCCAGTAACTCTTCAGATTGTCTAGGTCATGCTTACAATATGGAGAAGTACAGTAACTCTTTAAGATTGTGTAGGTCACTGCTTACAGATGGAGTAGTCCAGTAACTCTTTAGATTGACTAGGTCACTGCTTAACAGATGGAGAAGTCGCAGTAAACTTTAGATTGTCTAGGCACCTGCTTACAGATGGAGAAGATTCCAGTAACTCTTTAGATTGTTTTCTAGGTCTTCAGCCTACTAGATGGAGAAGTCCAGTAACTCTTTAGATTGTCCGGACACTGCTACAGATGGAGAAGTCCAGTAACTCTTTTAGATTGATCTAGGTCACTGCTTACAGAGAGAAGTCCAGTAACTCTTTAGATTGCTAGGTCAACTGCTTAGAGATGGAGAAGTCCAGTAACTCATTAGATTGTCTAGTGTCACTGCTTACTGATGGAGAAGTCCATAACTCTTTAGATATTCAAGGACACTACTTACAGATGAAGAAGTCCAGTAACTCCTTAGATTGTCTAGGTCACTGCTTTAAAGAAGGAGAAGTCCAGTAACTCTTTTGCTGTCTAGGACACTGTCATTACAGATGGAGAAAGTCCAATAACTCTTTATATTGTGTAGTCACAGCTTACAGATGGAGAAATCCAATAACACTTTAGATTTTTAGGTCAAGCTTACAGATGGAGACCCAATAACTCAATACGATTGTCCAGGTCACTGCTTAAAGATGGAGAAGTCCAGTAACTCTTTAGATTGGTGTAGGTCACAGCTTACAGATGGAGAAGTCCTGTAACTCTTTAGATCGTCTAGGACGATTGCTTACAGATGGAGAAGTCCAGAACCTCTCTGATTGGTCCTAGGACCACTGCTTACATATGGATAAGTTCCAGCACCTCTTTAGATTGTTCCAGTCACTGGCTTACAGATGGAGAAGTTCATAAACTCTTTAGATTGTCCAGGTCACTGCTTACAGAAGGGAGAAATTGTCCAGTAACTCATTGAGATTTGTCTAGGACACTGCTTACAGAGTTGAGAAGTCATTAACACTTTTTAGATTGTCCAGGTCACTGCTTACAGATGGAGAAGTTTCTGTAACTCAATTAAATTCTCTAGGTCACTGCTTACAGATGGAAACGTTCTTGTAACTCTTTAGATGTCTAGGTCACATGCTTACTGATGGAGAAGTCCAGTAACTCTTTAGGAATTTTGTCTAGGTCACTGCTTACAGATGGAGAAGTGTTCTGTAACTCCTTTATATTGTCTAGTCACAGCTTACAGATGGAGAAGTTCTGTATCTCTTAGATTGACTAGTCACTGCTTACAGATTGAGAATTTCTGTAACTCTTTAGATTGGCTCGGATCCACGTGCTTACAGATGTGAAATTAGTAACTCTTTAGATTGTCTAGGTCCCTGCTTACAGATGGAGAAGTCTGTAACTCTTTAAGAATGTCTAGGTCACTGCTTACAGATGGGATAAGTTCAGTAACTCTTTAGATTGTCAATGTCACTGCTTACAGATGGAGGAAGTCCAGCAACTCTTAAGATAGTCTAGGACACTGCTTTACAGATGGAGAAGTTCTGTAACCTTTAGATAGTCTAGGTCACTGCTACAGATGGAGAAGTCTCAGTAACTCTTTAGAGTTGTCTAGTGACACTGCTTACAGATGAGTTTCTGAAACTCTTAGATTGTCTAGGTACTGCTTACAGAATGGAGAAGTCAAGCAACTCTTAGATTGTCTATGGTCCTGCTTACAGATGGAGAAGTTTCGTATCTCTTTATACTGTCCAGTCACGCTTACAGATGGAGAAGTTCAGTAACTCTTTAGATGTCAAGGTCCTGCTTACAGATTGAGAAGTTCAGTAACTCTTTAGATTGTCCTAGGTCACTGCTTACAGATGGAGAATCCATTAACTGACTTTAGATGTCTAGGTCACTGCTTACAGATGGAGAAGTCCAGTAACTATAGATTGTCTACTAGTCCACTGCTTACAGATGGAGAAGTCCCAGTAACTCCTTTAGATTGTCTAGGTCACTGCTTACCGATGGAGAAGTCCAGTACTCCTTTAGATTGTCAGGTCACTACTGCTTACTGATGGAGAAATCCATTAAACACTTAGATATGTCTAGGCATGCTTACAGATGGAGAAGTCAGTAACTCTCAGATTGTCTAGGTCACTGCTTACAGATGGAGAAGTCCATAACTCTTTAGATTGTCCAGGTCACTGGCTTACAGAAGGAGAAGTCCAGTAACACTTTATATTGTCTAGGTCACTGCTTACAGATGGAGAAAGTCCAGTAACACTTTAGATTGTCCTAGTTCACTGCTTACAGATGGAGGAAAGAAGTGAACTTTAGATTGTCTAAGGTCCTGCTTACAGATGGAGACGTCCAGTAACTTCTTTAGATTGTCTAGGTCACTGCTTAGCAGTTTGGAGAAGTCCCAGGTAACTCTTTAGATTGTCCAGGTCAACCGGCTTACAGATGGAGAAAATCCAGTACACTCTTTAAGATTGTCCTAGGGTCACTGCTTACAGAATGGAGAAGTCCAGTAACTCTTCCAATTGACTAGGTCCACTGCTTACAGATGGAAAGACCAGTAACTCTTTTAGATGTCCAGTCACTGCTTACGAGATGGAGAAGTCCAGTTAAACCCTCCCCCCTTTAGATTGTCTAGGTCACTGCATACAGATTGGGAAGTCCAGTAACTCTTTAGATTGTCTAGGTCACTGCTTACAGAAGGGGAAGTCCAGTAACTCTTCAGCTTGTCTAGGTCCACTGCTTACAGATGGAAAGTCCAAACTCTTTAGATTACTAGGTCACTGCTTACAGATGGAGAAGTCCAGAAACTCTTACGAATGTCTAAGGTCCACTGCTTACAGATGGGAGAAGGTCCATTAAACTCTTTATGAGTTGTCTAGTTCACTGCCTACAGTGGGATGTCCAGTAACTCTTTATATGTCCCTAGGTCACTGCTTACAGATGGGGAAGTCCAGTAACTACTTCAGATTGTCTAGTCCACTGCATACAGATGGAGATGTCCAGTAACTCATTAGATTGTCAGGTCACTGCTTACAGATGGAGAAGTCCAGCAACTCTTTAGATTGTCCAGGTCACTGCTTACAGATGGAGAAAGTTCAGTAACTCCGATTAGATAGTCCAGGTCACTGCTTACAGAAGGAGATGTCCGTAACACTTTAGATTGTCTAGGTCACTGCTTACAGATGGAGAAGTTCAGTAACTCTTTAGATGTCCATGTCACTGCTTACAGATCGGAAAGTTCTGTAACTCTTTAAATTGTCTAGGTCACTGCTTACAGATGGAAAAGTTATGTAACTCTTTAGATTGTCTAGTCACTGCTTTCAGATGGGAAGTTCAGTAACTCTTTAGATTGTCCTAGGTCACTGCTTACAGACGGAGAAGTTCAGTAACTCCTTTAGATTGTCCAGGTCACTGCTTTACAGATGGAGAAGTTTCTGTAACTCTTAGATTGTCTAGTCACTGCTTAAGATGGAGAATTCCCAGTAACTCTTAGAATTGTCTAGGTCACTGCTTACAGATGGAGAAGTCCAGTAACTCTTTAGATTGTCTAGGTCACTGCTTACAGATGAAGAAGTCCAGTAACCTTTTAGATTGTGTAGGTCAGCTGCATACAGATTGGAGAAGTCCAGTAACTCTTTAGATTGTCCTAGGTCACTGCTTACAGATGGAGAATTCCAATAACTCTTTAGAATTGTGTAGTCACTGCTTACAGATGAGAAGTCCAATAACTCTTTAATGTTAGAGTCACGGCTTACAGATGGAGACGTCCCAATAACTCTTTAGATTGTCCAGTTCACGCTTACAGATGGAGAATCCATTAACTCCTTTAGATTGCGTAGGTCACAGCTAACAGATGGAGAAGTCCCGTACCTCTTTAGATCGTCTAGGTCATTGCTTACAGATGTAGAAGTCCATTAACTCTGATTGTCTAGGTCACTGCATAGCAGATGGAGAAGTCCAGCAACTCTTTAGGATTGTCCAGGTCACTGCTTACAGATTGAGAAAGTTCAGTAACTCTTTAGATGTCCAGGTCACTGACTTACAGATGGAGAAGTCCCAGTAACTCTTAGATTGTCTAGGTCACTTCTTACAGATGGAGAATTCAGTAACTTCTTATAGATTGTCCAGGTCATTGCTTACAGATGGAGAAGTTCTGTAAACTCTTTAAATTGTCTAGTCACTGCTTACAGATGAAAAGTTCGTAACTCTTAAGATTGTCATGGTACACTGCTTACAGATGAAGAAGTCAAGTAACTCTTTAGATGGTCTATTCACTGCTACAGATGGAGAAGTTCAGTAACTCTTTGAGATTGTCTAGTTCACTGCTAACAGATGTAGAAGTCCGTATCTCTTTTAGATTGACTAGGTCACTTGCTTACAGAAGGAGAAGTTTCTGTAACTCTTTAGATTGTGTCTAGGTACTGTTTACATATAGGGAAGTTCAGTAACTCTTTAAAGATTTGCTAGGTCACTGCTTACAGATGGAAAGTCAGTAACTCTTTAGATGTCGTAGGTCCACTGCTTACAGATGTGAGAAGTCCATAACTCTTTAGATTGTCTAGGTCACTGCTTATTAACAGAGATGGAGAAATGTCCAGCAACTCTTTAGATTGTCTAAGGTCCACTGCTTACAGACGGAGAATTCCAGTAACTTTAGATTGTCTAGGTCACTGCTTACAGATTGAGAAGTCCAGTAACTCTTAATTGTCTAGGTCACTGCTTACAGATGGAGTGCTGTAACTCTTTATATTGTCTATGGTCACTGCTTACAGATGGAGAAGTCCCAGCAACTCTTTAGATTGTCTAGGTCACTGCGTTACAGAATGGAGAAGTTGTATCTCTTAGATTGTCCAGTCACTCTTACAGATGGAGAAGTTCAGTAACTCTTTAGAATGTCTAGGTCACTGCTTACAATGGAGAAGTCCAGTAACTCTTCAGATTGTCTAGGTCACTGCGTACAGATGGAGGAAGTTCAGTAACTCTTTAGATTGTCTAGGTCACGCTTACAGATGAGAAGTCCCAGAATATCTTTAGATTGTCTAGTCACTGCTTACAGATGGAGAAGTCCAGTAACTTTAGATTGTCTAGGTCACTGCACAGCTTAACAGATGGAGAAGTCCAGTAACTCTTTAGATTGGTCTATCACTGCTTTACAGAATGGAGAGAGTCCAGTACTCTTAGATTGTCCATGTCACCTTGGGGGCTTACAGATGGAGAATCCAGTAACTCTTCAGATTGTTCTAGGTCACTGCTTCACAGATGGAGAAGTCCATAAACTCTTCAGATTGACAGGTCTCTGCTTACAGATTGGAGAAGTCCAGTAATCTCTTTAGATTGTCCAGGTCACTGCTTACAGATGGGGAAGTCCAGTAACTCTTAGATTGGACTAGGTCACTGCTTACAGATGGTAAGTCCAGAAACTCTTTAGATTGTCTATGGTCACTGCTTACAGATGGGAAGTCCAGTAACTCTTCAGATTGTCTAGTCAACTGCTAAAGATGGAGAAGACCAGTAACTCTTCCAGTAAACTAGGGTCACTGCTTACATATGTAGAATTCCAGTAACTCTTTAGGATTGTCTAGTTCACAGCGATACAGATGGAGAAGTCCAGTAACTCTTTAGATTGTCCCTAGTCACTGCCATACAGATGGAGAAGTCCAGTAACTCTTATAGATTGTCTAGGTCACGCTTACAATGGTGAAGTCCAGTAACTCTTCAATATGTCTAGGTCAGCAGCTTACAGATGAGAATCCAGTAACTCTTTAGATGTCATGTCCACTGCTTACAGAAAGGGAGAAAGTCCATTAACTACTATACATGTCAAGGTCACAGCTTACATATGGAGAAGTCCAGTAACTCTTTAGATTGTCTAGGTCACTGCTGCTAACAGAATGGAGATGTCAGTAACTCTTTAGATTGTCTAAGGTCACTAGCTGCTTACAGATGGATAAGTCCAGCAACTCTTAGATTGTCAAGGTCACTGCATACAGATGTGCGAAGTCCAGTAACTCTTTAGATTGTACTAGGTCCACTGCATACAGATGGCGACGGTAGAGGACCAGGACCGCACCAGTGGGCCTACGGCGGGCCCCCGGACCCCCGAGCCTAAAATTCCTACCTTTTTCAACTTTTTCTTAATCCCCACCTCTAAAACTGTGTATAGGGTGGAAATTATGACCTTCATTAACACTGTCAGTACCGTAATGGTAAAATTATGACACCATTAAAACTCTTTGTCCGGTCTGATAAATTATGTCTCCAGAACACTCTTCGTACGTCTGTAAATCACGACTTCCAATAACACTCACCTGTATGGTCAGATTAAAATCACGACTCACTCCAATAACACTCCCTGTACGGTCCCTGTTAAAATCAGGACTCCAATAACACACCCTGTATGGTCTGTTAAAACAGGACTCCAATAACACTCCCTGTATGGACTGTTAATATCACAACACCAATAACACGTCAGCTGTTGGTCTGTTAAAAACACGACTCCATTAACACTCCCTGTCTGGTCAGTTTAAAATCAGACTCCAGTAAAACTCCCGTATTGTCTGTTTAAGAAACACTACTGCCAGTAACACTCCCTGTATGGTCCTGTAAAATCCATACTCCAGTAACACGCCCTGTATGTTCTGTAAAATCAGGGGGGGGGGGCTGGTGGGGGGGGGGGGCCAGTAACACTCCATGATGGTCTGTTAAACTCGACTCCAGTAACACTCCCCATGTATGGTCTGATAAAATCAAGGACTTCCAAAACACTCCTGATTGTCCTGTCACTCAGAAGAGCTCTGGACCAACACCGGTCCCCTCCAAGTGGGTTGCCAGACATCGATGACGAAGACAAACAATCAAACAGCAGAGAGCCAGTGCCACCAGTAAAGAGCCGCCGCCAGCGCCGGGAATTAGTGAGCTTGGAGAGAAAGCTTCTGCACCAGCAGTCCAGACAATGCTGAACCGAGCAGCCCAAGTGTGCGAACCCGTGACGCGCCGGCGACCCCTGCAGCACACCACGTCACCCGCCTCAACACCGATGCTCAGAGACTGTCGCGGTGGAGCGCACTGTCCCCGCGACAACCTGGCCGAGCTGAGGGCTACCACAGACATAGCAACACACCTGAAGGCTCCACAGACAAAGCCTGACACACCTGAGGGCTCCACAGACAAAAGCAACACACCTGAGGGCACCTCAGACATAGCAGAGACCACCACCTGAGGGCTCCTCACAACATAGCAACACACTCAGAGGGTTCGCTCACACATAGCAACACACCTGAAGGCCTGCCTCACACATAGCAACACACCTGAGTTCCACACACATAGCAACACACCTGAGTGCTCCTCACACAAGCAACACACCTGGGCTATCCTCACACATAGCAACCACACCTGAGACGTTACCTCACACATAGCACACATCCTTAGGGGCTCCTCACACAAAGCAACACAGACTGACGGCTCCACACATAAGCAACACACCTGAGGGCTCCTCACACATACACCACACCTTATGCTCCTCACACATAGCAACACACCTGAGGGTTCCTCAACACATAGCAACACACCTGAGGGCTCCTAGACATAGCATACACACCTGAGGGCTCCTCACACATAGCAACACACCGAGTGCTCCTCACACAAGCAGACACACCCGAGGCTCTCTCACACATAGCAACACACCTGAGGGCCTCCTTCACACATAGCAACATCACCTGGAGGGCTCCTCACACATAGGAGACCTGAGGGCTTCCAGACATAGCAGACACACCTGAGGCTCGCACAACATAGCAGACACACTGAGGGCTCCTCGCACATAGCAGACAACACCTGAGGGCTCCACACAACATAGCAGACACACCTGAGGGCGTCCTCAGACAAAGCAATACACCTGAGGGCACTCCAGACATAGCAACACTGTATGAAGGAGGAAAGATGGAATGGAATGGATTGCCAGGTATGTGTATCCGTCTTGATGAATCAAAAGCTGTATGCGCTTGCAGCAACATGCATGATTCATGCTCACTCTGTAAAGGTTTAATTTTAGCTGTACTTAAGCCCATAAAAGTATACACATGTGCATGGTGCACATGCGCAACACACATGTCTCCTGCACACACACACACACACACATACATGCACATGTCGCACATACTATTTTCACTCACACACACACACATCACTCACACACACACACACACACACACACACACACACAACCACACACACACCCACACATTACACACCACACACACACGCACACACACACACGCACACACACACACCACACAATTATTTTTTTTTTTGCCAAGTTGCTTTGATGCGTGTTTATTTTACCACTTTCACAAAAAATTATTGTTGTTTAATTTTTATCTTGAGGTTAAGGCTTTGTTAGCTAGAGATTGACGTTTTAAAATTATTTTTCGACTAATGTCATCATGGTGAACATACGTTAAATAAACCACTGAACTGAACTGAAACACACATCACACACACACACACACACACACAACACACCCACACAACACTCACACACACACACACACATAGTAAACACACAGGCATAAAAACATACTGAACCAGGGTATCATTTTTCCAACTAAATTTAAAGGTCAACAGCAAGTATCAACACACACACACACACACACACACACACACACACACACAGCACACCACTACACACCACACAACACACACACACTCACTTCACTCCTCACTCACTTTGACAAACTGTGACTGAGCAGCCGTCATTTTTTTTTTTCATCATATTTAGGATTCAATAAATGGTAAAATACCATCATAATTTCATTACCATACCTTACAGCCGAACCAAAACTATTTGAAGAAATAACGTCAGAATGATTTATTTTATTTGTTGCTGTGTAAGCAACAGCGACAATGTTGGGTGTTGCTTGTGCAATCATGATGAAATGTTGATGAAATGTTTTGGGGCAACTATGATATAATATCATTTTTCTGTCCACCAAAAGAATTTTGACTAAATCTGTCAGAACACTTTGGTCTCCACATTCACTCTGAAAGTGAAGGAGTGGAGGAGGGAGGGTGGGGAAGTTCAAGTTTGGGGGTGGGGCTTGGAGACTGGTGGATATTTAATCCAACTTTGAAAGTTTGTGCCAGCATGTACATTTATGCACTGGAAGTAAACAGTGATTGAATGATTGAAAAATCAGATGGCGAGTGTGTGATAAAGAACAGTATGGGCTATAATATAGTTAATTACATTTTGTGTTGATGCTTAAGCATAATTAACTTTTCAAATATTACGTGTAGAGAATGTGCGTGAAAGCATGTGCAATGTGAAAGAGGAGGAAGAGTGAAATTACAAATAAAACAAGACTAGGCAGCAATATCATGACAAAGTTATATAGCATATCACATGCATCCCTTGAAGAGCATTATTGTACAGACGCTGTATATAAACAAATTGCGTGTCAATGTCCATCATCATACAGATGATAAATCGTAACAAACGGAAAGAAATAAATCTCATCACAGATCCGAGTCTATTGCAGTGTTTAACCTCAGATTAATACAGGGTAACGATTTTGTTGCTGAGGGAAGTAAAATCATGCAGGCAGAGAGAAGTGTTATATTTTCCCATCTCAAGTAAGCTAGAGATGCAATTCAAATTGAAATTGAGTAAACATGGAAAGCATGAAGGAAAAAAGATTTAAAGGGTTACCGAAACATACTCGATCCTGAGAGCAACGGGGTTCAGTGCACACAACCCCTGCATACACAGAACGTCATCTGAAGTTACAAAGTCATTGATGAACAAGATTTTTGCACATATCTTTTTCTATGCATTAAACCAGAGAAGAATTCCTTACCCTCATCAGTTGCTCTGTATCATGGAGAATTCATTTTGCCATCTCATACCTGATTTTCTAAGAAATGAAAAGTAGACCCATGGTTGAAAATAACACTTTCTGATGAATATGGCAGACTTTTTTTTATTATTAATCATATTTTCTTTTTTGTATGAAAACCATGAAATTTGATTTGGTGTGTGTGAAACGTGCATTCTTCTCTCCATGTTTTATTTTAATGTGAAGCATCCTCCACGTGGCCCCCATCTTGACCCCCCTTCACGTTTTTTTGGAGGATAAGTGTCCTCGTTTTGTGGGTTGGATGATTTTGAGCGGAGAAAGGATCAACCCCCCCGACAAATGAAAAGGAAGGGATGAAGGTCGTTGGATGCAGGCCTAAGTCCACACACTTTGGGTGTATTCCATACCCCACTTGATCCCTGTCCTCACCCACACTCCATGCATGCTCAACTCATTCCCCCCGTCAGCCAACCGAGCTGGCCATTCCTGTGCCAACACACTGTGCCGATCGCACTACCATTGCCTACATGGCATGTTTCCCGTCCTTTCCCTGCCAACACACTGTGCACGATCGTCACTACCAATTTGCCCTACATTGGCATGTTCCGGCCTTTCTTTTTCCGTCCAACACACTGGCACGACGCACTAACCATTGGCCTACATGGCATGTTTTGCTGGTTGTTGTTGTTGTTGTTGTTTGAAGCTTTCTGTGTTAAACCTCATAACCCTTATTTCACATTCTTAATTTTAGATTGACAGATCGGTGTTTAATCTCTCAGAGAGGTAAAACGATGGTTTTGAAAAGTAGTTTTAGACAAGGCAAAAAGACAGCTTCGTGTGTTTTGCAATGCATTCAGACAAGGAGCCCAGCTTGAGTGGACTGTTGTGAGCAGAGCATAGGTGTGCAGCCTGTTGGTGGTCAGGTAGCACCGAGGAAAGAAAACATATTGCTCAACCACATGACAGAGAGGACTTTTGTGTACAAAGGTGTGAAGTGACAGCCTAGTTTGAAAAGCAATATATGTATCTTTTGTTGGGGATTACTTTGTAGTTTTGATCCATTCCTGGGCAATAAGGACAAGCTAAACAAAACAACAAGATTTGGTCCCAGAAAGAATTTAAAATGCCTGCACAGCAGTCTTTCTAACCGTCCTGACATTTCAGTGTCTGGGAGAGGGTCGGTGTGGGGACAGTAGAGGCTCTCTTCAGTTCAAATAGAACTTCTGTTTTCTGTACGTTCTGTGTGGGGGTATGGTAGAGGCTCCTGTGGCAAATAGAACGCCTTCCGTTATACCGTACAGTACTGTGGGGGTATGGAAAGGCTCCATCAGTGCAAATAGAACCCTTCCGTATCTGTACGTGTCTGTGTGGTGATGGTAGAGGCTCCTTCAGTGCAAATGAACCCGTCCGTTTTCTGTACTATCTGTGTGGGGATGGAGAGGCTCCTACAGTGCAAATTAGAACTCTTTTCCGTTTTCTGTACGTTTCTGTTGGTGATGGTAGAGGCCCCTTCAGTGTCAAATAGAAACCCTTCCGGATTTCTGTACTTTCTGTGGTGGGAAGGTAGAGGCACCTTCCAGTGGCAAAATAGAACCCTTCCGTTATCTGTACGTTCTGTGGGGGGATGGTAGAGGCTCCTTCATTGCAAATAGAACCCTTCCGTTATTCAGTACTTTCTGTGGGGGGAATGTAGAGGCTGCCTTTCAGTGCAAATAGAACCCTTCCGTATTTCTGTAACGTTCAGTGGGGGTGATGGAAGAAAGGCTCCATTCAGTGCCAATAGAACCCTTGCCGTTTTCTGTACGTTCGTGGGTGTTGGTAGAGGCTCCTTCAGTGCAAATAGAACCCTTTTCCGTTTTCTGTACGTTCTGTGGGTGGGTGACTTCGTGCTTTACAGCAATTTCTTTTCCGTTCATTTTTGTCACTTTGTACTGATCGTATCACAGTTTTTGTTTGTTTTGTTTTGTTTTTTTGTTTTTTTTCTCTGCCTTGCGGTCTGTTCACACTTTCATATCCAAAAGCCCTCTAAACTTTTTATTTTTTCGCTTGGGTAAAGTTTATTACATAACTTGGGGTTTTTGTTGTTGTTTGTTGTAAAGTTTGACCCTTTTTAATTGGTCCATTAATTTTATTCTTCTTTTTTCCCTGTCAATGACAACAAGGGAGTGATACTGTAAAGAGTGAGGACCTTAGCTGTCATTCCGCTGAGTATGTGATCCAATAGAGTTATTAATTTTCATTTGCTTGATGTGTTTATTATTATTTTTGCAATGTTTGTTTAATTTTAGTATGTTTACTTTCATTTTAATCCACGGAAATACAAAATCAAGGAAAATGGCTGATATACCCACTGGGCTTATTGTATTTATACTTAAGGATATCACTTTATTATTTTTTTGTATATTTTTTTGTTGACAAGTGGTCTGTTTGCATTTGTTGTGTTTGTTTGTTTTGTTTTGTTTTTTAGGACAGGACATTTTTTTTTTTTTCCATTATGTATTGGCGGCGGGCCATAAAAGCCCCTGAAGGTTGTCAGGGGCTGTAATGTGCTGAAACTAAAACAAGTCTGAAATTTCAGCATTCAGCCAGGATAAAGCCTACAGCCCGTGTGGTTTATCAAACACACCATTTTTCTGGAAAATGCTCTACCTCATGGATTAGAAAATCTCTATCTCAAGTTTTGTATTAACAGTGCAAAAGTGGGCCGGATTGGTCAAAAAATGACGGAGTAGAAAAAAAAGAATTGGAGGAGAAAAAGTGAAACACGAAGAGCTGGAATGTTTCTGTAACTCTCTGTGTTTGGGATTATCTGCCCTGGTTTCTCTGTTAGTGCTGAGCATGGTGAAATAATCCGATTTTTGCTTTTGAAGATTATCCAGGCACTGCAATATTTCATCACATATGAAGCAGCTGAAAAAGTGAAAAAACTATACTTTTTTGTATCGTTCATTTCATATTCATGTAGGAATAAAATAGCTACAATAGTAACTTCTTGTGATTGAATGATGGTGCACAATACTGCGTACACACAGTTACAACACACACACTCATGGTGCGCACAGAACACTCAAAATGCACAGACATACACACAACACACAACACGCCTGCACACTCGTGCACCCATGCATGCATGCATGCATGCACACACTCGTGCTCACGTGCTCACTTACACGACACATATGTCAGAACATGCACACACACGAGCGCACGTGAGCCTCACACACCACATATGCAAACAAGCACACCTCGTGCGCACGTGCTCACACACACTACATATGCATACATGCACACACACCGTGCGCACGTGCTCACGACAACACACAAATGCATACTGCCACACACTCGTGCGCACGTGCTCACACACACACAATATGCATACATGCAAGCGCAGTGACAAGCACACGATGACATACACCCACAACGACCCACACAGAGCAATACACTTCGCTGTTTGCCTCTTCCTCTGATGAGCCTCATACCCACAAAACTGGTCTGATCCTCACAAAGACTCTAACGGACAACCAGCTCTACTCAATGCTTGAAATTGGTCATATAGAGTCTTCCAGACTTCCAACCACCATCAAAATCATTCTGGTTTTTTTTCACTTACTGCATTGCAAAAAAATAAAAAGATTAAGAACAATTTGCAAGCTTTCAGATGTGACAACAACAGCAAAAAGTTCTGTCTGCCTTGCATCAGATATAAGGAAAGGGAGATAAGTTGGCTTATTTTCTTGTATGAGTTCCTGATTTCCATCTCATGGGGTCATTTGATATATATTTGTGTACTATATCCCCCAACTATCAAATCAACGTTTCGCAAATCAGTGGTGTGTCATTTGTTATAATTGATGAAATTATGTTATTTTGATTACTGGGGGGAAATTTAATCATGGAACACAAACTTTGCTTTGGATTTTCATATTTTTGGAGACTATACAAAAGAATACTAATGCTCAAAAAGTACCTACAGAACTTTCAAAGATTCTGAAGGTGGCAAAATGCTTCCTTCAGACTGAAACTACAAAAAAAAAAAATCTTGAATGGTAAATCTGAGCTTTCTTTATTTTCGTCTTTTCTTTTTCTTTCTTTTCTTTTTTCCTTAAACCCCCCCCCCCCCACCCCCCCCCCCCCCCAAAACAACAACAACAGGTAAGCAGCTTCATGCGGAATATGAGTAAAAATGGGCCGCATGTACCAGACACACAAACTAACATATACTAGAACGCACAGTGTCGCATTCACTTTTAAGTAGATTAAAGTTGTTTGTTTATTTCCCGCCATTTTAAAAGTGATTTTTCCATTGTGTTATCACTTGACAATAGGCTGATCCTGGATCCCAGCACCACAGATGTGAGGGAATCATTTTACATTAATGAACGGTGGTGCCATATTCCCCCAGTTTAGACAATCATTCCCCTAAACCTTAATTTAGTTGAAAAAAACCCATCCAGATGTAATAATTTGGTTAAAAAAAAAAAGGGAATTTTAACTGGTTCCATTTTTTTCTTTCTTTTTTATTAAAGGATAATAACGTATTGCAGAAAAAGCCCATGTGGTTTTTTTTGGCAATTAATTTGTATGGAAAATGCAATTTTGATTTTTTCAATCCAGCTTTTTGTCAGCTGAAAAATAAGTGGGCTGGAAAAGTTTGTCAAAAGCAGAACCTGCCCCCTCTTCAGCCCCCCCTTTTTCATCCCCTGGTTTCCCAGTTTGGTTCCAGAAGGTTGGCAGCTGTAGTATACAGGATATACAATACCCTTTGCTAGTGTCCCTGGACAAGTGTGTGTCAGTCTGCATTGTGTTGTGTCTAACATACACACGCGCCAGCACATCATAAACACACACACACACACACACACACACACACACACTCACATACACCCCACACACCACAGCACATTCATCACACACACAACATACTACACACACCTCTCTCTCTCTCACTCACAAGTTGTGCTGGCGCATGGGATGTGTAACACACACATATTCCCATGCACATGCACAAAGCATTAGGCACAAAGTCAAAAGAACATTTTGAAGTTTTGCCAACACACCTTGGGCCAAATATGCGATAATGCTAGAATGTTAATATACGTAAGCTGTTTTTTTTACTGTGACCTTATCATTGAGCAGAACCAAAATGTGTTTCACTAGACAGTGTTGAAAAAAAAGTGTCATGAATGTATGCTATGTATAAACTTAAGACTTTCTGTCCTGTCAAACCTTTTTCCATCTCTTAGACTATTTCCATCTGATTGAAACTACCAATTTAGACAGTCTTTCTCCTCCCATATCACACTTGCACATACTTTGAATTGATGCATACGTAGGCATGCAATGCATGACAGCACACATGCATGCAGTCACAAACGCCACACAGACCACATATAAATACCTTACACAGGTATGAACACACATGAAAACCTGACACATACTTTTCTCTCTCTTTCACACACACACACACACACACACACACACACACACACACACACACAAGACACACACACACACACACACACACATACTCACACACTCACAACCTCACTCACATACACACACACACAACACTACACCCACACACACACACCAACAGCACACACACACACATATACACACACACACACACACACAGTACACCACACTCACACGACACACACACACACGACAATACACACACACACACACTGAAGTTGTTACAGCAAAACATGTAAGGCTTCAAGCCTACCAACACATATTCAATACATCCCATGGCTTGAGGGCACGAGACAAGCCTCGTCCATCAGTATCCTCCTTCCTCCTGTGCCACTCTTTCATTATGTAAAGGTTATTATATTCACCATCAACACCTGACCAAGGGCCTCAAGAAGTGGCCAGGATACATGAGACTGATCTCGATGAGTTAGTGTGTAACCTTGAGGAATCGAAGGTGTCCCCAGACCCACCACCTTCCTAACACTCTCTCCGTCTCTCTTTCCCACTCTCGTCTGTCCCTACTCTCATCCTATCACCTCCATTCTTCTTCTTCTTCTCTCATCTCTTTCTCTCTCCCTTCACTCCTTTCTTTCTTTCTTTCTCTCTCTCTGTCTCTCCTCGTTCCTCGTTCTCTCTCTCTCTCCTCCATCTCTGTCTCTCTCTCTCACTCATCCGACTCTCTCTCTCTCTCGTCTCTCTCCTCTCTCTCTCACTCTCTCTCCCTCCCACCCTCTCTTCCTTCCTCCCCCTCCTTCCTCTGTCTCGACTACCCATTCTCCTCCCACCACTTGCCCTTGTATCCCTCACACCAGTGTCCCGTCACCTGTCATCCAGTGGCCTGAGTGAACAGTGGGGTATTGTCTCCACCGCCATCACAACTGAACTAGATCAGTGTCATCATGACCTAACGCTGAGGAACAAAGCCGTTTCTGTTTGTGATCAGAGTTTTTTTGTGCACTTCCTTCCTGTTGTTTGGTCCAAGTGCTGTAAGGTTTGCACACTGCTTGACTGTCTTGGCTATCAGGTGACATTTTGATGTTTAGGTCAATCAAAGAAATAGATATCTAACTTTAATTTGCAGTTTGTGTGGGCTTGGTGTTAGGTGTGTGTGGGATGTGTGTTGTATATT
>CM031610.1:8373756-8436256 GCA_018398815.1 Conus ventricosus
ATGAAGCGATCAATGGTGAATGTCGTGTCCCTGTTGCACTGTTCTTTGTTGTTGTTGTTTTTCAGGTACATGCCCCATACGATTAAAACACGGGACAAAAAACCCCTTTGTGAACTGAGAGGGGTGAATTGACCGATCAAGGCGGGGTTGATTTTTTTGCCGCTTTGCTCAATATTACGCTTTTTCATTGGCCTCTACCCTTTTGATCATTTTTCCATCGTGTGGATCACTTCCTACTCTTTATTACTTTTTCTTTCTTTCACGCCAGCTGTTGCGTTCATTCACTTTCATTTTCACTCAGTTAGATGTACCTTTGCGTCACTTTGAGTCACTTTCTCATCATGCTGAGTCACTTTAATCACGGGACATTTCCTCACATATTCACCCC
Source organism: Conus ventricosus (assembly GCA_018398815.1). NCBI lineage: Eukaryota > Metazoa > Mollusca > Gastropoda > Neogastropoda > Conidae > Conus > Conus ventricosus. The sequence goes on from CM031610.1 coordinate 8,374,145, forward strand.
CTTTTACATAAAGGTCATTTTCCTCTCATGCTGACGTCATTTTTATATCCGATCACTTTCCTTACGTCACTTTCACATCACTTTGATCATTTTCAGCATCTGCGACGTCACTTCACACACTTTGATCACTTTAAACATCATGCTGACTCATCCCGTGGTGCTGAGTCACTTTTTTTTTTTCCCTTTGTCACTTTCCCATCATGGATGTCACTTTTACATCATTTAGACACTTACCCTCAGGATGTCATTTTTACTCTTTTGATCATTTTCCCTACTGCGACGTATTTTAGATTACTTTGATTTTTCCCCTCCAGCTGACTCATTTTACACCATTTTTGATCACTTTCCAATCTCTGATGTCCTTTTACATCAATTCGATCACTGTTCTCGTCATCTGCTGCCTTTTTTAATCACTTGACCCCTTTTCCTCATGCTGACGCTTTTTTTAACACTGATCCTTTCAGCCTTTGGGGTTATGTCTTTGACTCACATGTTTTTCAATTGTGCCGAAGATTTAACTTTTCCTTTTTTTTGGATCTCTTAGTTTGCTGTTTATTTTCAGTTTTTTTGATTACCGATCATTTTTTTTCCGGATTTACATTCATTTATCTGCGAGTTTACTTTGTTGCCATATTCTAGTCTTTTTCAGGCTGTTGCCGTTTTCGTGTCCCTTTGGTTTGTTTGGGGGTTTTTGTTTTTTTTTCGATTTTGGCTTCAACGGAATCAGCTGGAAACGACCGTGAACAGTGAAAGTGAGATATAAAACCATGAACTTTAAACAACAGTTTCAAAAAACCATATATTAAAAGTGTTAAAGGGCATGCCCCGCTCATATCAAAATTTCCCCAAACCCCTTACCACACCCCCCTTGATCTGTTTCAGTGCCCGTGCCCGCGAGGGGGCAGGTTTCATTCTGGAAAATAAAACGATCAGGAAAAAAATAATCCCTTTTGTTTCAAATAAATTGTGGGGTTTTGAAAAATCGTCACTTGATTTTTCATTTTTAAATTTCCGAGCAGCAATTTTTCCACCTGTATTACAAAGAAAAAAACACACAAAAGGAGGGGTTTGGGCAACTCTAAACCCGCGAACAGCTATTTTTTCTATTTTATATGCCCCCTGTTTTGCACTTTTGAACTTTGGCTCCACACTAGGCACCCATTGTCAGTTCAGATGTTTCAACATCCCCTAAAAGCAACGTGGATTTTGGTTTACAAATCGACAAGAACGATTTGCATACAACAAAAGGGGGGATAAACGCCCTGTGTCCAAGACAATCCCGGGTGTCACGGAAATTCCAGCGTCGCCCCGCCTGTCAAAGCAACACCTGACGGCAGAACAAAAAACCCCGAGTCCTGCCCCCGTGCCCCGCACATGTTTGGGTCGTTTCCCGAGAAAAAAAACCAACCAACAAAACAAACCAACATGCGGTCGCGCGAAAACCCCCCCTCAGGCTTTTGGAAAGCTGTCCGTTGTTGGTGGGCGGCCCCCTGGCGCGTGAGGCCTGGGCGTCCGCAACTGAAAATTTATGATAAAAACAGCGTCCATCCTCCCCAGCTTCCCCCCACCCCGCACGTTCGTTCGTTTTGGCCCAGGGGGATGTTCAGAGATAACCGGGAAAAATTAAAGGGGGTATTTTTGTTGCATTCCGCGAAAAAGACACTGGGTTTAGTGTGTTATCAGTAAAACCCCCGAGTGAAACGCGACACTTCAAGATTTAATTTGAGAGAGGATGGTGCCTCATTTACACATTGCAGGGTGTATTTTTCCTTTCTTGTTTTTTTTTAAAATTTTTCTTTTTTTTTTTCTTTTTTTTTTTTTTTTTTTTTTTTTTTCTCGATTCCCCCAGTGACCGTCACCTAAAAAGTTCCATTGTGGCAAATTTTGCTAAGCGTGGTAGACATCCCAAGCAAACAGGCAGAAATTCATTTTCGAACTACGCACGGGTACGATCTCAACGGGGGTTTTGACAATAACAATAAAATTTGAAAAAAAGACAAACGGGGCAAAATATCCAAGCTCTGGGGCAATGTCCAGTCGTTTCGACCAAATGGGCCCGCGTTGTGTTTTAAAGGGAAGCAACTTCAAATAAGGGCGTTTTTTCGTTCGACACTGAATTTGACGGGAAAAAAATGTGGGGCAGTAATGCAAACAATGAAAATTCCCCTTATTCTCCACCAAAGCTACTCAACCAATGAGACATCATAAATAGGGGGTCTGAAAGTTGAACCTTTTGGTCCGCTTTGTGACCAAAAAAATAATAAACACACTAACCCAAAACCCACTTTTCCTTTTTTTATGTTAGCATATACTGAGGCACAAACACGTTTTTTTTTTTCTTTTAGGCAAAGGTAAAAACGATGGCTATTACATTTAGTCGAACCCTTTTTAACTGAAAAGACGAGATTTTTTTCTGAATTTTTACATAATCGATTTTTCACGGTATATTTGATTTTCCCAGAAGCAATTGTAAGAGTCATTGTGTACCCCCACCCATCCCCAACTTCCCCCCTCCCCCCCCTTCTAAATAATCTGTTTTGTGACCTGGTCTACATTTCATTCTGACACGGCAAGGCCCCTGGTCGTATTGGTTTTCCATAATTCTTAAGTTTTTGTTAATGGCTCATGTACGTCCAGGGGGCCAGTCATTTTAAACAGCTTTAATTAAAATCCCCCCGGGTCATTTACAACCGCCCCCCCCCCCCCCCCCCACACACACAAACGCACGCACACGCCACACACACACACACCCCCAACTTTCACACTTACACACACACGCACGGAGCAGCATGCACGCAGCACCACACACTTACACGCCAACGCTAAACCACTCACCCAAAAAGAGAGAATTTTGATTGATTGATTGAAATCCATTTTTCAAGAAAAACAATAAGCAAATAATTTGTTTTTTCCTGGGGGCCTTTTTCCCCACTGCGGTCTAAGCTGACTAGCAACTAATTAATCATGACAACAACTAATTAATCATGACTAGCGACAAAAACGTTAAAAAAACGTTTCACAAACTCATAATATCTTCAAAAATAAATGTTAAAAAAAATGTGGTTCCTCCATCAACGTGAAAATGAACTTAAAAAAAAAAAAAAACCGTTTTAAACAGAAAAAAGAAAAAATTAATTGATTATGGTAAAAAAAAAACACAACAACAAAAACAACAACAAACCCCCACCACACTCACAGAAACACATAGAAGCGATCTTCCCATTAGTTGTTAAAGGAGAGAGGAAGAATGAAGATTTATTGAGTTAACTTAAAAAGCCCTTTTTCCCAAGGTAGGATTTGGTAAAAGGGGGTTGTACAAAACTATCAAAGAAAAACCACGTAAACATGCTTAAAACACCGCGATGGGGGAAACAGATCACGGAATATTTTGAATGTGACTATAAACAATCACGCGCCTACCACAATCCTATGTTTTCCGCGTTGACAGCTTTGGTGCGCCAGACCCTTTTCACGTCTTTTCTCGTAGTAAAGGAAAAAACGTCACCTTTATGGTCTTTCCCCTTTTTAATACCCCTTATGCCTGATGGTGCGTTGTCAGGAAAAACATCCTGGGGTCGATGACCTCAGAAACGCCCCCGGGATCATCTCTGACTTGAATCCGCCGTCCTCCGTTCCCCACTTTCCTCTGTTTTGTTTTTGTGGGGAAAGGGAAACGGGTGGCCCGTTATGTTCACAGAACATGTCACAAAATTTTTCCCACATCTTCACGCCACGGGGCTCCCCGACACAACATCCAACACGAAATTTTCATCGTGTGGGGGACGGGGAGAATGCGTCACACTGAAAGCTGTCAAAAACTGTCTGTTCCCGGTTCTGTATTTTGTACTTAACTAGGGGGGTGGGCAAAACAAACCAGAAGAGCCTTATTGCCTTTTTCTCCCGATTATTTCATGTACCCACCGGCCCCTGTTTTTTAACCTGTGGGGACATTTCAGTCGCACACGCTTTTCTTTGTTTTTGCGTTGCGGGGTGGTCGGTTTTTTGTAGTCAAGCGTAGGATCCCCGTTTGTTTTCCTTGCTTAAATTTTCTAAATGAGACAGTGTCATCTCCTGTAGGAGCACTGAAGTCCTTCCAAATAGAGGGGAGACCTTCAACCGGCATAGTAGGTAACACGCTAAAAATTTAAAACAAGCAGAAAAAGAACCTTGCGGCATGCCAATCGAGAGAGGAGAGAGAGAGTGAGAGATTAAAAGGAAAGAGTGGAGCACGGAGAGGGGAAACATTGCTAAATGAGGGACAGAAAAGAAGGAGGAAAAAGAAGATTTACGGGATTTATAAAAGGGGGGGGAGAGGGACAGATAGGAGGGGGAAAAAAATAAAAGAGGGAGGGAGGGAAAGGGGGGTGTTAAAAAAGCGATGGGGGGGGGGGAGGGTTGGGGGAAGGGGAGTAAGGGGAAAAGGGGGGAGGGTTGTGGGAAGGGGCGGGAGAATACGCCCCGGAGCGCGGCACCGCAACCACTCACGCCCACAATGCACCCCCCCCCCCCCCCACACCACAATCCTTGCACCGCTTTCAGGATTGGGGGGGGGGGGCTGGCGAGGGGGGGGGTTTTGGGGGGATGAAGAAAACCACTTTTAAAAAAAAATTTGGGGGGGGGGGGGGGGGGGGGGGGGGGGGGGGGGGGGGGGGGGCGGGAAAAGGGGGGGGAAAAAGAAAATGGAATCTTTTTTCCATTTGCTTGCCTTTTTTAAAAGAAAAGGTGGTTGCCGTGTCAGTATAGCTTGTTCCAACATTGAACTAGTTTTTTACTTTTTCAAATTCAAAGCCAAGTTTGTGTGCTAATGAGAGGGTCAATCAATTTCTTTTCGCTTTTAAAGGGGTAACTGGTTCGAACTCCCGCGCTTCAAAAAAAATGTAAAAGGGTTTAAAACGAACTCTACCCCTTTTGGTTTTTTTAGGCTTATGAACGCCCATAGCACAAACTGAAGCCCAATAAATCTTTAGTTTGCCCCGGTACTGCTTACAGATGGGAAGTCCAATACCTTAGTTTGTGTGGGGTCCTGCTTACAGATGGAGAAGTCCAGTAACTCTTTAGTTTGGTAGGTCACGCTTACGAGGAGAAGTCCAGAAACTTTTTTATTGTGTAGGTCCGCTTCAATGGAGAAGTCCAAAATTTTTAATGGCTAGGCACGCTTAAGATGAAGAAGTCCATAACTCTTTAGTTTGTCGGTCACTGCTTACAGTGGAGAAGCCAGTAACTCTTTAGATTGTCAGGCCCTGTTTACAGAGGGAGAACCCCAAATATCTTTAGTTTGTGTAGGTCCGTTTACAATGGGAAGCCAGCAACTTTTAGATTGTCGGTCACTGCTTACAAGGAGAATTCAGTAACCTTTAGTTTTGCCCCGGTCCTGCTTACGATGAGAACCCCAAATTTCTTAGTTGTCAGGTCACGTTTTTCAGATGAAAATTCGAACAGAGATTGTCTAGCACTGCCCTTACAGATGGAAAAACCCATAACTTTTTAAATTCTCTAGGCCACTGTTACAGATGGAAAAGTTCTGTAACCTTTGATTTTTAAGGTCATGCTTACAGGGGAAGTTCAGTAATCTTTAGTTTTGTCTAGGCATGCTTACAGTGGGAAGTTCGTAACTTTTAGATTGTCCGGGTCACGCTTACAGAGGGAGAAGTTCTGTAATTTTTAGATTTCTGTCACGTTAAGATGGAGAAGTTCAGTAACTTTTTAGATTGTCAGGTCACTGCTTCGATGAAAATCCGAAAACCTTTAGAGTCTGGGGCCCTGTTTAAAGGGGAAAAGTCCATAACTTTAGATTTCTGTCACTTTACAGATGGAGAAGTCAGTAACTTGATTGTCTAGGTCACTGCTTACAGAGGAGAAGTCCGCAACTTTTAGATTGCTAGGTCAGTTACGATGGAGAATTTCAGTATCTCTTTAGTTGTCGGGTCATGCTTAAGAGGGAGAAGTCCCAACCTTTGGTTGTCTAGGTCACTGCTTACAGATGGAAAGTCCAGTAACTTTTCAATTGTCTAGGTCATTGCTTACAGAGGAGAAGTTCATAACTCTTTAGTTTGTTGGTCACTGTTTTCAGAGGGAAAAGCCCCGTAACTCTTAGTTTTATGTCACCCGCTTACAGATGGAAAGTCCGTAACTTTAGATTGTTAGTCATGCTTACAGGGGGGAAGTCCATAACTCTTTAGTTTTTCTAGGTCCTCCCACAGATGGAAAATCCAGTAACCTTTGATTTCCGGGGTCACGCTTACAATGGAGAAGCCCCGTACCTCTTTAGATTGTCTAGGTCCGCTTACAGATGGAGAAGTCCAGAAAACTCTTTAGATTGTTAGGTCACGCTTAGAGATGGAGAAGTCCAGTAACTTTTAGATTGTTGGGTCCTGCTTACGATGGAGAATCCATAACTCTTTAGATTGCCCTAGGTCCTACTTACAGTAAAAGAAGTCCGTAACTCTTTTTTGTCTAGGCACTGCTAAGAGGAGAAGTCAGAAACTCTTTAGATGTCAGGTCACGCTTACAGATGGAAGCCAAAAACTCTTTATTGTGTAGGTCACGGCTTAAGATGGAAAAGCCAATAACTCTTTAGATTGTGTTTCACTGCTTACAAGGAGACGCCCAATAACCTATGATTTTCCGGGCCCCTCTTAAATGGAGAAGTCCATAACTTTTTAATTGTGTAGGTCACTGCTTACAGAGGGAAAAAGTCCGTAACTCTTTAGACGCTAGGCATTCTTACAAGAGAGTCCAGAAACTCGATTGTCTAGTCACGCTACAGATGGAAAAAGCAGCACTCTTTAAATTGCCCCAGGTCACTCTTCAGATGGAAAAGGGTTCAGAAAACCTTTAGTTTGCCCAGTCACTCTTCCCAGAGGAGAAGCCCAGAACTCTTTAAAATTTGTCTGGGTCCTGCTTCAGAGGGAGAATTCAGTAACTTTTAGTTTGCCAGGTCACGCTTACAGAGGAGAAGTTCGTAACCTTTAAATTCCTGGTCCTGCTTAAGATGGAAAATTTTTAAACTCTTTAATTGTCTAGGTCACTGCTTACGATGGAGAAGTCCAGAACTTTTTAGATTGTCTAGTCACTGTTTACGATGGAGAAGTCTGTAACCTTTAGATTGTCTAGTCACTGCTTAAGAGGAGAATTTCTTAACTTTTTAGATTGTCTAGGTCACTGCTTACAGATGGGAATTTCTTAACTCTTTGATTGTCAGGTCAGTTTACAGAGGGGGGAAGTTCAGTAACTCTTTAGATTGTCTAGGCCTGCTTACGATGGAAAGTTCTGAACCTTTAGTTGTTAGGTCCTGTTACAGATGGAAAAGTTCGAAACTCTTTAGATTGTTAGGTCACTGCTTACAATGGAAACCCAGCAACTCTTTGATTGTTAGGTCCTGCTTACAGATGGAGAGTCTGTAACTCTTAGATAGTCTGGGTCACGCTTACAGATGGAAAGTCCAGTAACTTTTTAATTGGTCAGGTCACTGCTTACGATGGATTTGTAATTTTTAAGATTGCAGCACGCTTTACAGATGGAGAAGTCCAGCAACCTTTAGATTGTTGGGTAAAGCTTCAGTAGAATTTTCAGTATCTCTTTAGTTTCCGGGTCATGCTTACGATGGAGAATTCTAACTCCCTTTAATTTCTAGGTCCTGCTTACAAGGAGAAGTTCAGTAACCTTTAGTTGTCTAGGCACTGCTTACAGATGGAGAAGTCCTAACTCTTTTAGATTGTCTGGTCAAGCTTCAATGGAAAGCCCAGTAACTTTGATTGTCTGGGTCACTGCTTACAGATGGAGAAGCCAGAAACTCTTTAGTTTTCTAGTCCCCTTTTTTACAGATGGAAAAGTCCAGAAATCTTTAGATTGTCCGGGTCATGCTTCAGATGGGAAACCCAGAAACTCTTTAATTGTCTAGGTCATGCTTCAGATGGAGAAGTCCAAACTCTTCAATTTCTAGGTCACTGTTACAGAGGGAGAATCCAGTAACTCTTTGATTGTCCAGGTCCTGCTACGAGGGAAAGAAGCCCCGTAACCTTAATTGTCTAGTCACTGTTTCAGATGGAAAGCCAAAACTCTTTAGATTTCTAGGTCACTGTTTACAGATGGAGAAGTCCAGTAACTTTTAGATTGTCTGGTCACTGCTTCAGTGGAGAAGCCCAGTAACTTTTAATTGTCTGGGTCACTGCTTCGAGGGAGAAGCCCAGTAACTCTTTAGATTGTCCGGGTCACTGCTTACAGGGAAACCCGTAACCTTTGATTGTCTGGGTCACGCTTACAGATGGAGAAGTCCAGTAACTCTTCAGATTGCTGGTCAGTTACAGAGGGAAAAAGTCCAGTAACTTTTGTTGTCCAGGTCACTGCTTCAGATGGAGAAGTCCAGTAACCTTAGATTGTCTAGGTCATGCTTACAGGGGGGAAGCCCAGTCTCTTTAGATTGTCTAGGCATGCTTACAGATGGGGAACCCCGTAACTCTTCAGATTGTCAGGTCATGCTTACAGATGGAGAACCCCGTAATCTTTAGTTTATCTAGGTCACTGCTTACAGATGGAGAATCCAGTAACCTTTAGATTGTTGGCAGCTTACATGGAAAGCCCCTAATCTTTAGATTGTCTAGGTCATGCTTACAGATGGAGAAGCCCAGTAACCTTAGATTGTCGGGTCACTGCTTAAGAGGGGGAATCCAACTTTTCAGTTTTGTCTGGGTCCTGCTTCAGAGGGAAAAGTCAAACTCTTTAATTTGCTAGGCATGTTTCAGAGGAAAAAGTCCGCAACTCTTTAGATTGCCCGGTCACGCTTACGATGGAGAATTCAGTAACTCTTTAATGCCCGGGTCACTGCTTACAATGGAAAACCCAGTAACTCTTAGTTTGTCTAGGTCACTGCTTACAGTGGAGAAGTTCAAAACCCCTTTAATTGCCGGGTCATTTTACAATGGAGAGTTCGTAACTCTTTAAATTGTCTAGTCATGCTTCAGATGGAAAAAAATGAAAATCTTTAGATTGTCGGGTCACGCTTACAGTGGAGAGTCATAACTCTTTAGATTGTCATTTCACTGCAAAGAGGGAGAAGTTCAGTAACCTTTAAAAATGTCCAGGTCACTGCTTACAAGGAAATTTCTGTAACTCTTAGTTTGTCTAGGTCCCTGCTTAAAATGGAGAACCCAAACTCTTTAGATTTCTAGGCCGGGCTTCAATGGGAAGCCCGAAACTCTTTGATTGTCTGGGGTCCTGCTTACAGATAAGAAGCCCATAACTCTTAGATTTTTAGGCACTGTTACAGATGGAGAAGCCCTAACTTTTTTAAATTGTCTGGTCCTGCTTACAGGGAGAAGTCCAAAACCCCTCTTTAAATTTGTGAGGTCACGCTTCAGTGGAGAAGTTAAATAACTCTTTAGATGTGTATCACGTTTACGGGGGAACGCCAATAACCTTTAGAGTCCATTCACTGCTTACAGATGGAGAACCTTACTCTTTAGATTGCTAGGTCACGCTTACAGAGGGAAAAGTCCAGTAACTCTTTGATGTCTAGGTCATTGCTTACAATGGAGAAGCCCCAGTAACTCTGATTGTCTGGGTCATGCTTACAATGGGAATCCACAACTTTAATTGTCCGGGGTCACTGTTTACGTGGAAAATTTCAGAACTCTTTAGTTTGCCAGGTCACTGCTTACGATGAGAAGTCCATAACTCTTAGTTTGTTTGTCCGTTACAAGGAGAATTTCAGAAACCCTTTTTAGTTTGCCAGGTCATTGCTTACAGATGGGAATTTCTGTAACTCAAAATTTGGGGTTTAGGTCACGCTTACAGAGGGAAAAGTTCTGTAACTCTTTAGTTGTCTAGTCACTGCTTACAGATGGAGAAGCCAGAAAACTCAGATTGTTAGGCCCTGCTTCAGAGGGAGAAGTTCTGTAATCTTTAGATTGTTAGGTCACTGTTACAGATGGAGAAGCCCAAAACTCTTTAGATTTTCTAGGCCCCTGCTTACAGATGGGAATTTCTTAACTCTTTAGATTGTTAGGTCACTGTTTACGAGGGGGAAAATTTCAGTAACTCTTTAGATTGTTTAGGTCACTGTTTTCAGATGGAGAATCCAGAACCTTTAGTTGTCTAGGTCCTGCTTACAGAGGGAGAAGTCCAGTAATTTTTTAGATTGTCTAGGTCATGCTTACAGAGGGAGAAGCCAGAAACCTTTTTAAATTTGTCTAGGCACGCTTACAGACGGGAAGTCCGTAACTTAGATTGTCTAGGTCACTGTTTACAGAGGGGAAAGTCCAGTACTCTTTTGATTGTCTGGGTCACTGCTTACAGATAGTTCTGTAACTTTTTAGTTTGTTGGTCATGTTTCGGGGAAAAGTCCACAACTCTTTAGATTGTCTAGGTCCGCTTACAGATGGGAAGTTCGAAACTCTTTAGTTTTGTCCAGGCACTGCTTACGAGGGAAAAGTTCGAAACCTTTAGATTTGTCTAGGTCACTGTTACGAGGAAAAAGTCCATAACCTTCAGATTGTCGGGTCACTGCTTACAGATGGGAAGTTCAAAAACCTTTTTAATTGCTAGGTCCTGCTTCGATGGAAAATCCGAAAATTCTTTGTTGTCTAGGTCACGCTTACAGATGGAGAAGTCCGAAATTTTTTAGATTGTCTGGGTCACTGCTTACGAGGAGAACCAAAAACTCTTTAGTTTGTCAGGTCCTGCTTACAATGGAGAAGGGCCGAAAACTCTTTAGATTGTCCAGGTCACTGCTTACAGATGGAGAAGCCCCAGAAACTCTTCAGTTTGTCTGGTCACTGCTTACAGATGGAGAAGCCCCGTAACTCTTAAATTGTCCAGGTCCTGCTTACAGATGAGAAGCCAGAACTCTTTAGATTGTCCGGGTCACTGCTTAAGATGGGGAAGTCCGAACTCTTTAATTCTAGGTCACTGCTTACGATGGGAAGTCCAGTAACTCTTTAGATTGTCTAGGTAAAGCTTACGAGGGGGAACCAGTAACTCTTCAGATTGTCTAGTCACTGCTTACGAGGAGAAGCCGAAACTTTTCAGTTTATCTAGGTCCTGCTTACAAAGGAGAAGTCCATAATTTTTAGATTGTCTAGGCCGGGGACAGATGGGAAGTCCAAAAACCTTTTTAGATTGTCTAGGCACTGCTTACAGTGGAGAAGCCCAGTAACTTTTTTTAGTTGTCTGGGTCATGCTTACGATGGGGAACCCATAACTCTTTCAGATTTCTGGCCTCTTACCGTGGAAAAGTCGAAACTTTTTAGATTGCTAGGTCCTGCTTACAGGGGAGGCCATAATTTTTTTTAATTTCTAGGTCAGCTTCAGTGGAAGTCCGTAATTTTTTAAATTTGTCTGGGTCACGCTTACAGTGGAGAACCCAAAGTAACTTTGATTGCTGGGGCCCCGCTTACGATGGAGAATCCAGCAACTCTTTAGTTTGTCTATCCTGCTTAAAGGAGAAGCCAGTAACTCTTAGATTGCTGGGTCACGCTTACAGAGGGGAACGGAGAGGATCCGTGACCTTTCAGTAGCGTGGTGAAACTTGGCTCTTCCAACCAAACGAGTCAGACCTGATTCTCGGCATACTTTTTGGAAAAATCCATGCTTCCCTTTTTGCTTTTGTTTTTTTTGCTCCTTTTGGGAAATGTGTCAAGGCCCTTTGTCAAAAAACCTTCTATTTTTCCCACTTGTCCGCGTGTTTTTGAAGCAAACATCGCCAGGCATGCTTTCGCCGCAAGAGTTGTCACTCTTTTGTTAAAACAAAAATTGGCAACCAAGACAAAGCCCTGGTTATAGTCTGCAAGGCATTTACCTCCCAAGGCCCTTTTCCCCTTATCTTTTTTTTCCCCCCCCAAAGCATTTTTCCCGGGGTTTTTTTTTTGTGGGCATATTGCCTTTTTTTCAAAGGGGATAAGGTTCAAAAAATTAGGAAATGTGCCGAACTATAGTTGCAATTTCAAGCGAGCCCCCGGGAGGTAGCAAGGTCATCTTAAGTAGCTTTTTCACAACTGCAACCCTACCATTTCCCAAAATGCGTCGTGCATTGTTTTTTCTTTTTTATGTGGGTTTTTTTTTTTTACCTCAGATTTCCCCCGCTGGGGATAGAACCAAAAGTTCTTTTTGGGTTTCAACACACAAGGCAGACACGCAACACACACACAATATTACACACACTACAACACACCAAACACCAAGCCCCCACAAATGCAAAAAAAAGTTAGATACTTTTTTTTTGAATGACCCAAACATCAAAGTCCCCTATAGCCAAAGCATCAAACAGGGCACCTCGCAGTGACCAAACAACAGGGAAGGAAAGCAAAAAAAACTCTGATCCAAAAGAAACGGCTTTTGTTCCACAGCGTTAGGACAATGACATGATCTGTTCAGTTGTGGCGGTGGAGACAAAACCCACTTTCACCGGCACGGAGACAGGTGCCGGGCACTGGGGGTGATGAAACAAGGGGAATGGGGGAGGGGAAAGGGTGAGACAGAACAGGAGGAGGGGGGAAGAAGAGGGGGGGAGGGAGAGAGGAAGGGGAGAGAAGAGAGAGAGAAGAGGAGAGAGGGAAGAGTGAGAGAGGAGACAGAAAGGAGAGAGAGAGAGAAACGAGAACGAAGAGACAGAGAGAGAGAAAGAAAGAAAAGAGAGGGGAAGAGAAAGAGGAGAGAAAGAAGAAGAAGGAGAGTGATAGGGAAAAGAGGACGACAGAGTGGGAAAGGAGACGGAGGAGAGTTGAAGAGGGGGGTCTGGGACACCTTTGATTTCCTCAGGAACCACTAACCAACGGAAACATCCCATTATCCCGGGCCCCTTCATGAGGCCCTAGGTCAGGGGTTGAAGGTGAAAAAATAACCCAAATAAAGAAAAACTGGGACAGGGGGAAGGGAGAGATACGAGGCGAGGCTGTCACTGCCCCACCCGGGTGATTTAAAGTGTTGGTAAGGCTTGAAACCTTAATGTTTTTTCTGTAAAAACCATCAGGTGTGTGTGTGTTATGTGTGGTGGTGGTGTTGTGGTGTGTGTGTGTGTGTGTGTGTGGTGTGTATATTGTAGTGGTGTGTGTCTTGTGTGTGGGTGTGTGGTGTGTGTGTGTTGGTTTTTATGTGAGGAGTGTGGATGGTGAGTATGTGTGTGTGTGTTGTTTGGTGTTTTGTGTGGGGTGTGTGTGTGGGTTTTGTGGTGTGTTGGGGGAAAGAGAGAGACAAATTGGCCCGTATTTAGTGTTTAACAGGAAAGTAAAAATATATGGTGTTGCGTTTGTGCTGCATGCATGTGTGTGTATCAGCATGTACATCATCACTTCCGATGTGCATGTGTGAAAGGGAGGAGAAGACTGTCTAAATTGGAAGTTTTAAACAAAGGAAATATCTAAGAGAGGAAAAAGGTTTTTGGGCAGGACAGAAAATCATAAGTTAACTAGATTTACAAATTACATGCACTTTTTTTTTCACTGTCTGGAACACATTTTTTCTGCAAATGTAAGGTACATTAAAAAAATTTCTTACAGTATATAACATTCTAGCATTATGCTTTTTGGCCCAAGGTTTTTTGGAAAATTCAAATGTATCTTTTTACTTTTGCCATGTTTGTGCATGGCAGGGAATTGGTGTACTCTCCAGCCGCACACAATTTTGGGTGAGAGAGAGAGGGTGTGTGGTATTATGGTTGTGTGAATGTTGGTGTGTTGGGTTTTGTGGGGTGTGTGTGTTTGTGTGTTTGTGTGTTGTGTGTGTGTGTGTTATGTTTGTGGGGCGGGTATGAGACACAACACAAAGCGACAGACACACACTTTTTCCAGACACTAGCAAAGGAGTATTGTCTATCCTTCTACATACGGCAACCTTCTGGAACCAAAACTGGGAAACCAGGGGGTAAAAGGGGGGGGTGAAGAGGGGCAGTTACTTTTTACAAACTATTTCCAGCCCCCAATTTTTCACTGACAAAAGCAGATTGAAAAACAAAATGCATTTTCCATAAAATAATTGCCAAAAAAACATGGCTTTATTTTGCAATACGTTATTATCCTTTAAAAAAAAAAGAAAAAAAAAAAAACCCCGTAAACTTCCCTTTTTTTTTAACCAAATTTTTACATCCTGTGGTTTTTTTTTAACTAAAATTTAGGTTAGGGGAAAGATGTCTAAACGGGGAAAAATGCACACCGTTTATTAATGAAAAATGATTCCCTCACACTTGGTGCTGGGATCCAGGGTCAGCCTATGTCAAGTGATAACACCAAAGAAAATCACTTTTAAAAAAGGGGGAAAAAAAACCAAAAACTTAAAACTACTTAAAAAGTGATGCGAAACACCTGGGTTTTAGTAAGTGTTGTGTGTCGGTACATGCGGCCCATTTTACTCAACCATGAACATCTTCCCTTTTTTGTTGTTTTTGGGGGGGGGGGGGGGGGGGGGGGGGGGGGGGGGGGGGGGGGGGGGGGGGGGGGGGGGGGGGGGGGGGGGGGGGGGGGGGGGGGGGGGGGGGGTTTTTTTTGGTTTTTTTTTTGGGGGGGGGGGGGGGGGGGGTTAAAAAAAAAAAAAAAAAAAAAAAAAAAATGAAACCCCCGATTTCAACGATTTTTTTTGAATTGGGGATATCACCAAATATTTTAATGACCTTTTAATGAAATAAACCTCCAAAAAAAAATAAGCCCAAATTATTCCCTTTTCCCTTTTCCGATCACAAAAAACTTTTTTATTTGCACACCCAAGTTGCAAATTTTTTAATTTTTTATTTTTTTCATTGAGTTGAAAAAAAAAACCAAAATAAAATTTGGTAAATCTGGAAAATTAAACCAATTTTTGCATTTTAGAAAGAGCATGGGCCTTTTTTTTTGCAGGAAATAGACCAGTTTGTTGTGGGTAGGGCTCATCAGGAGCAGAGGCACAGCGAAGTGTATTTTCTTGTGTGGGTCGTTTGGGTGTATGTCATCGTGGCAGTCCTGCGCTGCATGATGCATATGTGTGTGTGGACACGGCCAAAGAGTGTGTGCTGTATGCATATGGTGGGAGCACGGCGCACGAGGTGGCAAGGATGCATATGTGTGTGGTGAGCACGGCGCACGAGGGGTGATGTAGCTATGTGTGTGTGTGAGCACGGCGCCGAGTGTGGCGTATGCATTTGTGGTGTGAGACGTGCGCACGAGTGTGTGCTGCATGCAGCATGCAGGGGGCACGAGTGTGCAAGCGTGTGGTGTTTTGTGTATGTGGTTTGTGTGTTTTGCGCACACATGGTGTGTGTGGTAACTGTGTGTACGCAGTATTGGGCCCCCTCTTTTAAAACAAGAAGTTACTATTTTGCTATTTTCTTTCCCACCTGAAAGAAATGACCGATACAAAAGTATCAGTTTTTCACTTTATCACTGCTTCATAAGTGATGAAATATTGCGTGCCGGATAATCTTTCAAAAAAACAAAACGGGTTATTTTACCCTCAGCACAAAAAGGAGAAAACCAGGGAGATAATCCCCCCACGAGAGTTAAAACATTTCCCGCTCTTCGTGTTTCCTTTTTTTTTCCTCCCAAATTTTTTTTTTCTACTCCGTCATTTTTTGACAAACCCCCCATCTTGCACTGTGAACAAAACTTTTAGGATAGAGATTTTTTTTTATCCAAGAGGAGAGCTTTTCCCAAAAAATGGTGTTTTTGAAAAACACCGGGTTTTAGGCATTTCCGGCTGAAAAGCTGAAAATTCAGACTTTTTTTTTAGTTTTTTAGCACCATTTTCAGCCCAGACAACTCAGGGGCTTTTATGGCCCCCCGCCACACTAAGGAAAAAAAGTCCTGTCCCCAAAAAAAAAAACAAAACAAAAAACACAACAAATGCACAGACGCAACAAAAAAAATATACAAAAAATAATAAAAGTGATTCCCCTTTAAAAAAAACAATAAACCCGCTGGGGAAAATCACCATTTTCCTTGATTTTTATTCCGGATTAAAATGAAAGTAAAAAACTAAAAATTTAAAAAAAACATTGCAAAAAAAAATAAAAACACATCAACAAATGCACATTAAAAAGCTCTATGGATCAAATCAGCGGGAATGGACAAATAAGGTCCCCCCTTTACAGTATCACTCCCTTGTTGTCAATGACAGAAAAAAGAAGAAAAAATTTTGACCAATAAAAAGGGCAACTTCAACAACAACAAAAAAAACCCCCCTTATGTAAAAACTTTACAAACAAAAAAAAAAAAATTTAGAGGTTTCTGGGAATGAAAGTGTGAACAGACCGCCAAGGCAGAAAAAAAAAAAAAACAAAAAAACAAACAAAACTGTGAACGACGTACAAATGACAAAAGACGGAAAAGAAAATGCTGAAAAAAAAAGCACCCCCCCCAGAAAAGTACAGAAAACGGAAGGGGGTTTTTTCACTGAAGGAGCCCTCTACCCCCCCCCACAGAACTACAAAACGGGAAGGGGGTTTTATTTTCACTGAAGGGCCCTCCATCCCCCCCCAGAACTACAGAAAGGAAGGGTTTTTTTTACTGAAGGAGCCTCTACCATCCCCCCACAGAACGTACAGAAAAAAGGGGAAAGGGGTTTTTTGCACTGAAGGACCCCTTACCCTCCCCCCACAGAACTACAAAAAAAGGGGTTCTATTTGCCTGAAGGGGCCCCTACCACCCCCCAAAACTACAGAAAACGGAAGGGGTTTTATTGACTGAAGGGCCCTACCACCCCCACAGAACTACGAAAAGGAAGGTTCTATTTTTCACGAAGGGCCTCTAACCCCCCACCCAACGTACAGAAAAGGAAGGGTTTTTTTTGCACGAGGACCTCTACCACCCCCACGAACGTACGAAAACGGAAGGGTTCTTTTGACTGAAGGGCCCTACCATCCCCCCCCAGAAAGTACAGAAAACGGAAGGGTTCTATTTGCACAGGAGCCTCTACCATCCCCACACAGAACGTACAGAAAACAGAAAGTTCTATTTGCACTGAAGGAGCCTCTACTGTCCCCACACCGACCCTCTCCCCAGACACTGACATGTCAGGACGGTTAGAACGAACTGCTGTGCAGGCCACTTTTAAAACTTTCTGGGACAAATCGTGTTGTTGTTTAGCTTGTCTAATGCCCAGGAAAGGATCAAAACTACAAAGTAATACAACAAAGATACATATATTGCTTTTCAAACTAGGATGACACTTCACACCACTTGTACACAAAGTCCTCTCTGTCATGTGGTTGAGCAATATGTTCTTTCCACGGTGCTACCTGACCAACAGGCTGCACACCTATGCTCTGCTCACAAAGTACCACCTCAAGCTGGGCTCCTCTGTCTGAATGCATTGCAACACACGAAGCTGTCTTTTTTCCTTGTCTAAAACTACTTTCAAACCATCGTTTTACCTCATCTGAGAGATTAAACACTCGATCTGTCAATCTAAAATTAAAGAATGTGAAATAAGGGTAGAGGTTTAACACAGAAAGTTCAAACAACAACAACAACAACAACCAGCAAAACATGCCATGTAGGCAATGGTAGTGCGATCGTGCACAGTGTGTTGGCACGGGAAAAGGCCGGAACATGCCATGTAGGCAATGGTAGTGCGATCGTGCACAGTGTGTTGGCACGGGAAAAGGCCGGAACATGCCATGTAGGCAATGGTAGTGCGATCGTGCACAGTGTGTTGGCACAGGAAATGGCCAGCTCGGTTGGCTGACGGGGGGAAAGAGTTGAGCATGCACTGGAGGTGGGTGAGACAGGGATCAAGTGGGGTATGGAATACACCCAAAGTGTGTGGACTTAGGCCTGCTCCACCGACCTTCCAATCCCTTCCTTTTCATGTGTCGGGGGGTTGCTCTTTCTCCACTCAAAATCATCCAACCCACAAAACGAGGACACTTAATCCTCCAAATAAAACGTGGAAGGGGGTCAGATGGGGCCACGTGGAGGATGCTTCACATTTAAAATAAAACATGGAGAGCAGAATGCACGTTTCACACACACCAAATCAAATTTCAGGTTTTCATACAAAAAAGAAAAAAATGATAATAATAAAAAAAAGTCTGCCATATTCCATCAGAAAGTGTTATTTCAACACATGGGTCTACATTTCATTTCTTAAAAATCAGGTATGAGATGGCAAATGAATTCTCCATGATACAGGCAACTGATGAGGTAAGGAATTCTTCTCTGGTAATGCTAGAAAAGAATGTGCAAAAATCTGTCATTCACTGACTTTCGTAACATCAGATGACGTTCTGTGAATGCAGGTGTGTGCACAGAACCCCTTGCTCTCAGACGAGTATGTTTCCAGGTACACCCTTTAACATTTTTCCATCATGCTTTCCCTGTACTCAATTTCAATATGAATTGCATCTCCAAGCTTACATGATGGGAAAATCTAACACTTCTCTCTGCCTGCATGATTTTACTTCCTCAGCAACAAAATCGTACCCTGTAATAATCTGGGTTAAACACTGCAATAGACTCGGTCTGAGATGAGATTATTTCTTTTCCGTTTGTACAGATTTATCATCTGTATGATGATGGCATTGACACGCAAATTGTATATATACAGCGTCTGTACATAATGCTCTTCAAGGGATGCATGTGATACTGCTATCATAACTTTGTCATGATATGCTGCCTAGTCTTGTTTTATTTGTACTTTCACCTCTTCCTCTCTTTCACATTGCACATGCTTTCACGCACATTCTCTACCACGTAATATGAAAACTTAATATGCTTAAGCAACAACACAAATGTATTAACTATAATTATATCCAATACTGTTCATTATCACACTCGCCAATCTGATTTTTCAATCATTCAATCACTGTTTCCAACCAGTGCATAACTGTACATTCTGGCACAAACTTCAAGTTGGCTTCATATCCACCAGCTCCAGCCCCACCCCCCAACCTTGAACTTCCCCACCCTCCCTCCTCCACTCCCTTCACTTTCAGAGTGAATGGTGGAGACCAAAGTGTTCTTGACAGATTAAGTCAAAATTCTTATGTGACAGAAATGATCTCTATATCATAGTTGCCCCCCAAAACATTTCATCAACATTTCATCATGATTGCACAAGCAACACCAACATTTTCGCTTGCATGCCTTACACAGCCAACAAATAAATAAATCATACTGACGTTATTTCTTCAAATATTTTTTCTTCGGCTGTAAGAATGGTAATGAATATATGATTGTCACTTTTACCATTTATGAATCCAAAATATGATGAAAAAAAAAATTGCTGCTCAGTCACAGTATGTCAAAGTGAGTGAGTGAGTGAGTGAGTGAGTGTGTGTGTGTGTGTGTGTGTGTGTGTGTGTGTGTGTGTGTGTGTGTGTGTGTGTGTGTGTGTGTGTGTGTGTTGATACTGCTGTTGACCTTAAAATATGTTGAAAAAAGATACCCTGTTCAGTATGTTTATATGCCTGTGTTGTGGTGTGGTGTGTGTGTGTGTGTGTGTGTGTGTGTGTGTGTGTGTGTGTGTGTGTGTGTGTTCAGTTCAGTTCAGTGGTTTATTTAACGTCTGTTCACCACTGATGACATTAGACGAAAAATAATTTAAAACGTCATCTCTAGCTAACAAAGCTTAACCTCAAAGATAAAAAATAACAACAATAACTTTTTGAGTAAGTGGTAAAAATAAACACGCATCAAAGCAACTTGGCAATTGTGTGTGTGTGTGTGTGCGTGTGTGTGTGTGCGTGTGTGTGTGTGTGTGTGTGTGTGTGTGTGTGTGTGTGTGTGTGTGTGTGTGTGTGTGTGTGTGTGTGTGAGTGTGTGTGTGTGTGTGAGTGTAATAGTATGTGCGCATGTGCATGTATGTGTGTGTGTGTGTGTGTGCAAGGAGACATGTGTTGCGCATGTGCACACATGCACATGTGTATACAATTATGTGCTTAAGTACAGCTAAAATAAACCTACAGAGTGAGCATGATCATGCATGTTGCTGCAAGCGCAGACAGCTTTTGATTCATCAAGGGATACACATACTGGCAATCCATTCCATTCCATCTTCTCCTTCATCACAGTGTCTGCTATGTCTGGAGCCCTCAGGTGTATCTGCTATGTCTGAGGAGCCCTCAGGTGTGTCTGCTATGTGTGAGGAGCCCTCAGGTGTGTCTGCTATGTGCGAGGAGCCCTCAGGTGTGTCTGCTATGTGTGGAGCCCTCAGGTGTGTCTGCTATGTCTGGAGCCCTCAGGTCTCCTATGTGTGAGGAGCCCTCAGGTGTGTTGCTATGTGTGAGGAGCCCTCAGGTGTGTTGCTATGTGTGAGGAGCCCTCGGGTGTGTCTGCTATGTGTGAGGAGCCCTCAGGTGTGTTGCTATGTGTGAGGAGCCCTCAGGTGTGTCTGCTATGTCTGAGGAGCCCTCAGGTGTGTTGCTATGTGTGAGGAACCCTCAGGTGTGTTGCTATGTGTGAGGAGCCCTCAGGTGTGTTGCTATGTGTGAGGAGCCCTCAGGTGTGTTGCTATGTGTGAGGAGCCGTCAGGTGTGTTGCTATGTGTGAGGAGCCCTCAGGTGTGTTGCTATGTGTGAGGAACTCTCAGGTGTGTTGCTATGTGTGAGGAGCCCTCAGGTGTGTTGCTATGTGTGAGGAGCCCTCAGGTGTGTTGCTATGTGTGAGGAACCCTCAGGTGTGTTGCTATGTGTGAGGAGCCTTCAGGTGTGTTGCTATGTGTGAGGAACCCTCAGGTGTGTTGCTATGTGTGAGGAGCCCTCAGGTGTGTCTGCTATGTCTGAGGAGCCCTCAGGTGTGTTGCTATGTCTGAGGAGCCCTCAGGTGTGTCTGCTTTGTCTGAGGAGCCCTCAGGTGTGTTGCTATGTCTGAGGAGCCCTCAGCTCGGCCAGGTGTCGGTACCAGTGCAGCTCCACCGCCGACAGTCTCTGAGCATCGGTGTTGAGGCGGGTGACAGTGGTGTGCTGCAGGGGTCGCCGGCGCGTCACGGTGCGCACCTTGGGCTGCTCGGTCAGCATGTCTGACTGCAGGTGCAGAAGCTTTCTCTCCAGCTCACTCATTCCCGGCGCTGGCGGCGGCTCTTTACTGGTGGCACTGGCCTCTCTGCTGTTTGATTGGTTTTCTTCGTCATCGATGTCTGGCACCACTTGGAGGGGACCGGTGCTGGTCAGAGCTCTCCTGAGTGACAGACCATACAGGGAGTGTTATTGGAGTCCTGATTTTAACAGACCATACATGGAGTGTTACTGGGTCCTGATTTTAACAGACCATACATGGAGTGTTACTGGAGTCCTGATTTTAACAGACCATACAGGGCGTGTTACTGGAGTCATGATTTTAACAGACCATACAGGGAGTGTTACTGGAGTCGTGATTTTAACAGACCATACAGGGAGTTTTACTGGAGTCCTGATTTTAACAGACCATACAGGGAGTGTTACTGGAGTCGTGATTTTAACAGACCATACAGCGAGTGTTATTGGAGTTGTGATTTTAACAGACCATACAGGGAGTGTTATTGGAGTCCTGATTTTAACAGACCATACAGGGAGTGTTATTGGAGTCCTGATTTTAACAGACCGTACAGGGAGTGTTATTGGAGTGAGTCGTGATTTTAACAGACCATACAGGGAGTGTTATTGGAGTCGTGATTTTAACAGACCGTACGAAGAGTGTAACTGGAGACATAATTTTATCAGACCGACAAAGAGTTTTAATGGAGTCATAATTTTACCATACGGTACAGACAGTGTTAATGAAGTCATAATTTCAACCATATACACAGTAATCAGAGGTGGGGAATAAGAAAAAGTGAAAAAGGAGGAATATTAGGCGGGGGTCCGGGGGCCGCCGTAGGCCCCCGGTGCGGTCCAGGGCTTGCCCCTGGTAGGGGTCAGGGAGTGAAGCCCCCTGAAGCTGAGCATTTTTCATATTTCAGTATCTAAAAATCACCCCAGAAATGCATAAACTGGCAAGAAAAAAAAGAAATAAAATAACAAGCTTTTTATTCTATTTTCCCACACGGATCTTCACCTCGTGGCTAACGGTCTCTTTACCACACGATAAAGTCACTGTTGTACGCACATCTTCCTCCAGCCACTTCCAGTTCCACTTGTTTTTCACAGAGGAATCGATCTCCGTGGCCAAAACTTTCTCATTCTCGGTGATTTGTCGGAACATGTTGACGACTTTGGAACTTTGGACGTGCAACTTGTAAGACAATATGGCGCCGGAATCCGCAAATGGCACTTTTCACAGCTAAGTGATTACTTCCCTTCTTTGTAGTTTCGGTAAGCCGAATTCCATTATTCACTGTAATCTGTCCTGGGTGCCCAAACGAGCCGGAAGTTTTCCATTTGAGAACAAACCGATCGAGAATAAAATCGCGATCCAAGCTTTTGCTTATGAAAAACAAACCTCACTATACATAACCCCCCCCCCCCCCCCCCCCCCAAGTTTTCTCAACGGATTTACATCGATCTCAAAAACAGCCCCTGGAGCCTCCAAATCGGCGGAAATCCGCCTTTCGGAGGAAAATTCCCATACCTGAGTATTTCTATGGGAAAGTCTGCAAACAGATGTCTATCCTATTCGCAACTTCCAACTAATTCACACTGATAGCACAGAATCTTTCATGTAGAAAAAAAAAAGAAGAAAATGCAATAGGATAAACAAAAATACATGAGAAATAACAGAAAAGCATTTTTTTGTTAAAGCAGTCTGTCTCACACCCACCCTTCTTCCAAGGTACACTTTACCTATATTAGCCATGCCTAACAAACCAACACACATTTTGAACATAGTGCTATACAACACACCAATCAATGAAAATCAAGTCATATCTGATTTGAACGAGAGAGGCAATCGACAACACCAGCAGCACATTTCTTTACACCTTAATACTATCCAGCGGCACGACGGCATGATTCCCTGCTGCCGCACGCTCACACACAGCGCTCATTCCCTGCCGACGCACAGATTTGGCCACTTTCCAATTTATTTTTACGGTAGCTAGACAACAACTGACGGTCTTGTGTTAGGTGTCACAGGAAAGAACAAACACTGAACTAATCGAACATAGTAATTTCAAATCATTTACTTTCAATGTGTACACACGACTGTGCGTTGAAAAACATGTCTCACAAGTAGAAAAATTGCTTTGTTTGCATTCTATTCCGTTCTTTTACAACACCAAATCGGAAGATGAAGGGATGGCCGCATCTTCAAACAATTCACTTTCCTATTCTCTTTCAAAGTTTTGTATCTCTCTATCACTCCCTTCATCACCAGATCCACTTTGTAATACGATTTCAAGCGCTTCATTGAGCGAGAAATCGCTACCACCCCTTCGCCTGACCGACATTTTTCTGGCACAGGAAATACGTGCCGTGCGCGGCGTGCCGGTGCCGCCAGTTCCTTTGTTTCAAAGCTCCTGGGGTCAGCCAAGTTCACAATTGGCCACTGAAAGTATAGTCTACAACTCGCTCCAACATTCCCAAGACTAGTTACAGAGCTTATTTCCCTTGGATCATTTCATGGAAAGTGTAGGAATTTTTTATGTTCCCGTCGTCTCATTGTGCACGACACGGCAGACTGTACTGCTGTCTGTCCGTCATCCAGACTTGGACGACTCGCCTCAAGGGAGAGAAATCCTGTGGTCAACTTTTGGACGACTCGGCTGGTAAAAGTTAAAAGGATAAAACAATAACACTGGTGTATATTTTCTTAATTCTGGCAAAACCATGCACATCTTTTTTTTTTTTTTCCTTTTCTACTAGTTGCAAAGAGTACATATGCAAATACAATTAAACCATAACAATAATTTTAAAAGATTATGTATTTATCAAACCATCTATCTATCTCTTCTTTACTAATTCACAACATGTAGAGTATTTTAAGTTAGATATATATATATACATATATTTATTAAAAATATTTTTTAAAATGTTGTGTTAAAATCAACAAGCTTGTTTCGAGCCTCTTGCTCTCGCCCTGATGATTTTTTGTTGATTTTAACACTTCATTTAAAAAAAATATTTTTAACAGATTTTGCTCCCTAGACGGTTGAGCTCTTTCAGATTTTTTAAGGACATTTTCATATTGTTTGTGATATATATATATATATATATATATATATATATATATATATACATTGAACAATTTAGTAGTTGGGGAAAACAAGCGCAGGTGAACAATTCCACCATCATTACAATAATGACCTGGCAAAGTTTCCAGGAAAAAAAAAGAAAGAAAAAAAAAAGAAAGGGATTTGAGGAACCAGAAAAAAAAAGAAAAGAATGAAAAATCAGGAAAATATATTTTGAATATAAAATCTTTCACTAGTAACATATGGGGACCATTGTCACCCATTATGAAGGCAGAACCATTCATATCGCCTGCTCCGGGGCCTTTCGTCCTCTGGATGGGACTGGTCAGGGAGGCACGGCTGATTGTGTCTGTGCTCCCCTGGCATCAAATGGAGATATACCACAGTGTACAGTTCTGTGGTGTTCTCACCACCAAGGGTTTAAACATGGAATGCAACAGCACCCCAAAGCAGCCAGCAAAGGATAGGAGAGTAACATGAAATGAAAGTGTGATAAGGAAATAAGCTGCTGAAAATCTAAAAACATCATGTAAACAGTATAATGGCAGGGGATAATTAATGTCTGAGCCTATGCTAGAGGATCCATTTAAGGATGCAAGGGAGATCAAAAGGTGTCAGTATATAGACATATTGTAAAGCAAAAGCTGAAAGAAAGAAAAAAATGACCCCAACATTGAAAGAAAATGAAAAATAAAAAATCTTTTACTCTGCAAGGGCTGTTGTACATGTTTTCCAGACTGAAGCCTTTCACACACTGATGTATTCTCATGAAGTCCCTGCCCATACAACTTGGAGATCGCACAGCAACACCACATGGCAGAGACAACACCCAGACAGACATCAAGTGGTAGAATATCTACACACAGACAACACCCAGACACACATCAAGTGGTAGGATATCTACACACAGACAACACCCAGACACACATCAAGTGGTAGGATATCTACACACAGACAACACCCAGACACACATCAAGTGGTAGGATATCTACACACAGACAACACCCAGACACACATCAAGTGGTAGGATATCTACACACAGACAACACCCAGACAGACATCAAGTGGTAGGATATCTACACACAGACAACACCCAGACACACATCAAGTGGTAGGATATCTACACACAGACAACACCCAGACACACATCAAGTGGTAGGATATCTACACCCAGACAACACCCAGACACACATCAAGTGGTAGGATATCTACACAGAGACAACACCCAGACAGACATCAAGTGGTAGGATATCTACACAGAGACAACACCCAGACACACATCAAGTGGTAGGATATCTACACACAGACAACACCCAGACACACATCAAGTGGTAGGATATCTACACACAGACAACACCCAGACACACATCAAGTGGTAGGATATCTACACACAGGCAACACCCAGACACACATCAAGTGGTAGGATATCTACACACAGACAACACCCAGACACACATCAAGTGGTAGGATATCTACACACAGACAACACCCAGACAGACATCAAGTGGTAGGATATCTACACACAGACAACACCCAGACACACATCAAGTGGTAGGATATCTACACACAGACAACACCCAGACACACATCAAGTGGTAGGATATCTACACCCAGACAACACCCAGACACACACCAAGTGGTAGGATATCTACACAGAGACAACACCCAGACAGACATCAAGTGGTAGGATATCTACACAGAGACAACACCCAGACACACATCAAGTGGTAGGATATCTACACACAGACAACACCCAGACACACATCAAGTGGTAGGATATCTACACACAGACAACACCCAGACACACATCAAGTGGTAGGATATCTACACACAGACAACACCCAGACACACATCAAGTGGTAGGATATATCTACACAGAGACAACACCCAGACACACATGAAGTGGTAGGATATCTACACACAGACAACACCCAGACAGACATCAAGTAGTAGGATATCTACACAGAGACAACACCCAGACACACATAAAGTAGTAGGATATCTACACACAGACAACACCCAGACACACATCAAGTAGTAGGATATCTACACACAGACAACACCCAGACACACATCAAGTGGTAGGATATCTACACACAGACAACACCCAGACACACATCAAGTGGTAGGATATCTACACACAGACAACACCCAGACACACATCAAGTGGTAGGATATCTACACACAGACAACACCCAGACAGACATCAAGTAGTAGGATATCTACACACAGACAACACCCAGACACACATCAAGTGGTAGGATATCTACACACAGACAACACCCAGACACACATCAAGTGGTAGGATATCTACACACAGACAACACCCAGACACACATCAAGTGGTAGGATATCTACACACAGACAACACCCAGACAGACAGCAAGTGGTAGGATACACGTATAAACATCGCATGAATCCTATGCGAGAAACTGGAGGAATAAATGAGATAAATAAAAATGAGTGACTGATATTTTAATGGTGCGGGAAACAACTGAATGAGCGCCAGTAGGCTGCTCTTTGCCCGGCTCTACCTGGGTAGGCAGCCTGTTGAGTGAGCGAGGTAGTGTGTTTATTGTAAAGCGCTTAGAGCTTGGTCTGTTAACGAGGATAGGCGCTATATAAATACCCAATATAATAATAATATCTACACACAGACAACATCCAGACACACATCAAGTGGTAGGGTATCTACACAGAGTGAGGGAGATGTTCCAGAGGAGAAGCGTGCACTGACCACTGGGCGATGATGGTTCCCAGGGCGTCCAGCACCTGCGAGGCGGTCATGCGCATCTGGAGTCCAGCTGCAGGAGACGGCGAATGACCAGCTTGGTGGCGTCCGACACCCGGCCATCACTGGACACACAGTGGGAATCAGGGTCATGCAGGTCAAGGTTAACATTCTCACTGTGGCACCCACTATAAACATGTATCGCTGTATCAAGAATGCCGTTCCATTTGTTCTGTGCTACGACTCACCCTCGCCTCTGTGTAGATCCCCTGTCAAGATGCAGACTAATTCCTGACCTTTTTGCTTTGTTTAGACGCTGAACATTTTCAGTTGCTCATTTCCTGGGGCGTGACAGTTTTACTCGTGGGAAACATTCATATAACATATATGAAAGACGTAGACCTGTGTATCTGAAATTTTTGGGGTTCCTGGAGACTTATTTTACTGTTATCATTTTCCTGAAAGCTGATGTATTTTTAAGGATTTCTCAGCTTTTCAACAGTTTCTATACTGAAAAATGTAGTAAAACTGAATACTCTTTTGAAGATGATTTGCAATACCATGATTATGTTTAGAATAATTGCTGGAGCACCTAAAGATGGTTTGCACTATTATGATCATGATTAGGATCATTTCTAGTGCATGATGATTTTGAACTGACAGCAGTGAACATCAAAATGTAAACTAAATGACAAAGAGAAACTGACTGGTGAACATACTGTATTTTTAATGGTTCATATTTCTTTACCATATAGTGTGTTAAGCTTTTTTTTTTTAAAGTGGAGTACAAAATAGATAAAAAGTGTGAGGGACAGTGGTGTGACCTTGCCCTTCTCACTTTCCGCTGTAATGTGGTGTATTTCTGGCGGTGTCAGTGTAAGAGATCTGACCTTGCCGTTCTCACTTTCCGCTGTAATGTGGTGTATTTCGGGTGGTGTCAGTTTCTTAACACACCACTGGTCTCCTCGTTCTGCTGTCATTGGATGGTTACCCTCCTCAACTAAATCACCTGGGTGTATGAAATGATCTTTGACCTGAACATTAATTAAACAACCTGCCCCACCCCAAGGTTTCCACAGGGTAATTAACATCCATGATAAGACACAAAAAAATCAAGGAAAAGAATGAGGACTTACTGAGGAATAGTGTATTCCGCCCCCTTGATTTTCCTGAAGAGTTCCTGGGACTGCTGTCGTAGAAGGGAAACTGTCCGTACACCATCGTGAACAGCACCACACCCAGCGCCCACATGTCGCTCGGCTTGCCGCGATAAGGTTTACCTGGAAACATTCAAACCATGTCAAGGAAGATGCCCAAAATTCCCCACCAAAGTCAACCTCTTGATAAACCCACACAACAGTTCAACAGGTTGCCCAGTGGCACCCCGAGTACAAACTTCAAAACATAATCAGATATCTAATACACTGATACTTTGTATATGTCAGCTCACCTTCAATAAAATGCAAACACTTTCACAAGTAAGTTACACTGCTGGTCTTCACAGGACATGAACCTAAGCCTCAGACGGTTCCACATGTGATGGAAAGGGGGATGGTGGGAGAGGAGAGGAAACCATGAAGGGTGAGCGTTGTGCTATGCTATGTGAAGGCACAAGATCAGGAAACGTCAGGGTGACTTTGCTCAACCTGACCCAGGACGCAACAGACTGCCTGCCAATCACAGCAACACATGAACAGCGGACCAGAGGGACAACGGCCTCTGTGACACTACCCCCCACTCGGGCCCTCTCCTGGGCTGTCCCCTTTAGGACGTCCTTCCAACAGCCATGTCACCAGCCTCACCTACCCTCTCTGCACAGGACACTCTAGCCGTGAGATCTACTGAGGACAGCCATATTTGTGAGGGTCAACTGTCGTCTTTGTCTGATGAAGGCTGACACACAGGCACAGACAGAAAGACCCACAAAGGTATGAAGAAAGACAGAACATGATTGATCTGTGAGCCATAACAGAAACATGGGTGAAACCTACAAAACTTGATTTGACTGAAATTAGGCCGGGTCCAGGGGCCGCCTAGGCCCCGGCCGGGTACAGGGGCAGCGCCCTGTTGGGGGTCCAGGGGGCAAAGCCCCCCCGGGCGAAAATGATTTTTTAAATTTTTAGGCCAATTTCGTTGGCTCTCCTGCACCAGAAAAAGCTTAATTGTAACATGATTTCTGCAGTAAAAAGCTTAACTGTAACATGCTCTTGTGAGTTACTGTTAGACTTTATGTTCCATTAATTCATTTAAATGAATAAAAATAATATTCATGGCTTATTGTACAAGCTCAGGAAAGTTAAAGTCTAAAAGTGTAGAAATAAACCAGAATATAAAAACTCAAAAAGGGAAATTTTTTCTCACCCAATCTGAACTGATCAAAACATTCCAAAAATCAACAAAATTTCCCCCACAAATTGTTTAAAATGGTCACTTTACTATTTGAATCAAGACTGTGTGTAAAAAGAATATACATGCTCACACATTTGAGATGCACAATGAGGAACCAAAGTAGCCTTATTCTTGCCGGCACCATTTGTCTTTTAAGTCCAAAGAATCACACCATTTTAAATAAGGAGAAATCAAAGTTGACATGTTGTCAGCACATTTTGTCTTTCCTAGCAACCACACCACATATAGAAAATGGATGAACAAAGGTGGCCTTCTTATCTTGTCAGTTCCTCTTGTCCTCACTGTCTAAAAGCCACCATATACATGAAGTATAATTCATCCTTTCAATCATTTTCAGAATTGTCCATCAATAAAGTGCAAAGCTGTCATCCACATTTCTATCATTTTCCATGGTGTCAACAAAAGCAAGGACGAGTCATTATGATTCCTGTTGATTTTGATTAAGCAGTCATATATTAATGAAATTCTCTTGCCCTGTCAAACAATGAGTGGTAAAGAAAACTAAAAAAAAAAAAAAAGAAGAAAGGAAAGATGAAGAAAAAAAAGTCTTTCAGTCCAGTAGTGGGCGCTTGAAAAACTGCCTGATGTCTGCAGCACCAGCTTTTCGTTTTCTACTGGAGCCAGGTACTGGAGACAATGGAGCAGCTGAAGAAGCAGACTGAACATGGCGGGGCACAGATGGACATACAGATGTAGAAATGTTGACAGGTGGGGCTGCAGCTGGAAATAGGCTAGACGTGGAGGAGACAGTAGCTACATTTTTTTTTTGGCTGCTTGTGATAAATATTCCGAGGTGGGAATTAGTGAAATTTAAAAATAAAAAAAAGTAAAGTGTAGGGAGGATTCGGGTCATTTCTGTTTTTTCCACCTTTCTTTTCCTAAAAAAAGTATCACAACAAACATGATTTTTTTTTTTAAGGAAAGGAACTAAAAAAAAATAAATAAATAAACAAAATGAAAACTGACAACAAAACCCCCACTCACAATAATAAAATTCTAAGAATCCCATCACCCCCCACCTGAAAGTAACATAAAAATAAAAAAAAAAGGAAATTTACTCTTTAAAAAAAATCCAAACAATAAAAAATTGGGAAAATTTTCCACCCCTGATATACATTAAATTACTCCCACCCCACCAAAAATATCAACTACAAGTATAATTAGCCCCCCCAATCCCGACACCCCCCCCCCCCCCCCCATCAACTTTTTTAATTTGATTCTAATTACTTTAGCAAAGAATACAAAAATGTTTAAATCGCCTTCATGTTTTTCTTATGCTCTGGTGATCAGCATGGCTTCGAAGTTTCTTTTTTCCGTTCGCTCCGTAACTGATCGTTTTGAACAAACGATACAGAAACACGTGCTGGCCACATTTATTTTCTTGCACCACTTGCGATATTCATTGCCGTCGTCATCAGTTTCGTTTAGCCATTGTCATCTCCATTTGTTTTTAATTTGGCCCTCGACGCATGCTACTGGATCTCCTTCTTTCAAAAAGCCATGACTACTTAATTTCTGGAGCACCGTGCAAACTTTCGTTGTCAGTCAGACGCGCCAATGTTAGCCTGTGAAGATGCCGGAAACAGTTACTTCCGGTATGAGATGGAAAACTTGGATCGAACACAAAATCGGAACCGAGAAAAACATTTTTTTTGTTGTTTTTTTTTGTTTTTTTTTAATTGACGGAAGTTCCTCAAGACTGAAAGTCATTTTGACGGATTTCCGTCCATAGACGGAAAAGTTTCACCCATGCAGAAAGCAACCAGCAGTGGATCGATCTCTAATGATAGATGGAACAATGGAAGGGTAGATGTTTACTTCACTGAAATCAGATTTACCTTTTTAAAAGATTCTAAAAAAAATTCTAAATAATAACACTAAGCAAATTACTCTCTCCCCCCCCCCCCCCCCCCCCCCCCCCCAAAAAAAAATGTCCTACGGAAGAACATTGCTAACAGTAAAAAAACTCTCTTTCTACTTGAGCAGATTCATTTCCAGTACAACCCATTACACTTTCAGTCCCTTCTGCACTTTGCCAAAAGTTACTGTCCTATTTTTTGGCAATTTATAGACAAAGCATGGCTTGTAATATCTTTATTCAAATCAACTTTGTGTAATATTCTTCATCAAATTAATTTCATCTGACTTACCCAAAAATAGAAGTCCACATAAGCACTGTCAACATCAAATATGCAGAACACATGCTTATGTAAATTTACATATAAATATTCATATGTAAACATGCTTATACAGATTTAGACAAAACGTACATATATAACTTCCTTTAAACAGCACTCTCCCCCCCCCCCCCCCCTCCCCTGAAAAAAAAACAAAAAAACAAAAACAACAAAAAACAAAGAAACAACCAACCAACCAAACGAAACCTTCTACTGAGAACATCAGGATTGATTAAGTGCCCCTTCACCACCTCCCCCCCCCCCCCCCACCCCCACACACACACACAAAACAAACAGCCAAACCAAAGCAGCAGCTGACCACTGAGAACATCAGGGCTGATGTAGGCAGGGCTTCCCCTCTGGTCGCGCAGCAGTCAGACTCGGACACCAGGTGTTTGCCCAGGCAGAAATTGGTGACCGTCACCCGGCGCGTCTCCTTGTTCAGCACCATGTTGCCCAGCTTCAGGTCCCGGTGCACAATGTTCTTCTGTGAGGCACCACAACACAGTCTGAGAGCTTGGGTACCACAGCACTACAGGATTACTGCACTACAAGCCACCACAACACAGTCTGAGAGCTTGGGTACCACAGCACTACAGATTACTGCACTACAAGCCACCACAACACAGTCTGAGAGCTTGGATACCACAGCACTACAGGATTACTATAGGAAGGCACCACGACACAGTCTGAGAGCTTGGGTACTACAGCACTACAGGATTACTATAGGAAGGCACCACGACACTGTCTGAGAGCTTGGATACCACAGCACTACAGGATTACTATAGGAAGGCACCACGACACAGTCTGAGAGCTTGGGTACTACAGCACTACAGGATTACTATAGGAAGGCACCACGACACAGTCTGATAGCTTGGATACCACAGCACTACAGGATTACTATAGGGGAAGGCACCACAACACAGTCTGATAGCTTGGATACCACAGCACTACAGGATTACTATAGGAGAAGGCACCACAACACAGTCTGATAGCTTGGATACCACAGCACTACAGAATTACTATAGGGGAAGGCACCACAACACAGTCTGATACTTGGATACCACAGCACTACAGGATTACTATAGGGGAAGGCACCACAACACAGTCTGATAGCTTGGATACCACAGCACTACAGGATTACTATAGGGAAGGCACCACGACACAGTCTGATAGCTTGGATACCACAGCACTACAGGATTACTATAGGGGAAGCACCACGACACAGTCTGATAGCTTGGATACCACAGCACTACAGGATTACTATAGGGAAGGCACCACAACACTGTCTGAAACTTGGGTACCACAGCAGGGTTTCCCAAATACCATTTCCCGTGACCCGGGAAAGTAGAAAAACCGCTCGGGTAAGCTAAAGTCCGTAAGGTACTTTCCCGTCGGTAAGTTCAGAATCGAAGTGTGCTGTGACTAAAAACGTCGTCTGCTCAAACCAAAAGAGTAGTTTCCCTCCTACTCGCGACACAATCTGTCGAAAGCTGCCATTGGTTGACTCTAGTGGGGTCAGTTTTGCGCAATCCTATTGGTCTATTGGAGAAATGGTCGCGCGTTTCTTAGAATTGTCTGCATCAGCGTGCGATCACGATGACGTTGTTTGGCTTTGGTTTTACATCTTCTAAGAAAGATGGCATTTGCTTCAGAAGAGGAAGCCGAACCAACTGAAAAAATGGACTTTTATTTTTCAACTGCTGGTGCTTGTGTGTGGTTTTGTGGTCGAGGGGTCAGGGAAAGTTGATTTTGTGCCGGGTAAGTTAAAACCTGTTTCTAACTTTCCCGTGGGTAAGTGAATTTCAAAAAAATTTGGGAACCCTGCACAGCACTACTGGATCACAGTACTAGAAGGCACCACAACACTGTCTGAACCTTGGGTACCACAGCACTACAGGATCACAGTACTAGAAGGCACCACAACACTGTCTGAACCTTGGGTACCACAGCACTACAGGATCACAGTACTAGAAGGCACCACAACACTGTCTGAACCTTGGGTACTACAATTTCAATTTTTACCTTCAGTCACCTGTTTTGAAACCAGTATGGGTACCAGTTTCAAAGCCATGCCTCTGCAAAAACATCAGTCCTACAGCCAACTGAGCCCTGTCCCATGGCACTGGAGCCCTGTCCCATGGCACTGTCCCATGGCACTAGAGCCCCTGTCCCATGGCACTGGAGCCCCTGTCCCATGGCACTGGAGCCCCTGTCCCATGGCACTGGAGCCCTGTCCCATGGCACTGTCCCATGGCACTAGAGCCCCTGTCCCATGGCACTGGAGCCCCTGTCCCATGGCACTGGAGCCCTGTCCCATGGCACTGTCCCATGGCACTGGAGCCCTGTCCCATGGCACTGTCCCATGGCACTAGAGCCCCTGTCCCATGACACTGGAGCCCCTGTCCCATGGCACTGGAGCCCCTGTCCCATGGCACTGGAGCCCTGTCCCATGGCACTGGAGCCCCTGTCCCATGGCACTAGAGCCCCTGTCCCCATGGCACTGGAGCCCTGTCCCATGGCACTAGAGCCCCTGTCCCATGGCACTGGAGCCCCTGTCCCATGGCACTGGAGCCCTGTCCCATGGCACTACAGCCCCTGTCCCATGGCACTGGAGCGTCTGTGCCATGGCACTGGAGGCTGTCACCTCTCCCTTCCATGCCACAGCCCCTACAATGGCTGCTCAAGACTGCAGCACTGTCAGGACAAGGATGGCCACATGATACTGATGTGAAACCCTCTGACAAGACTGCGCCGCATGCTTCTTTTGACACCATACTGACTTATGCATGCAGCATGCACGCATGCGTACACACACACACACACACACACACACACACACACAAACACATGCACATACATGCATACACACACACACACACACACACACACACACACACACACACACACACACACACACACACACACACACACACCCGGGGCCGGAATAGCTCAGTTGGTAGAACATCGGACTCGTAATCTTGGATTGCTGGTTCGCATCTCCACTGGGCCGTTTCAGTATAAGGGGATTTTTCCCTAGGAGTTAACATTGGTTCTGACTCCATTCCCCACACAGTCCTTCAAATGAGACTATAAACTGAGGTTCTCTGTGTGAACGCACGCACATCTTGCACACACGTAAAATCCCATCACCAACTTTCGGAAGAGAAGGCCAATTTGGCCGTTGGTATGGATGACACGTTACACATAGCATGCACCTTCCCCGAAGTTGGAGTATGGCTGCCTTAATGGCGGGACAAAAAATGGTCATACACACACAAGTGTCAGAATAATCAACATGATGATTGTGGACACTAAAAGAAAGAAGAAGACACCTGCAGACCTGGTCAGGAAATGTACCCAACACAGCACCCCTAAGATGTCTCAGAGCCTTGGATGCAACTGATCTGTGTTGTATCCACCTTTCTGTTTGGACACTCAAGTCTGGACAGAAACAGATCTTGTTTGAAAAAAAAAAAAATCCCACACTTTGGCTTCTGATTAGGATTCATTGGAATCAAACCTCCACCCTCCAGACACTCACTAGTCCAGACATTGACCACAGCACCACACCTCCACCCTCCAGACACTCACTAGTCCAGACACTGACCACAGCACCACACAGGTCAGAGTTGTCACTCACTTCCTTCAACATAGAACACACGCATACTACAAGCCATTGGCCACCAAGCTGTTGGTCACAGACACAGACAGACAGAGCATTCTTGTTCAACACTCTTCACAGCTTCTCTCCTAGCAGATTAACCCTTTCACCGCCAAAGGCGCCTTTTGGCGACGACAGGGCTGAGCGCCAAAGGCGCCATTTGGCAACTAAGTAGGGTGACCTAACTCCCGATACTCTCACGATCCAAGTTCATGAGATAAAAAGCCAGCAATAAACGTCATAGTTGAGGGAGTCTGGCCCGTACTCACAGCCATTTGCTTTGTCAGAACACTATCCAGTTCAGTGTTTTATCGACTTTATTCCGATTGTTTTTCCATTCACTATGACGTCACCACCAAGCACTTTATGTACTCGACCTTGCCGTACATTTACCACAGATCAAGTGCTGGGAAGATTGAATAGACGGTCAGTTGTTCCTAATACAGATGAAGAAGATCCAGACAGTCATGAGTAAACAACGATAGTGAGGGCTTGACTGAATTATTGCAACGCGAGGCGTTGGACCGTGGCCAAATAGTTGGGAGACTGACGAGACGCCCACTTACTTCCCTACCACGTGTGCCCCAGTGTTTTTGCGTTCAGCCAGCCAGCACTGACTGACTATTCACTAACTCTATGTGAGGGAGCGAACTAAGACTTTAGGCAACGAACTTCACACACACACTGTGGGCCGACTCTTGCTGGTTGAAGTTGAAGGGGGCGTGGCCGACTGACACATGAGAGGCGAGCAACAGAGACGAGTTTGAGTGGTGGGTGTACAGCTGATCATATAGATCAGCTGAATGGCAAGGGTTCAGAGACCAACAGGCACTTGAATGACTTTGTGTTCATTAAAAAAAAATTACTGTTGAGAGTGAAAGGGACGTCTGTGTGTGTGTGTGTGTGTGTGTGTGGTGTGTGTGTGTGTGTATTTGTGTGTGTGTGTGTGTGTGTGTGTGTGTGTGTGTGTGTGTTTTCCCTTTTTCTTTCTTACATGTGTACCAGTTAGGCATAAGAATGTGTGTGTGTGTGTGTGTGTGTGTGTGTGTGTGTGTGTGTGTGTGTGTGTGTGTGTTCCCTGCTATTGAAGTAGTTGTATTTGTGGCCGTTTCTTCCACTTTTCTGTTGGAAATACCATACTTTCTTATCTTCAATTGTGAGTGGAGTATTTTTCCTCCCTTGTTGAGAGCTTGTTGGCATTCTTTCTTCATTTTTTACGTTTAGAAGAAACATAACATTCTTTTTTATATTTTGCTCTTTTTTTTTCCACTTGAAATTACTAAAAATTTGAAATTGTTGTCAACTTACCATTACTAACATGTTATGACATAATAAAAGTACAGTGTATCTCCTCCATTTTACAAAAATTAGCATGAGAATTGGTTGTTTAGTTCCAGAGATACCCACGTTTCACATATGCTGATATAAAATAAGAGCTTTTTTGGAAAAATGGCTGGCGATAGGGATTTATGCAAAATAGAATGTCTGGCGGTGAAAGGGTTAATATCTATCACAAACAGGTCTACAGATCTGACAGACTGAAATCTATCATCAATGCACACCTGACAGATAGAAACTTATAATCACTACAGACCTGACAGATTGAAACTTATAATCACTACAGACCTGACAGATTGAAACTTATAATCACTACAGACCTGACAGATAGAAACTTATAATCACTACAGACCTGACAGATTGAAACCAATCATCACTACACACCTGACAGATTGAAACCTATTACCAAAAAACACCTGACAGACAGAAATCTATTATCAATGAACACCTGACAGATTAAAACCTATTCCCAAAACACACCTGACAGATTGAAACCTATCATCAAAACACTCCTGACAGATTGTAAACTATCATCATTATACATCTGATACATTAAAACATATCATCAACACACATATGACAAACTGGAACCTATCATCACTACACCCCTGATAGATTGAAATCTATCATCAATATACATTTAACCCGTTCACTGCCTAAAAATAGTACAAACAAAGGCTTTCCCAGTGCCAGGGAAATCTCATGATTTGGGGGTAATAATTAACAAAAAATTCTAGCTCAGAAACTACAAAAGATATTGTCACCGATCTGTATCAGCGTGGAAATCGTACAGACGCGCCGACGGCTCTGTATCGATTCGTAGCATCATTCCACGATGGGGGTGTAGGCTTACCGGGCCATATATGGTAGTTGTTGGGTTCAAGAAGGATGGTGGGGGTGTTGGATACCTGTATGTTCCATTCACATACTGGGTGTGCGTTTGCTATCATGCACAGGCAGGGAAAGAATAAGTGTAGGGAGAGAGGGGGTTAGCCTTCCGTCTCCTGTTTTGTGTCGTGTGGAGTCCCGTTGCACGTGCAGTTTTGTAGAGTTCAGAACTCAGCAAGGAGTGAGTGCTGAGTCATCAGGCTTTAAAGTTTGGTGGGGCCGGGTGGCTAGCACTTCGGTCAAAGTCCTTGGTGAAGAGCAGTTGGGCTCTTGTTCTGGTGCCAGCGTTTGTGCTGTGTGTTTGACTTCGGTCGACATGGTGAGCCGGCCCTCGTGAGCGTTTTGCTCTTGGTCGTGCCGTCGTCGGTGTTTCTGTGTGCTGCGACCCTGAGGTTCAGGTGCTGGGGTGGCCAGCCGCAGTTGTTGTCATCGTTCTGTGTTGTAGCAGGTATGTGGAGTTAGTTAAGGTGATCGTAGTGTAGTGTTAAGGATGGCGTTGTCTTGTGCACATTTTTGTCGACTTGTACAAACGTGTAAATAATATGAGGTGGAAACAAGGAAAAGGGAAAAGAAAAGAAGGAAATTTGGTTGTGAAGTTTTGAATGGAAATGTAAATAGTTATCATTGGGTCGATCATGATGTTTGGATTGAGTTGTTACTTATTCGTGACAGGGGGGTTCGAACGGAAATGCTTTCGGGAAGCATAGACAAGGTGTGTTGGCCACTGGGTACTGTAGAGGTTATGATTGTGCCGTGTCATGGAAGTTAATTAGAAAGGATAAGTGTTGGGTAGTTGGTGTGAAGAGGTACTGGCGTCAAGCAGCGCGGTTTTGTATTGTGTGGGTATCCTAATTCGATAATATAGGTAATATTGTTCCTACAATGCGGGAGATTTGTAGGGGGTGCTTATGCCGTGGGTGGTTGCCAAGGAGATATACCTGTCCTGTCCCGTTGGGTTTCTTTGGAATCGAGACATGATATTTGTGGTGGATGTTACAATATGACTGAGAATGTGTGGGTGGGGAAGGTGTATTATGGAGTAGCTCTGTGTATACCGTAGTGTAAGAGAAATGTGACTTTGCAGTATTAACAACGTGGGATGGTGATAGAGGTACTTATAGAGCTAATAGGCTCTGGGGTGCGTAAAGGAAATCCTGGGAAGGGGCGAACTAAGGGGTTACCCTAGTGATGTATGTGGTTATGCATATCTACGGTTAGAGGGTAACAGCTAGGTCAACTGCAGGTGAGGGCGCATTCCCACCATCCTGTGCCCGCTACACCAGGCGGGTCAGGGCCGTTGTAATCGGGGAGCTGTGGACGGCCAGTTGCTGGCATTCCTGTCCCTGACTGTCCGGCGATCGTCGCAGGTGCCTGCAAGTACCCCTCCTGCACTCCCCATCCTGTTGTGCCGGACTGTTGTCCCAGTCCTTACCCCGTCCAGTGCTACAACCCTTTTCCCTTTCCTCCCCATCCGTCGGGATCTTCACAGCCTGGCCAGTAACGTCGCCGTTGGTGTCGCCGGTGCTGGTGTCACTGCAGCTGTTGGCGCCATTGCTGGCGCCATTGATGCTGCTAGTGCCATTGCTGGGGCGCCGTTGCTGGGTCGCCGTTGTCTGTGTCGCCGTTGCTGGGGTCATCGTCGCTGCTGGCGCCGTAGCTGGTGCCGCTGTTGCTGCTGGCGCCGTCGCTGGTGTCGCTGTAGCTGTTGGCGCCGGTGCTGGTGTCGCTGTTGCTGCTGGCGCTGGTGCTGGTGTCGCTGTTGCTGCTGGCGCCGTTGCTGTTATCGCTGTTGCTGTTGGCGTCGTTGATGTTGTCGCTGCCGCTGCTGATCCCCCGTATCACCGACTGCTCACTCGGTGACCGCCGCCATTGAAGGGTGTCGTCGCCGCCCTGAGTGATTTGTCACTGTGGTTGGTGGCAGTCGTCGCTGTCGCTGTTGTGCTGGCGGTGGCGGTAAATTCCACTAGTGCTGTGAAAGCCGGTGTGTTTACTGTTGTGTCTTCTCGTCTTCGGCAGGCAGGTTCGTCTGGTCACCGTCACCGTCATCGTCGTGAGACTGTCAACGTTGTCGTCGTGTGGCCTGGTTTTTGTTTTTCTTTTTTTGTTTTTTTTGTGTGTGACATTGAAACACCCGAAGACATTGGGTTTGGATGTGCATACATGAAGGATGGATGTTGATTAAAAAGGGTATGACTGAAGGGATGAATGTGCGCAGTGAATTATATGCAAAAATGAACATAGTTATGTGAAGTTAGTATAGTTTGGTTGTTGTTGTTTTCTTTTGGGAATTGGTTTTGGAAAAAAAAATGATTTGTATTATGCTATGTGTAATCTGCTGGTCTGAGAAACGCTGCACACCGTAACTAGAAAAGGGTTAAATAACTTGTTGTGGCGGCCTTGGCCGTAGGAACCGTGTGTTTCAGGCTGGGGTCTGAGACGCGTACATAGAAGTTTTCGTTCATTGATTGTTGTGTCGGGAATAAAATTGTTTTATTGTCAGTTCTTGTGTGGCGTGTTATATGTTTAATGGTTAGTTGTGGGAGGGGTTTGTTTTTTTTACGTCCGGCTTAGCGTTCCGTGACAGATATAAAAATGAAATCTATATAATTTTTGAAGGAAATTGAATGAAGATTTTGAATCTGGGCTTCTTTTGTTTTAATTTTGATAATAAAAAAGTATTTAGGCATTTAGATTTGTATACATTTTTTGCACGATCAAAAACATACGTATTTACCACTACATCTTCACATCCAAACAAGAACACAAAGCAAAAAAGTTGAAAATAAAGTTTGATTGTCACACTACACCTGTAAATGAAAGTAAAACAGTTTAGAAGTCTATCAAGACGCTCACACTCTATGCAGACTGACCAGTCCACGACCACGCCCCCCCTCTCCCCACCACGCCCCCTTGATGGACTTCAACCCTCTCTTTCACCCCTCATCTTCCCCTACCTTTCCGTCTGCCCCGTGTCACGCCGCGAGCAGGCCACACTCCCCTCTCGCGCTGACTTTCACATCACTGGCCACTGGCACACAGTGCAGAGTACACACTAGGCTAGCTCGTTCGACGCAGTCAGCTGAACACACACTGAGGTCACACAGCCCTACTCAATAACTGACGAATATGGTCGGCAATTCCACCACTATCATCATCTCACCTTCATGCTCGAGTGAGTCGTTGAATAAAAGATTATTGTCTTTGTCAAAAATCATCAGCAGAGCCTGCTCAGCTGTGTAAATACGTTGATTTGGTCGCTGGGCTTGTCGAAGGTTGCGCCGTCATCTTTGCAAGCAAGATGAAGTGCTGGCTGGTCATCCAGTCAGTGATAAGAATAAATGGGCTTTCCCCTCACGTGTGGTCATTTACATATTATTTTAAGACTACAGACATATATAAGGCTTTCTACGCACACTCTATTTGAGTCCGTTGATAGAAACAGTAACGAATGAAAATTCAAGAAAAATGCATGACGTCAGTGGACGGCCCATAGGCACTGGAAAGCATTTTTACTTCGGCGTCGACTGACAGCTTAAAGGCACTCTTGAGGTTAACAGAATGAAACCTATGACCAATACATATCTGACAGATTGAAACCTATCATCAGTACATATCTGGCTTACTTTGAAAAAAAAAAAAACAAAAAAAACACTGATGGATTCAGGCTCTCCCATGTTTAAATGGAAATATTCACATTTTTCTCTGCAAGAGAAGATAACCTACTGACAGAAAGAGAAAAAAAAAGCCTCTTTCTGTCAGTTGGATTATCTTTCCTTACAGGAAAAAAATTGTGGATATCATTACCTTAAGAAAAGCTGATGGAAACTGCCCGGGAAGATGTTATACTAGAATTGTAAAGACACAAAATCTGCTTGTTGTTACATATGTCATTTTCCCAACTTCCGTTTCCTGTTCAGAGTGATCTGCCACTGCAACCCAGTCTGAACGGCAGTCCAGCTGATCTCACCTTGTGCAAGTTGTCAACGATGCGCACAATGTCGTAGAAAATGACCACAGCCTCCCTCTCGTCAGCTTCTTCTCCTTGATGACGTAGTGCTGCAGGTTGACGTAGTCGGACGTGGCGGCACAGAAGTCATGGGGCAGAAGGCAGTCCAGCACCAGACACAGGCGCTTCACCACACGGCCTGTCACCTGCACCATGTTGGGCCGCTCCCCCCACCTCTTGTTCTTCCAGCGCCTCGTCCTGAAAGGAGAGCAGCAGACGTCTCCACCGCTTGCTGCCGCTGCTTAGCGTAAATGAGCGAAGTTCTACTGAGCTTTTTTCTCAATTATACAAAAAATGTATAAATAACTCAATATGAATTAAGAAACGTGAAAGCTTATAAAAACTGCGTGCATAGCAGCAACAAGAGACTTTCTCTCACAGCCAGCAGAAGTTGTGTGTCTGACACTTGGAAGCATCTCTGGATGAAACAGATTTTCACTGAAATACCAAAGGATGTACCTTTTTATCCCAGAATGCCTTTTAGGTCCCAAATCACAGTGCACATTACTTACCTTTTCTTTTAAACTTGAAAGGCACTCAGTAGACTGTACACAGTTTGAATTCTCCTTTGAGTAAAACCCAAACCTATTTTCACCCAAAGTGAAGTGTGATTGGTCACAGAGTGAACAAGTACTCTCCCTGCACTTCTTTTTTCTTTTTTTTTCTTCTTTTGGTTATAAGACATGCAAAGTAGAAATTGTCTACGTTCATGTTATAAGAACTTTGAATATTCCGATTAAATCTATATCTTTATAGACAGGTAACATTTCCTGACAGTAACTTCTCAGTGTCTACGTTCAGTGGACACCTTTTTCCTCAATATCACTGATAACTGAATCTGGATAAGTCATTTGATCCGGATCCATGCCAACAACTTGCGATCAAAACTTCACTGGTTCATCTTCACACCACTTTCCATCTTTCAAGCAAGTTTGATAAAATCAGTTTGTATTTCCTTTTTTTTCTCTTTTTTTTTGGTAATAAAATTTGTATTAAATTGCTTAGCAATATTGGATTCCCTGTTCAATGGATTCCACCACACCACAGATTAGCACCACATTCATCAGGTTCGTGCTTGGGCCACAATCTGTTTTGACAACGTTTGATTCAAAAGGGTTCAGCCAATTTGCATAATCCTGCTGCCACAGTGACACTGACAGACAGGCAACCAAAGAAACCAGAAGACATCAACGAATGGTGCAGACACAAGTCTTTTAAAATGTATCTGTCAACACAGACTTTGCACACATAATGCATTAAACACGCCCATCTTCACCTACTCTCACTCCTCCATTCCTCCTCCCCCTTCTATCAACAAGATCTTGCACACATAATGCATTAAACACCCCCATCTTCACCAACTCTCACTGCTCCACTCTCCCTCCCCCATCCTAAACCCCCTTCCTATCCCACCCCCTCTTACCACCCCACCCCATCTGCTTCCTGCCCATGG
Organism: Conus ventricosus; assembly: GCA_018398815.1. Taxonomy (NCBI): domain Eukaryota; kingdom Metazoa; phylum Mollusca; class Gastropoda; order Neogastropoda; family Conidae; genus Conus; species Conus ventricosus. The sequence continues at coordinate 8,416,814 of CM031610.1, forward strand.
TCACCTTGAAGAGGCCATGATGATGCACCACCCCTTTCTGGTCACGCAGCAGAGACAGAGTGAGAACTCGGTGTGCATCAGCATCTTGCCTTGCCGGTCGTCCTGCGTTTCCTTCTCTGGATCCTGCAGCGTCAGAACCTGAACAGCGCCAGTCATGTTCACGCTGAAGGGTTACTGAGGTCACCAGCTGGCAAATGATAAATCACTCACTGTCAGGAAAATCTTTTTGACAGGTCTGCAAATATACCTCAAACTGTACGGATCATGTTTTCCTCCTTATAGCTGAGGATAGCTGCTTTTTTTTTTCCTTTTTTTTCCGCCTTTAATTGGATGCCATATTCGTCTTGGATCCAGAAAAATAATCATTTTCCTTTGTCTCAAGTTCATGTCTACATGTTTACTAATAATATACAAGTGTGAACTCACATAAAAGAAAACAAATGCATGTATTCATTAGATTCGTTAATATACTTTAGAAATCACACATGCTTATTAAAGTTATTTCCATGCGTCTTTGCCAAACTGAATCTAAATATTGGCCCTCCACCCCCCATTCCTCATCTCTCTGCCTTGGTGTTGGTCATTCTCTTCTGGTTGATCATGTTTGAGACAGGTATGAGAACTCTCTCTTTTTTTTCTCCTTCTTCTGTATAAGATAATGAACAAATATACCTCCTGCCCTACAGGTGAAACAATTACGTGCGTGCAACTCATATCTAATGCGACATGTGGTTCCCATTCTTCTGGCATATGCACAGACAACAACTACACAGAACAAACAAGAAAATCAACAAAACAAACAAAAAGGAATAGCAAATGTCTTTTCTCTGTTTCCATGCTTATCTTTCTTTATTTCAGATTCATTCGCCTTCATCCTGATTGGTCCTGCCATTATCTTGGCTCATGTTGCCATCATTCTTGCATTCCCTGTTCACTTTGATATCTTGTCAAGACCTGGGACCTTGTAACCAATCTGTGTATTCAACTATTTAAGAGAAGTTATGACTAGGATAGGAATATATTCACACACACACACACACACACACACACCACACAACACACACACACACACACACACACACACCACACTGTTCAGACACAGTACACACAGAGAAAGGGTAAGTAAACCACCTTCAATGTGTAAAATTCATCAGTTCCCTCCTTCCTCGCCAGCACTTGGACGATACTCCGCACAGGAGAAGACCCAATCCGAGGACCTGTGAGACAGAATGTTCCAGCTTACAGCTTTGTTCTCTTTCTCACAGACACTGGACTTGAGTATGATTCAGATCCCCGCCCCCCCCCCCCCCCCCCCCCCCCCCCCCCCCTTCCTGTCATCCCCCTGAATCTGGTTAAGGTCATATGGTAAATGAAAAGAAAGTAGGTTCAAACTCCAGGGAGAGCTTGACACTACAGCAGAAGGTCTCAGAGAATAAACCCCTCAGACAAGTGTTTTCAGCCCTGACAGGTCTTCAGAGAAGAAATCCCTCTCAGACAAGTGTTTCAGCCCTGAAAAGCAGAAGGTCTTCAGAAAAGAAATCCCCATCAGACAAGTGTTTTCAGCCCTGACAGAAAGAAGGTCTTCAGAGAAGAAACCCCTCAGACAAGTGTTTCACCCTGACAGAAGGTCTTCAGAAGGTATAATTTGTCTTTCATCTGAAGTCGTCAGTCCTGAAGACAGTCTATGACCGAAACGTTGGTGATTTCTATTCCTTTTTTTTCTCTTTCTATTGTAAATTTTCTGAGCATGCTCAAAGATAAATTGCTTAGCTTTTTTCTTTTAGCCAAACATATGTAATGGACTGACACCCCTGACAGCTGACCACACCATACTGACCAGTGTCCACTTCATGTCTAAACTTTCACCCTTCCTCATGCACATCCACCCTGCATTCCATATTACCTGTGCAACAGTCTAGTAGAGCATTAAACAGTAACACATTTCATCTCTGCCAATACGACCTATGACATCTACTGGGGATCGAATGATTATTACCCTCTCTCTTGGGTTCAATGACTGATATGAAAGGTAGCATTTTCTATTACATCACCAACACACCTTTTTTTCTGTTTAACATTGTGAAAAAAAGTTTTAGACTGGCAGAAAAAAATATGGTTGATCAAGTCTATAAACCACTTTTTGTGTGTGTGTGTGTGTGTGTGTGGGGGGGGGGGGGGGGGGGGGGGCTAAAGGGGGGGGGCTTTTTTGTTGTTATTGTCTATTATACCTTTATAACATGAAAACTGTTTCACCAACCTATTCTTATATATAGATGGTGATCATATTTTGGTTTGACAAATTAAGAATAACACATTGGTCGAAGAGGTGAAAGCAAGCGCTCTAATTAATCTGTCATTAAAACTCTGCGTGCATGCGTGCATGCATGCGTGCATGTGTGTGTAGTGTAGTGTAGTGTAGTGTTGTGTAGTGTAGTGTAGTGTAGTGTAGTGTAGCGTAGTGTAGTGCAGGGCAGTGTAGTGTAGTGTATATAGACACAGTCAAATATCACCACATATGACAAACAAGAAAAGGTGTCCATTTTTAAGCTATAGATAGAAAATCTATTCCAAAAGTATGTCACTGCATCAATGTAAGTTTGTTGGGTGTCAATTGAAAGATCTTGCTGAGCTGACCACTGTGCAGTTCAATCAATTTTTTTTTTTTTATCACACTCATTTCTACCACATCTTAAAGTTTCAAATCATTTTGCTCCTGTTTTGACACACTGCAAAATGGAAAAAAAAAAATGGCAGCTTTGGCCACATGGTATAATATGAAAATAACTTTAGGTACAAGTTTCAAACTAAATTAGCTTTATCTGATTGCATAGAAAGGATCATGCAGTGGAGACGCTGTTCAGTGAAATTATCTAGGTCTGAGACAGTCAAAACTGACAAACTTGTCAAAACAATACAAAATATTTGGAAATATTAGCTGTACCTTTGGGCCTATATGTATCTCTTAAACAAATTTTAAATATTCCGCCCAAAAGAAAAAAAAAACATGGACAAATGAATCACAAACAAAACATGACGCGTTTTGACCTTAGACTTCTTCAGGCAGACAAACATCAGACTTCTTCAGGCAAGATACAAAACAATCAGGACTTCTTCAGGCAAGATACAAAACAATCAGGACTTCTTCAGGCAAGATACAAAACAATCAGGACAACGAAAATGAACGAGCAATCACTGATCTTCATCCAATTGAGCTCAAGACAGGTGTTGATTTAACACTAATATTTGAAATTTGTTTCGATTTCTGCCTGCAATCGCCTCCCTTTGCAAGTTCTGTATCTGTTGTTTTAAAAAACACACATTGTTCTTGAATCTGTTCTGTGCTTGTCCAGGTTTCCTCTTTATGTGTTTTTCTCTTCATATGAACAGTATGACCTTGTGACTGCAACTGCACACATGGAGAAATGTGTGTAATGTAGTTTAGTGTGTGTGTGTGTGTGTGTGTGTGTGTGTGTGTGTGTGTGTGTGTGTGTGTGTGTGTGTGTGTGTGTGTGTGTTTGTGTGTGTGCATGTGCATGTGTAAGATAAGACAATGTTGCTTATAGCCCAGCGGACCGCAAAGGGCCACATCAGGGCTGATGTGCATGTGTGTGTGTGTGTGTGTGTGTGTACTGTGTGTGTGTGTGTGTGTGTGTGTGTGTGTGTGTGTGTGTGTGTGTGTGTGTGTGTGTGTGTGTGTTTGTGTGGTGTGTGTGCACGCATGTGTGTGTGTGTGTGTGTGTGTGTGTGTGTGTGTGTGTGTGTGTGTGTGTGTGTGTGTATGTGTGTGTGTGTGTGTGTGTTGTGTGTGTGTGTGTGCGCGCATGTGTGTGTGTGTATGTGTGTGTGTGTGTGTGTGTGTGTGTGTGTGTGTGTGTGTGTGTGTGTGTGTGTGTGTGTTTGAGAGAGTGTAAGTGTGTGCACGTCTGTTTTGTCTGTCCTAATCCACTCATCCCAGTCCCCAAAAGGGAATTGTGTGGTCATCTGTGCTGAAAGGATATGAAAAAGAAAAGAAACTGAAACCAGAACCGTTTCACACACACGCACGCACGCTCGCATGCACACACACATACACACACACATATACAGTATACACTGCCACATACAAAACAAAAAAATCTTGAATGCACCATAAAAAAATAAAACAATCCTTTCCTCTTTTTGTTTTAACCCCTCTTGTTTTCCCCCATCTGATTGAACTAACTTACTAAGTTCAGGTTTTACATTAGACTAATAATAAAGTACTGTTAATATGTGACTTTAAAACAAAATTTCTTATCTTAAACTGATACACTCACCTAAAAGATACGGCCCTGCTCGTTTCAGTCCCCTTTTGACGACGCGGGGCTGATTTTTCACCTCTGTCTCCGACACTTGAAGGTCTTCATTAGATGCCCCAGCTTTTTCTTGCCTTCCAAAATGAGCATCTGCCTTCTCAGTGAATTTCAGGCCTACGCTGTTTGAACCTGAGGGGATGGAATCTGCCGTGGCTGCACTGCCACCTGGGCCTGGTTCACTCCTTGGTGTGACAGCCATCCGTAGTCGGGGAAGCTTGGGAGGCCCAGGGTTTGACGGACTGTCGGTTCCATCGCCTGCTGCTGATCTCTTCATGTCGAGGACAGAGGTGGTGATGGGAAGAGGCCTGTACAGAGTTATCTTTTCCTGTGAGCCACCCCGATTACACTGTCATTAGGAAAGATATTCAGAGGTAATGAGCGTTCTACTATGAAACTTGTTTGAGTATGTGTACAAGAACAAGAACAACGCTTGTTCCTTTTGCCCTTTTTGGGGTATGGAGGAAGGGTGAGTTTAAAGCATTAACAGGAAAAGGAAAACAAACAAGCCACAATAAAACAAATTGCTAGTCAATGCTGACATAGACCAACAATTTACAACACTTGAGATAATACACTCTGACAATAGAAGCATTTGTTTTCGATTAGTAGAACTAGAACTTAAGTAGAAGGCATCATTTGACAAAAAGTATAGACAGATTTTGGGAAGAGAAATCTTTTTGACATGATGTACATTCCATGATAAAATGAAATTCATCACCTATTGCAGACATGTCACATAATTTACTACATATCCTTTCCTCTTTTGGAATAGCAAATCGATGATCTACTTCAATTGGTAGTTCATGATTAGAACATCTAAATTTGATAAGAGAGTAAATACAAACGCCTGATAAGCTGGAAATATATATTTCTCCTCCTTAAAATGAGATTTATAAAATTTGTAGAAAAAACATATACTGCTAGTTTCAATGTCATGTTGCCACGTTTGACGAAAAGAGCATTGCAAACTGTTTTTGACATTCCTACATAATGCATTCACACACACACACACACACACACACACACACACACACACACACACACACACACACACACATGTGCGCATGCACAAATAGATTGATTAGATAGATACATGCACGGACAGATTGACACAGATAGATAAGATAGACATATAGAGACAGATTGATAGATAAAAAGACATTGACAATACAAAATCGAAAGATATGGTACACACACACACACACACACACACACACACACACACACACACGCATGAATATATGTAACATACTTTGGATGTCATTATGAAGTATACTGCATACAAAATTATTAGATGTTATGAAGTGGTATTTCTAACTCTGGTCTTGAATAATTTGTACACTGTGGGAGCAGACTTCTCTAAGCATCAGATAAGATAAGATAATGTTGCTTATACTAGCCCAGCCGACAGCAAAGGGCCACATCAGGACTGTCACCACGTTATAATCAACTCACAGGTCATTAAAAAAACAAAAACAAAAACAAAGAACTGACTATGCTACTGTTACAGGCAACTATTCACAAAAAAATGAAGAAAAAGAAAAAAGAAAGAAAAAGAAAAAACAAAGAAAGAAAAAGACATCCAAGTAACTGACCCAGTCCATTTTCCTGACTGACAAAAGTGTGACAGGTTAACAGACACTGCCTTGGCCTGAAACACAACTGTTCAAGGTAGCTCATTATCAGAAAATTAGAATTATGCATGTTACAAGAAGTAGCAACATTAGTACATTCAAAAAATCTCCTTGAATTGGAAAAAGTAATATCCAGGAACATACAAATTTTGATATGATGTATACATGTGAAGACCCTTCATTTTATTTACTTTGTTCTTACCTCCTGAGCAAATGTGTGCAACTCCAGCATGCACTTCTTTAACACACTCCACAGGAGCATTTAAAAGCCGCAATGCTTAATATAATCCAAAGAACTGAACTGAACGCCACTGAACACACTGAGTAAGCATCCTAGAATCCCATGACTGGCCCACACTCCAACAGCAACGACAGAGAGCTCGCCTGGAGATGTTCTATAAATACCATCATGGACACATCTCCATCAACTCCATCTACCTGCCAAAGCCAACAAGCAGCAGGCTGAGCTCCAGGAAGAACAACTCCTTCAGCTACGACATTCCTTCCCATAGAACCAAATATCAACAGATGTCGTTCTTCCCAAGGACTATCCCGGAATGGAATAGACTGCCTCAGAGGGTCGTGACGGCCGAGTCGCTGGACTCTTTCAAGTCCAGGCTGGCCTCTCACCTGTGAACACCAAACTTCCAGTCCTCCCTACACCCCTCCCCACCCCACCCCTCTCCACCACCTCCCACCCCACCATGCCAGTCGCTGCCTCCTGTTCAAATACCCCCCTCCCCACCCCCAAATTTTACTGACTCCCTCACTACTGCGCTACAAATGCAACCTCCCTTAGTGCGACATAATCATTGACATAACGATGTTGGCCGCTTAACGGAAGAAGAAGAAAAAGGTAACATCTGATAATCTTTTTATCATGATCAGTAATATAGCCGGATGTAGTCAAGTCTTCACACACCAGGTTGTTTGCAGATGACAGTCTCCTCTACAGGAAGATCTGCAGTCGCCAGGACCAAGCCTTGCTACAAGCTGACCTCACTCACTTTGAAGACTACGAGAACACTTGGCAAATGAGCTTCAATGCAAGCAAGTACAACACCATCCGAGTCTCTCCAAGCAGACACAAGTGAATTATACACAAACACTGGACCCGGTGAGCTCCAGCAAGTACCTAGGCGTGACCATGGTGGATGATCTATCCTGGACCCGACATGTGGAAACAGTGGCAGCCAAATGGAACAGAACAGTGGGCTTTCTCCAAGAAACTTCAGGGATTGCACCCAAGAGGTCAAAGCTGCCACGTACACCACCATGGTCAGACCTACACTGGAATACAGCTCCATCGTATGGGATCCACACCTACAGCAAGACACCCAACTCCTGGAGAAGGTCCAGAGGTGAGCAGTGAGATACTCCTGCAACAACTTCCATGACAAGACACCAGGCACCGTGACACCACTGCTTGAACACCTCAAGTGGGACAGCCTTGAAGGGTGCCGGCACCACAACAGACAGCATGGTTTCCGTAAACATCGATCTTGTGTAACACAGCTTCTACTTGTCATGGAGGATTTAACAAAACTTTTACATAATGGCAACAATGTATTTTATTTAGACTTTAAAAAGGCTTTTGATTCTGTTCCCCATGAGAGGCTTTTAGTGAAATTATCATCATATGGAATTACAGGTAGAGTGCATGAATATGGATAAAGGATTTTTTAACTAAAAGACAGCAAAGAGTCAGAGTTAGGAAGTTCATATTCAGATTTTACGGAAGTTCTAAGTGGTATACCACAAGGGAGTATTTTGGGTCCCGTATTATTTACAATATTGATAAATGATTTGCCAAACTCGGTGGAAAGTTTTTGCAAAATATTTGCAGACGATACAAAAATTTATAATACAACATTACAAAATGATATTGATTGTTTATCCAAATGGTCTACCACATGGAATTTGCATTTTAATGCAGACAAGTGCAACGTGTTACATGTTGGACGTAAGAACCCAAGATACCAATATAATACAACATTGCTAAACAGTAATACTGGTGAGCGTGCAGATATTTCAACATGTGATTATGAAAAAGATCTTGGTGTCACTTTTGATTCTGGTCTGGTATTCGATATATTCTAAACTCTATAAATAAGGCTAATAAAATGATTGGTATAATTAAACGTAATTTTTTTCACATAGATAAAGATATTTTTACAAAACTATACAAGGCTTTCGTTAGACCACATTTGGAATATATGGCAATACAATTTGGTATCCTCGATTAAAGAGGCAGTCTGCTGCTTTGGAAAGAGTACAAAGAAGAGCAACAAAGCTTGTAAAGATTGGATACAAAATCTTCCCTATGAAGGTAGGTTAAAAGCTCTTGGACTGCCTACCCTAAAAACAAGACGAGTGAGGGGCGATTTGATCCAAGTCTATAAAATATTTTATTGTGCTGACAATATTCCTATTTCAAAATTTTTTACTGCTATTTATTTACTGCTATAGTTGATATTACCAGAAATAGTGTGGATAAAATTTTTCATGAATATTGTCGCACTAACCTAAGGAAATTTTCTTTTCGTAACAGAGTAACAAATCTTTGGAATAAATTAACCCCTAACATTAAACATGCACAAAATACAAATTTTTTCAAAAGCTCTATCGATGACAGTGTATTATTGAAGACTACTTATTTTGACTATGATAAATAAAGACTTGAGCAAGTTGAAGACCTGACCATATAAAGACCAGATAACACATAGAAGGAACATGACTAAAGCCAGTTCTGGTTATAAATGCTAAAGGCAATTGTCCCTAAGGAACCTGAACCTGAACCTAATGATGCTCCACCGTATCCGCAACGAGCTGGTAGACCTCAACCCAACCACATTCTACCTCCCTTCAGACAAACGGACTAGAGGTGCACAGAAAATTCACCAGGAGCAAGTTCATCATCATCATCATCATCATCATCCGTTGAGCGGCCACAATCATCAGGTTGATTACTCTGCCGCTTTGGGGTTGACGCAAAAACAAAAAAAAACAAAAAAAATTCACACTCTCACTACACAACAAACAGTAAATTGAATAAAGCTAAATTTATAGCTATGCGTGGATCTGCTGGCAGGCTACCACGGTCACCCTGTCCCCCTCGGGGTAAGCCAGCCCTGGCTACACTATAAGGTGCAGCCAAGCCCACTTTAAAAACACACACACACACACACACACACACACACACCACCACCACCACCTATCCCTACTCTGGTTCCTACTCTAATTTGATCAGACCCTTGACACGAATGTGTCGAGGGTTTTGGCTGATACTACTGCCTCAGTCAGGTCATTCCAGTCCCTGATGGTATTAGGAAAGAATGCCTGTTGTCAGTATTGGGTGCGGCAATAGATCTGGGTCAGTTGCTGTGAGTGTCCTCTTCTTTGTCTTGGTGGTGCAGGTTTCAGTTTGGCAGCGTCCACATGTACAACATGGTGAGGCGGGAGGTCTTCCTGCGTTGCTGGAGTGGATCCCAGCCCAGTTTGTCTATCATAGATTTTACACTTGAAGTGTTGTGGTATCTTCTGAGAACAAACCGGGCTGCTCTACTCTGTACTGCCTCAATCCTGCTGATATTTTGTTTTGTGTGTGGATCCCACACTGTGCAGGCGTACTCCAGTATGGGCCTCACGAAGGACTTGTACGCCGTTTCTTTCAGCTGGATGGCACTGATTCGAAGGTTGCGGCGAAGGAAGCCGAGGGTCTTGTTGGCCTTCGAACAGATGTTATTGATATGCTCATCCCAGCTGAGATCGTGACTGATGGTAACGCCAAGATATTTCGCCGAGTTGACTGTGGCTGTGACTGTGGTTACCCATCCAGTACTGTACCACTCCTTTTTTCCCCACACCATCAGGGAATGGAACCAGCTACTAACTTCTTCTTCTTCTTCTTGTATAAATAGGCAGCCAACATCTACAGTCAGACGAATCAGCCGCACTAATTTTGGAGAAAAAGCTTCCGTTCCGCCCGAGTGAACACATAAAGTTTTCAAAGTCCAGGGGTATTGCCAAAGCCGTTAACAGCGACAGGGGGGTGGGGGGGGGGGGGGGGGGGGGGGGGGGGGGGGTGGAGGGGGCGGAGTGAGGGGGTTTTCTTGGGGGAGGGGTTAGTGAACCAGTGATTGGGGATGGAGGGGCGCGGAGGGAGGGGGTTCTCTCTTCTTTCTGTTCTTCTCTTTCTTTCTTTTTCTTTTTTGGGGAGGGTTACTGGAGGCGTGCCATCCTGGCCTGGAAGGCAGCCAGGGATGGCGCCGACACAGTCTCTGCAGTAAGGCTGTTCCACTCCGGAATGGTCCTTGGTAAAAAGGATGACGGTATTCAGTGCGACTCTGTGGGACGTCATAGTGGAGGTGGTGGGCGCGCCTTGAAGAACGTCTTCTGGCGCTGACGTGGGGAAGGTACTGGGAGTTGACGCAGGCCATGCCATGGTGTATTTTGTAAAACATGGTGAGTCTCGCTCTTTTCCTGCGGGTCTGCAGCGTTGGCCATTCTAGATCGCTGAGCATCTCTTCAACGCTGGATGTTTGCCGGAATCGGTGCGAGACCCATCTTGCTGCCCGTCGCTGAATCTTTTCCACTGCTTTGATGTTTTCATCAGTGAAGGGGTCCCATACTGTTCCAGTATATTCCAGAATGGGTCGCACCAGTGCCTTGTATACGTATGCAGCCTGCTTAATGGACTTGCTGTTTAGTCTGATGTTTCTTCTGATGAAGCCCAGTGCTTTGTTTGCCTTATTAGTTATGTTGATTATGTGGGGCTTCCAGTCCAGGTCATGCGTGATGGTAACGCCCAGGTATTTTGCCTGGGATTCCTCTTGAAGCGTATGACCACGGAGCTGGTAGTCGTGGTGGAGGGTGGTCAGCCACCTGGTCATGTGAACCGTAGTGCACTTCTGGGGTGGAAGCACATTTTCCACTTTTCCTCCCAAGTGGCGAGTTTGTCGAGGTCTTCCTGTAAGTTTTCCTGGTCTTGCGCTGAGCAAACATTCATGTGACAAGCTGTGTCATCCGCAAAGAGCCTAGCTGTAGAGGTCAGACCAGTCAGCAGGTCATTGATGAACAGTAGGAATAGGGTCGGGCCGAGGACTGAGCCCTGTGGTACCCCTGACTCTACTGGAACAGACTCTGATTCTGACCCGTTGACGACGACGGACTGTTTCCTGTCACGTAGGAATTCCTCAATCCATGCGTTGACCTGACCGCAGATGCCAAGGTGATGAAGTTTGTGGACAAGGAGGCTATGACTCACCTTGTCAAAGCTTAATACTGAAGTCTAGGACCAGTAAGTCCTCCTGCAGTCCGTCTTCAAGCGCTTTGGTGACCTCATCGACAAAGCCCAGTAGCTGCGTCTCACACGAATGGGCGCGACCACCACCACCACGTCACCCTGCTTCTCTCTCTCTCTCTCTCTCTCTTTTTTTTCTCAAATCCTCACAACAGCGCAATCTTCGGCAATCTCCCCAAATACGACAGCGAAATGATGTTGGTCGTACAAAGGAAGAAGAAGAAGAGCACCCACACTGGAGGCGTTCAGGAGCCGCTGAGCTGCAGTCCCCACTCCCTGCTGCCACCCCTAGTCTCCCCTGAACCCTCCCATCAACCCATGTACACATAGTTTTAAAATCAGTTGGTTTTAAACCAACCAAGCCTGGGACGCCGCAAAGCGACAACGCAGAGCCTCTACGCCAAAACGGCCCGGCTCTGTTAGGAAGAAGAAGAGTAAAACACGAACTGTGACCATTTTGGCACGATCGGTTCTGCATACCGGAAACTTGTCCTTACCTTGTATCAGATTTCACTATTCATTCTGATTTGTGTTGCATTTTCCGAGTGTCGTACTCCCTGGTCATAATTCTATTGATCTGACACTTCACTTTTTAGGATCTGAGTGCTGCCTCTGCTGTCTTTCAGCAGAAGCGGCTCCGAAGACTAAAAACTTCCGCAAAGGGCCGATACTCTATTTGCGTTTTGATCTCATGATAAGAAGCTTGACGTAAACAAACGAACTCAATTACCGCCTTTAGTCGTCTCACTTTGAAAGTAAGCCACAAGATCTGCAGTCGGAGTGGCAGGTAATTTTGGTGTCCTTATTACTGTTTAATTGGCAGTTTACTGCCCTGTGAGTGGTTGACATGCCAGATGTAGATAATGACATAAGAAGATACTAAAGAGGGGCGGATCAGACAATGCAGAGGAGGAAAAAGGGAGGGGTAAGGAAAAAAGATCATGGTACACATTAAGAAGATTGCACAAGTTAAAAAAAAAAAAAAGAAATGTAATGCTGTTCATACTGGAATGGTAAAGAACATTTAATGAAGGAGGGGGGAGGTGTCCATGGGTCGCTAAATTAGTAAATATAGTGTCATACGGATGCTGTGCATGCAGGTGAGCTCAGCGGAATCGCCATATTGCTTGATCGCCATATTGCTTGAGAAGTGTCACTGACGGTCAGGTAAACAAGCAGACCAACTCCGGCAATACAACACCTGGGCTCATAGAGGACGGTTAGGATGCTACGTCATGCTAAGTGTTGGTGACAGACCAGCGCTAGGGTCACCAGGTAATAGGAAACAGTCTTGTTGTAACACTGCGACAGCCACAGACGGTTACAATGGCGTTGCAAATAGACCCAGTGACTGGCGACTGTTAGGGTGTCACGGTCACAGACTGGGACTAGGAACTAGTAGTTAGTTCTGCAGAGGGCTTGGCAAGAATCCTGACAAGACCCCAAAGCCAGTGTATGGACTGACCCGGTAAGGTAGACTGGGAAGGGAAGGGGGAAATAAACCAAGGATGTTGAGAGTTACACTCAAAACTGAAGAAAAAAAAAGAGAGATCATTAGAAAAGCTCCAGAACTGAACAAGAACGTTCCAATCAGCAAAGACCGCATTTATGTGAATCCTGACTACACCAAAAAACAAAGAGAAATCAATCAGGCTCTCAGAGTTGAGAAAAAAAGAAGAAGTGAGGCAGGCGAACAAAACCTAGCAATAAGAAACGGCAAGATTGTGGTTCTGACAAAGGGGGCTGGTAACGACCAACGAACAGGTGGAGGCCCAGAGTCTGCCACAGACCACAAACCAAGACAGAACTGACTGAAGAATACAAACCATGTAAATAGTGTAAATAGTAGACAGAAAAAAGGAAGATTTTTTCAGGGAAAGGAAGAAGGGGTTACAGTTTTATACTCTAATGTTGATGGTTTACTGAATAAAAAAGATGAGTTCTTTACAAGAATAGAAGAGATCAAGCCCAGTGTTATAGCACTGACGGAAATAAAACCGAAGCACCCAAATGTTTTGAATGAATCGGAGTTTGCCATCCCTAATTATGACATGTTTGTAAACAAAAACCAGTTAAGAGGTGTAGCATTATATGTCGAGAAGTCAATGAATGCGCGAGAGTGTGAGGAAATAAATGTGTGTGAATTTCAGGAAAGTGTGTGGTGCTCAGTCGAAAGTGTCCAAGATGGTAAAATTTTATTTGGATGTATTTACCGAAGCCCAAACACTAGCAGTGAAGAAAATGATAAGAAATTATTTCAAATACTTAAATCTGATATGGTATCGAAGTATACTAAGGTGTGCATTATGGGCGACTTTAATTTTCCAGGCGTCCATTGGGATGGAAAATGGACAGGAGAAAAAAATGACAGCATTAAACAAAATGTGCTAGATTCCTTTTTGATACAGAAGGTATGCAAACCGACAAGGAGGAGAGTTGATCAAAACCCTACATTGGATGACTGGATACTTGTAAGTGAAGATAATCTTATTTCGGACATTGTGCATCTTGACCCAGTGGGTAAAAGTGACCATGATGTTTTGGCATTTCAGCTTCACATTTCTAATAAAAAAGTAAAAAACAGGTTAAGTATATTTACAAACTTAGCAAGGGTGATTATTATAAGTTTAGAAAGATTGTAAATGATCATGATTGGTCTGTGATGTCAGAAATGAATAGCGAAGAGAGTTGGAACTACATAAAAAGATTACTGCATAATGGTATGGAGAAATGTATCCCTAAAGTTAAAGTTAGGGATACTAAAAAAGTACAACCTGTATGGATGAATAAGACAGCGTTCAGATGTATCAAAAAGAAATATAAACTATTCAAAAGATACCTTACGACTAAATCAGGTTATGCTTATCTGAAATACATAAAGGAAAGAAACAAATGTAAAAAGTTGTTAAAAAGAATAAGAAGAGATTATGAGAAGCAGATCGCCAATGAAGGTAAAATAAATCCAAAAAAGTTTTGGAGGTATGTGCAACAGCAAATGAAAATGAGTACAGGTGTAAGTGCATTAAAGAGACCTGATGGTACATTTGCGGTGGATGACATGGATAAGGCTCAAATGTTAAATACATTTTTTTCAAGTGTATTTACCCAAGAAAATTTATGCGATATTCCGGACTTGAGAGAAGGATGTTATTCAAATGGGGTAATGTTAACAGAAATTCGAGTCACTCCCAAAGCTGTGGAGAGTAAATTAAAACAACTTAACCCAAATAAGGCACAGGGTCCTGATTTATTGCCACCAAGGGTACTAAAAGAGCTATGTGAGGAACTATCTGTTCCACTGTGTTCATTTTTTAATAAGACACTTGAAACTGGTGTATTACCTGAAGACTGGAAAACGGCAGAGGTGACAGCGATTTTTAAGAAAGGTACAAAATGTGAACCGAGCAACTACAGACCTGTAAGTCTTACTTGTATCTTATGCAAGGTTTTAGAAAGTATTGTCAGAGACTCAATAGTCTCCTATTTTACAGATAATAATTTATATTCTAAATGTCAGCATGGTTTTCGAAAAAAACGATCATGTGTCACACAGCTGTTAGAGGTTATGGAGGATATAACAACAATGCTAGATGGCAGACAAGGAATTGATATCATATACATGGATTTTAGAAAAGCTTTTGATACGGTTCCGCATAAGAGACTCCTTATAAAGCTAGCAGCATACGGTATTGGTGGCACCTTATTAAAATGGATCAAAAACTTTCTGAGTGATAGAACTCAACAAGTCAGAGTAGGGGCAGCCAAATCAAAGAAATGTAATGTACTTAGTGGTATCCCTCAAGGAAGTATATTGGGACCGGTTCTTTTCACTATTTTTATAAATGATCTACCAGACAACCTTGTCAGTCCATGTAAAATATTCGCAGATGATACTAAGATTTACAATTGTACATCAAAGAGTACTTGTATTCAAAACGATAGCTACAAACTGCAAGAGTGGTCTGAGTCGTGGAATCTGTATTTCAACATGACCAAGTGTGGTGTATTGCACGTCAGGAATAATAATCAAAATAATGAATATAAAATGATGGAGAATGATGTTTATCACCAAGTAGTGGCTCTTACTGAAGAAAAAGACTTGGGTGTTACCTTCGATAGCAGGTTGTCATTTGACCCTCACTTACAGAGAGTGGTAAATAAAGCTAACCAGATGTTAGGTATCATAAAAAGGAGTTTTACTTATTTAGATAAAGATACTTTTTTGAAATTATACAAAGCTTTTGTCAGGCCACATTTGGAGTATGCTAATGTGATTTGGAGCCCTTTTTTAAAGCGTCAATCAATAATGTTAGAAAAGGTTCAAAGACGAGCTACCAAATTGCTGAAGCATTGCAAAAACTTATCATATAATGAAAGATTGAAATATTTGAATCTGCACTCGCTGAGGGGAAGAAGGATCAGAGGTGACCTAATTCAAGTTTATAAGATCTTTAATGGCTATGATGATATTGACATTGAGACATTCTTTTCTGTTGCACAAACTTCGAGTACTAGAAACTCTGAAGGAAAGATTTTTATAAAGCACTGTAACACTAATCAACGTAAATTTTCATTTTCTTATAGAGTTGCTAACCACTGGAATGAAATACCTACTACCATTAAATTTGCACCTGATATTAATACTTTCAAGAATTTTCTAGACAATGATTCAAAATTTAGAGAATTGTTTCATGACTATGATGGATTGCAATGAAGATATTAATTGTAGCATGCCATATGACCCAAAAAGTGAAGAAATTTAGAGGGGACACATGATAGACCGTGAGGTCTAGGCTAATGAAGCCAGTCCCTACTACTACTACTACTACTACTAATGTGTGTGAATGTGCAACTGCAAGGGCTTAGGTCCATAAACAAAACTCCAAAGTTATTAATCTGGATGGGGTCCAGGGGCAACACCAGGTCAGGGGTTTGGGGGACAAAGCCAAAGGTAAAGAATATAGATATGAGATGCATTTGAGGGCTCTCACACAGCGGATAACACAATGGGTTTTTCCCCCACAGAATATATACACATGTTGCCTGTGACTGTGAGCATGCATGAGTCAAGTGCAAGTTTGCTGGATCGCACTGTGATCTCTGTTTCAGGGTTCAGCACACTTTGTCATCCACCAGCCAGTCAAACAAACCGACACCACCATGTCCAGCCTGGTTTTCTTCATCCAGGCGTGGAGTGTTGCTTTGCTGTGGGCCAGGTGCTCAGGCCAGGCCGGTGTTCTCCACTTCCAAGCAGGGAATCAGCAGCGTGACATGCCCACTCTACCCCCGCCTCCGCCTCCTTCCCCTGGCAGTGCTAACGCATCGTCTGTGACCATGCCAGAACTGGGAATCAATGGCATATTCCCCGGGTTAACTGTAAGAAACATCATCTGCTGAACTGAACATATTTCACTATTTGATGGGAGGTTTTTTGTTTCTTTTTTAGTGCTTCTGATGTAATCTTGTAAAGCATATGTTATCATTGTATACTTCTCAGTTTAGATTGTGCGTGGAGAAGTGTACGCTGATGTTGAAGTTAATCGCTGTTTCTTTGTTAGAGTTTTCTGTCCGTCTGTGTGCCGTCTGTTTTCTCTTGTCCGTCTATCTGTCTGTCTCTCTCTCCTTTCTTTCTTCCCCTCTCGCTCTCTCTCTCTCTCTTTCCCCTCTGTCACTTGTCTCTCCCTCTCCCTCTCTCTCTCTCTCTCTCTCTCTCTCTCTCTCTTTATATATACATTTGGCTTAAAAACGTTTCTCAAGGTTCTCCTGTACATCACAGAAAAAAATGGTTAATGGAGAAACTGGTAGATCATCTTTAAGAATAACAACCCCTGTACCATGTGTTAGATAGTGGCTAAAGCTCTGTAAATGTCCCATGTCATGACTATGGGGGACAAGCATATGAAATGCTTCTTGCTCTGCTCTGCTATGAATCTGGTATAACAACTTGGTACCCAATGAAAGGCAGAAAGGCATAGCGTGAATGCGTAGAGGAGCTGCAGAGGGAATATAATTTTCTCGCTGAATGTAAAGTCAGGCTTACTTCATGTAGTAAGCAAAACTGGCACGGCATTTTTAAAAAAAAAAACAGTGACAAACATAAGTGGCATTATTTTTTTTAAGGTGATTTTCCAGCCAGAAAGATACTTGTCTTTAATAATAACAAATAAATGGCGCAAAGGTGACTTAGGAAGATTTTGACCAGTGGCTTAACAACTGCAGGCGATGGTTTTCTGGACGAAAAACAGGCTATCGGCAAATGACCATCATGTGAAATAGAAACCGAAAATGAAGTATATATTTTTTTCAATGTTCTATTGCACAGCTTACAAAGATATCTGAAAGAAATGCATTGTGCTTGACTTGCCTTTTGATATGACCGACCAGAATCATATAACAAATATCTTGTCATGATATAATCAAAAAATATGATAATAGACCTGGTGACATTCACATCACAAGCTATGCATTGAAAAAAAAAAAGAAAAAGAAAACAATGAAAAGAAAAAAAATGAGTGTTATTTTTCAATCATTGAAACGATTGTCAAGATAATCTGCTGTCGTGTTGTTTATGTGCATGTGTCTAGATGTGTAAGGGGAAGAGAGGGGGGTGGGTGAGGTGGGGGTGTAGGGAAGTGGAGGAGAAATTGAGAGGAGGTGTGCATCTCTCTCTCTCTCTCTCTCTCTCTCTCTCTCTCTCTCTCTCTCTCTCTCTCTCTCTGTGTGTGTGTTTGTTCTTGCTGTTAGTTCTGTCAGTCCTTTCCCTCTGTAGATAATATCATTATACTATGTGTCCATGGATGTGCAGGCAACAGCAGAGAGTGGGGGAACTCGATCAAATGTGGGATCGGAGCGTTGATGCCTTGGAACGATCGTCTGTACATGGTGTCCTACTTGACCAATCCCAGCGGAGGGAATGGGACTGGGCTGTACGAAATCAATGACAAATTTGTGGTGAGAACAACTGGAACGTTTTTGTGCAGTTGGAGAGAGGGAGAGAGTGAAAGAGAGAGAGAGTGTGTTGTGTGTACACATTTTACGGAAGATTTTTCTTTTTGTTTATTACAGCATGCGTTTAGAAAATCTGTTTTTAATGAGTTGTATGTGCATGGTCTGTGCATGTGTATGTGTGCACATAATTATGTTTTTGTCCTTGTGTGTGTGTGTGGTTTTGGTCGGTTTACCTTATTTGTTTAATCTATTTTGAGAGTTGACTTAGGACAGTAAGCAGCATTACCAGACCTTGTTCCTGAGTGTGATGATCAGGTGTGCCGACTGACTGTCACCAGATGACCAAGATAGCCAACCACACGTCGACATACGCCAACAGGCTGCTGCACAAGGAGACCAGTCAGATCATCATCGGGGCCTGGGCCATTGACGCCAAAGGCCGCGTGAAGACCTTTGAAGAGTTGCTGAAGCACCGACTGGGTGGCACCGCGGAGCACCTGACCCACCCTGCAAGGCTGGTATGCCTCTTGGTTCTGATGTCGTACAGCCTACCCGCCTTCTGCCTGTCTTTGGCACATTGTCCATTTCTTTACTGTCTCGTAGCGCTGTAATTTGATTACATTGAGTAAATCATACTGGGGTATCTCTAAAGTGCTAAAAAGGTGGCAGTTGCTCTTTGTATAGATACAAGCATAGATTCATTTGTCTGTGTATGCTTTTTTCTTTTTTTCTTGTGTCTTGCTATGGTGGGTCTAAAAGTTCAGTAGCATTTGTTTACACATGTCTGCATGCGTACTATCCCTTTTTTTTTTTACTCCACTCTCCATTTTCTTTTTTTTACCTTTACCTCCTTTCGTTCACACATACAAATACATGCAAATACTTGCTCACACACATGCGCACGCACGCAATAGAACAATATTGATTCATTTAGCCCCTTTTGGGGCACATACACACACATGCACATAAAACCACACACACACACACACACACACACACACACACACACACACACACACACACACACACACTCACACACACACACACACACACACACACACACACACACACACACACACACTCACACACACACACACACACACACACACACACACACACACACACCACACACCACTCACACACACACACAGAGGATGATTGTGTTGACAACCTTTCGTGGACACTTGCATGAAATCACTCGAACATTAACTGGACTACACCCATG
>CM031610.1:8438756-8479666 GCA_018398815.1 Conus ventricosus
AATGGCGTCAGCACCATGAAGAGGGACGTTTGATGCAGACAGGGTTTTGAAGCTTCCGAGGCACAAGCAAGGAGGTGACTGACGCTGCAGTCATTGTTCCAGTGGCAGGCAGGCTACCCATCCCTCACACCGATCTGAAACCCAAAGCCCTGGCTTCGGTCACACACCTCTGGCAAGAGGAGTGGAACTGGCAGATGGAGAACAAACTGCTCCAAATCCGTCCAGACCTGAAAGAGTTTTTACCATGTCCCAGGGCTGGCCATAAAGAAGAGACAGTTTTGTGCCGTTTGCGTGCAGACCATTCTTATCTTTTAAAAGGTGAAGAAGCTCCATTGTGCATTCCATGTTATGTACCACCCAGAATGAAACATATTCTTTTTAGGGTGTTGGGACTTGTATGATGTGAGACACAAACGTTTTATAACAGACTCCATGAAAACTTTATTCACCTGATGTGATCTTTGAATTTCTGAAAGAGATCAACATTTTTCATTTGATCTAAGATTTTGCGGAAGAAAGATTTTTTAAACCAAATTTCCGGTATGTTTTTAGATGTGTTTTAAAGAGTTATGTGAATTCCTTTTTTTTAAAAAATGACTTGTGAGTTGCCTTCAGCGGGGTGACAGCCCTGGTGTGACCCTTTGAGGTCGGCTGGACTAGTAGCAACATTGCCTCACCTTCTGCTCATAGTTCTGTCACACTGTATGTTGCGGTTCAGGCTGCAGAAGGGCGGGCGGCTGGCGGAGTGGAAAGGCCCCGGCACCAACTGGACCATTCTGGCCCACACGGCCTTTGTGGAGGTCACCGGGCGACGCAACTTCGGCAGGGTCATGTACGCACTGGGCTGGGACGCAGCCTCCGTCATTCTCAAAGTCTTTGATGGAGCTAACCCTGGTGAGGCTGCTGGCATGTACAGTGGGGGTGGGGGTGGGGGGAGGGGAATGTGCATGTCTTTGTGGGGGTATACCGGAGTCTGTCTGTGTGCAGACATTCATCACCTGACTGTTTACATCTTTGCTTTGTTTTGCATGGCTGAGTGCAGAGGTCTGTGGAGATGCTTGACCACCCAAGCAGAACCAAACCCTGATGGCTTACTCCCGTGGGACAGTAGTTAAGAACAAAATGTTGGTCTCCTACAGTTATGCATGTGGATGTAATGCACAGACCTGTTCACCCATACAATTTAGAACTTAAAAGAAATGTGTCAAAAATATATTCTGGAGATGAAATTCTTGAGCAGTGAGTGAACATGCGGAAGGTAACTGCAGCAGAGGCTTTGACCAAAGAGTGACAACTCTTGCTAACCTACGTGCGCGAAATCGCGTTTTGCAGTGTCCGTTTCTTGACAACATGCCCTGAAACGTTGAAAAACAGGCGAGAGATCATGAGCATGTGGCAAATTATGCTGATGAATCAGGTTTGAACTGTTAATGTAAACAGATGATACTGATACTTTTAATATAGTTGCTAGTAATGTAGTCTTCCACTGCTGTGATACAAACAATCCATGTTTGCCGCAGCGTGGTTTAAACTTTCTCGTTGGATACACCTATTTTGTAGAAAATGCTCTTACTTTGGATTTGTAATACTCTTAAGTCCAATTTTGGGGTAAACAGGTCTAAATATGTGTAATGGAATCAACAACAACAACAAAAGCAGTAAAATGTCAAAGAGGAAAAAGACTGTCATGTAACAAAATGTTCTCTGTGGTCCAAAGTGTCGTGAAAGATCTGCTGCTCATGATGAACGTCAGTGTTGCAGATTCCTTCTGTTCACAGCTGCTGCCAGTGAATGCATAGGATCCCAGAAGACAGGGCAGTTGGGAGGGTGAGGGAGCAAGCGGGAGGAGAGTGGAGGGGGTGGAGAATGGGGAGTGAAAGCAAAGAAAGTGGCATCAGAGCATAGCGCCAACATACGGAATGTGGTTGATAGGCTGTAAGTACTGTAAATATCAGACAGCAGCAGCACCAACATAAAGAGTGTGGTTGATAGGCTGTAAGTACTGTAAACATCGGACAACAGCGGCACCAACATAAGGAATGTGGTTGATAGGCTGTAAGTACTGTAAACATCTGAGAACAGCAGTAGGCTGTAAGTACTGTAAATATCTGAGAACAGCAGTAGGCTGTAAGTACTGTAAATATCTGAGAACAGCAGCACCAACATAAAGAATGTGGTTGGTAGGCTGTAAGTACTGTAAACATCGGACAACAGCAGCCTCCCTGGTGCAGGGTCAGACAGCTGAAGAGAAGACCTGGCCCCCTCAGTGCTACTTCCCTGAACTGTGGGTTCAAGGTCACCTTCCCCTTGAAATTTGGGGGCCGGAATAGCTCAGTGGTAGAGCACCAGACTCGTCATCTTGGTGATCCTAAGGTTGCGCGTTCGAATCTCCGCTGGGCTGTTTCGGTACAGGGTGATTTTTCTCTCGGAGTTAACATTGGTTCTGACTCCATTTCCCATACAGTCCTTCGAATGAGACTATAAGCCGAGGTTCTGTGTGTGAACGCACACACAACATCTTGCACACACATAAAATCCCATCACCAACTTTCGGAAGAGTAGGCCAGTTTGGCCGTTCGTATGGATGACACGTTACACATAGCATGCACCCTGCATGATAAGTGGAAAGAATGAAGGAAGTAAGGAAACTGAGTGAACGATATTGACTAGATAACACGGGAAACAACAGAATGAAGCACTGGCCAGCAGCTCTACAGTCGGCACTACCCAGGTAGGCAGCCCGTTGTGTAAACGAGCGTGGATTGTAAAGCACTTAGAGCTTGGTCTGTAGCCGAGGATAGGCGCTATGTAAGTATTCATGATTCTTTCTTTCTTTCTGCGTACGCAGGCTGATACTCCTGCGGACACTCCCTGTATAGCCAGGCAGTGGAGTTTTGTGTGTATGACCCTTTTTTATCCCGCCATTAAGGCAGCCATACTCCATCTTCGGGGAAGGTGCATGCTATGTGTCACGTGTCATCCATACCAACGGCCAAACTGGCCTTCTCTTCCGAAAGTTGGTGATGGGATTTTACGTGTGTGCAAGATGCGTGCGTTCACACACGGAACCTCGGTTTATAGTCTCATTCGAAGGACTATATGGGGAATGGAGTCAGTACCAATGTTAACTCCGAGGGAAAAATCCCCCTATACCGAAATTCAAACCCGCAACCCCAGGATCACGAGTCCGGCGCTCTACCAACTGAGCTATCCGGCCCCCAGTATTCATGATAATAATAATGATAATAATAAATTCAGAACTGCAGGTAGAGACGCTGATGGGGGGAGTGGGGAGGCCTGAACGTGTGCCTATATACACACTCAGTCGTTCATGTAATCTGTGGGAGTATGTAAGGTTTCCATGCATTTCTCCACTATGGTGTGGCAGGATCCCTAAATCTGTGGGAAATTTGGAAAATGCTTGGTATCATCTTGGCATAGACACATGGAAAGGTTAAGATTGCTAGTCACAGTAGAACAGCTTTTGTTTCTCTTTCCCACATACATTTTGGACTGTAAGAATGGAGTATACCTGTTACCTATTGTTAATATGTATTGGAATACTTTGAGAAAAAGAAAAAAAAAAGCACATAGGTTTGTAAATCATAAGAAAATCAATCTCTATGGCTTTTGCATTAAACTGAATTGAGATTATTCTGATGTATGTTGACCCTTTCCTCCAGGACAGAGGGGAGGGGCAGGATACCCCCCTTTTTTTTTCAGTGGTGAAATGTTATAGGACAGGCAAAGGAGATGATTGAGAGGGTGGGACGGTAAAAGGCTGGGGGGGGGGGGGGAAGGGGAAATAAGGTGAGGTACATAATTTGAGCATTGTGTACAATATCAAATAACAATTTGTGAGCGATTAGTGAAGTTTTTTTTTGTTTGGTTTGGTTGGTTGTTTTAAAACAAAAATATATGAACTAGAATAATAAATTTACACAATGACATAAAGATTTTGAAAGTGTGTGTCATGCTTTTGTTTTTGCAAATCAACTGTGTTTTATGTTTTATTCCTGTCCCCTTCATTATTAATATTGCCCTTATGTCACCATGCCTGTAATTTATTATATATTATTAAGAAAGTACATTATATGTATTTGACATATTGTAATTCAAATTAGAAAAGACCCACATTCATGTTCCAGAGTACAACACATGGCAAACCTACCGTTTGCCGAAAGGCAGTCACGCCTACGACCACTTATGGCAGACAGAATGGCCGCGGATCCGTGAGGTGGAGACGGAGCGCTACCTGGTGGACATGCATGGCTTGTTCTATGAGTTGTCTCCCTTGGGCTGGGCGGGCAGCACCTGGGGACTGCGACCCATCTCCCAGCATCTGCGCATGATCCCAGACTTCACCTCCTACAGAGGGTTCCTGGTGCTGGGGGGGAACCAGGTGAGACTGGAGTTTTCCTTGATTCCAGACTTCACCTCCTACAGGGGGTACTTGGTGCTGGGGGGGGAACCAGGTAAGACTGGAGTTTTCCATGATTCCAGACTTCACCTCCTACAGGGGGTTCCTGGTGCTGGGGGGGAACCAGGTGAGACTGGAGTTTTCCATGATGCTGTTGGCTGACCATGGCACCAATTCTTTCCTGTGTTAAGTCCAGTTTGGGAGCTTTGCGTCTGCAGTCGCTTCACTTTGCAGCTAGCTTTGATTCTTGTTTGGCGGATACAGGACTTAAAGAAATTTTTTTTTTAAACATTTGTTTGCAAGATTTGTGTTGCTTTGAGGTAGCAACCATTCAGGATAAATGTATCTGTTTTAGGTTTTCTCTCTCCAGATTCATTGTCCGACTGTGTTCTGTTTGACTTGGTCGGCCATTTTGTTTTCCTGGGCAAATCAGACAGAATCTGCATGGTGTATCATGGTGTATCAGTTTGCCGATGGTGACACAAGTATTGAGACAAAATGAGGTGGGGGGGTTTTCAATGGAAAT
The DNA here is from genome assembly GCA_018398815.1 of Conus ventricosus. Lineage (NCBI taxonomy): Eukaryota > Metazoa > Mollusca > Gastropoda > Neogastropoda > Conidae > Conus > Conus ventricosus. The sequence goes on from CM031610.1 coordinate 8,443,703, forward strand.
GTGATTTTTTCTTATCAACATGTAATGGTGTGTGATTGAAGTGAGAGGGTTTTAAACAAAGAAAATGACCCATGTTTACTCGTACCGGTTTTGATTCGGCTTTCATTGTGTTTAACACACTGGAGAAGATGAAGACATCTTACTGGAAGACTGTAAGAGTGAGACTGACCTGAAATGATAAAATCACCACATACGGAGCTGCGTCGATCAGAAATGCCTCAAAAGGTCAGCGACAGCTTGGTTGCCTGTGGTTTGTTCCCCAGGTGTCGCCCATCTTTGACAACAACGTTGTGACGGGACAGGCGCAGTCGGGGCTGTGGTTTGGCAAGACGGACGATCTGTGGAGCTTTGGGAAGCCGCAGGGCTGGGGTGGAGTGTGGCGCAGGACGCAGGTGAAGGCCAAGGAGCCCTCAGACCCCTACCTGATGACTGGCTTTGACCACAAGGTGCTGCACCTCTATGCTAACGAAGGCCTCACAGATGACGACGTGACCGTCACCTTGGAAGTCGATGTCACAGGAGCAGCTGGTAAGGTTTTTTTTTTGTGTTTTGTTTTGTGTGTGTGTGTGTGCGTGTGTGTGTGTTTGTTTGGCTGCGTTTTTTGTTTTTTTTTTTCCTTGCTTGTTTTGTTTTCTTGAGTTCTTTGTTGAGTTTGGGGGGGATTTTTTTTGGTTTTAAAGGGAGAAGTGTACAAGAGTTGAGTAGTGTCAATGCTTCCGCTTAATGTATACATCAATCAGTTACTTGATAGCTAAACTATTGTGATCCCTAACCCTTTGACTGCCAAAGAGTTGTTGCCCTTTTGGACTGTTTATGTGCCAGAGGGAAAGCTGAATTTCTGTCCAGTTTCTTGTGCTGTTTGGATCGCTCAGCAACAAGGAAGCACAAGCTAATCCGCCATGTGGTGTGCACAGAAGTGAGATGAACACTTCCTTCCAGTTCATGTTGCCAGTGAGTGTGTGGGCCATGCCGCCTCCCTCCCCCCCCCCCCCCCCCCCACCTTCCACATGAGCAGACCTGTCTCCCTCAAAATCAAACCATTCATATCACATGGAGTAAATTTTAGTATTCCAAGACAAAAAAAGAGTATTTTTCTTACCTTGAACTTTAATATGGATCTTATATCGCGCAATTCTTGCAGCCAACTCACTGTATGGATCCAATATCGCACAATTCTTGCAGCCAACTCACTGTATGGATCTGATATCGCGCAATTCTTGCAGCCAACTCACTGTATGGATCCGATATCGTGCAATTCTTGCAGCCAACTCACTGTATGGATCCGATATCGTGCAATTCTTGCAGCCAACTCACTGTATGGATCTGATATCATGCAATTCTTGCAGCCAGCTCACTGTATGGATCTTACATTGCGCAATTCTTACAGCCAACTCACTGCGCTGTACTCACGCTAGAACACTCACACCAACTAACTCAAGTGCACTACATACACACACACTGCACATATTTAGCTGACCATCTCATTAAAAAGAAATGATAAAAACAATATAATACCCTCCTCCCTTTCACCCCCCCCCCCCCCCCCCCCCCCCCCCACACACACACACACACACAGTGACAGACAGTCACACATGTGTATACCCTTCATACAGTTTTCATTTTCCATCTTTTTCTTCTCTTTGTACTGCCACTCCATCCCCCCCACCCCCACCCCAGGTCCCCCACTAGACTTAGCCTTGGCCTTTTTCAATGCTTGTACAATTGAAAGTGTTCCTTTCACCATTTCGAATATTTTTTTTTTATGCGATTTTGGCGAAACATGCTTTATGCAGTCATTGCACCCTCCATGAGCACAACTAAAACCCGTTTCACACAAAGGGCACCACACCAAAGTTGGACCTTTTTTGAGCTTGGGACTAAACACTTCCAAGTTTGCGTGGTATGCATTCAGGAAAGCTTGCTCCCTTGTTTTGGCAACCTTCTTTTCAATATCTAGCTCATCATCACTCTCATGAACGTGTAGTTTCGCTGGTGGTGGCATTCTCTTAGTGAATATCTGTGTCAGTCGCTCACTATGAAAGATGGCCGACCTTGGTGTAAGCGAGCACACGCAAACTAGAACTAGGGACAATAACTGGTGTCTTCAAACAGGAAATTAGTACTTTTTTTTTAGCCTATGTTGCTGATTTTCGTATTTTTGTCCTACTCGGAGTATTGTCATATTTTCTATTCAAATTTCATAAAATACTGTAAAAAATCGCAGGGTAGGAAGGTCTGCATGAGTCGCCATCTGTCGTGTCCTGTCCTCACATGCCAGTTCAAGATAAACATCCACTGAACGGTCAACGGTTAATTGACTTGGCTGCACAAGAGTGAGAAGCAGCAAGGCACACTTCCAGCGTGCAGGCGGTATTGCAGCTGTGATCAGTGAGCCAGCAGCTCATAGACAATGTGTTTCACCATGATCAGCAAGGAGGGGGGAGCACTCCAGTGTTTGTAGAATTCCATCCCGCTGCGGCTGTGTCTGGTCGGTCATGTGCCTGAAGTGCGGTGGAGTACTCCCACCTTTAGTTTGTTGAGAAATAGTTTGATGAATGTGTTCTGTCTATGAGGCACGTACTGTAGCATCTGACGCTACAGACACAGAATATAGTCTGTGTGTGAGATAAATACGCTACAAAAACAGAATATTTTCTATGTATTGTCTGACGCTACAAAAACAGAATGAATTGTGTGTGTGAGATAGATATGCTACAAAACCAGAATGAGTTCTGTGTGTGAGATAAATACGCTACAAAAACAGAATATGTTCTATGTACTAGATACCTACTGTGGTGTCTGACGCTACAAAAACAGAATATATTCTGTGTGTGAGATAAATACGCTACAAAAACAAAATATATTCTATGCATTAGATACATACTGCGGCATCTGACGCTACAAAAACAAAATATATTCTGTGTATTAGATACATACTGCAGCTTATGTTGCTACAAAAACAAAATATATTCTGTGTATTAGATACATACTGCAGCTTATGTTGCTACAAAAACAAAATATATTCTGTGTATTAGATACATACTGCAGCTTATGTTGCTACAAAAACAAAATATATTCTGTGTATTAGATACATACTGTGGCGTCTGACACTACAAAAACAAAATATATTCTGTGTATTAGATACACACTGCAGTGTATGTTGCTACAAAAACAGAACACATTCTATGTATGAGACACGCACTGCAGCGTCTGACTGGAAAGCCAGGTGTGCAGGGGATGTGTGCTGAGGCAATCCACAGTGAAGGCGAACAGTCCAGCCAGCACTGAGGGCGTCAGCTGTTCCACTTGATGTCATCCACCAGGTTGAACCGGGGTCAAAATCCATTCCAAAGCAAGTGAACATGCAACAGGTCATAAAGCCTTGAGAGCACATGGACGCTGCAGAATGGCAACTAAGGCACGGTTTGAACTACCTCATGGTAAGAAGAAGGAAAAAAATGACATGGTATAAATTCTACAGAGACAAAAAAAAATTGTAAATACTTCCTAGAACAAAGACAGGTAACGGCCCGAAATGTGACAAAGGCAGGCATTAAAAAAAAAAAGACACACACACACACACAGTGAACTGTGTCCAGATCAAATGATAGTCCGAGTGGCGGGAAAGAAGAGATGACTGGCTGTGAACGCTGAGGTGGCGGGGACACAGCTTGTTCTGACGCTGCCTCTGGCATCCCCCACAAGGTGCGTAGAGTCAGTGACCTGGCCAGGTAACACACAGTTCACCCACACCAGGAAATGGTGCACGTGCACTCCAGGCCCACTGAGAGCCACTGCTGGTGATTCATTTCAAAGCCTGCACGCTGTTTGCAGGAAATGTAGGGAAGTTTGATCTGCGCAGGAAGCGAGCAAAGCAGCTTTGTACGCCTCCTGTCTGGATGTGCTGGTAAAGAACAAGTTCAGAGTGTGATACTGTTGGAAGTGCTTCAGATATTGCCTCTTGTGCCATTGTTCACCAGGAAAACAAATATTCATGTTTTGTTGTGTACTTGTTTGAAATTTCCATCTGCCGTATGTTTGTGTGATCTCTGTGTGTGTGTGTGTTGGGGGGGATGGGGTGGGGAGAGGATGAAAGAAGAGACAGAAGACAGACAGGGCAGCACGCATGCCAATGAATTAGCACAATGATCATAACACAAGCTATATTAACGGCTTAACCTTTGACCTTTTCCCCTCACCAGGACACCTGCCCACGGAGGGCTGGCTGAAGGTCACCAGCCTGACGCTGTGGGCTGGGAAGGAGTACGACTACTACATCTTCCCCAGGGGCTACAGCGCCCACTGGGTCCGCCTGGTGCCCAGCAGTGACTGCGTCCTCACCGCCTATTTCCACTACACATGAACTAACTGGTCGCCCACACTGTCACTACAGGATGGTCAGTTGGGGCTTGGGGGGTGGGGAGGGGGGGGGGGTGACAGGTGTTAGAAGATTTCGAGGGAAGAGAGGTTACACCTTTGAGGAAAGAGAGGTGGAAAGATAGGTTATAACTTTGAGGAAAGAGAGGTTACAACCTTGAGGAACGAGAGGTTACAGCATTGAGGAAAGAGAGGTTACAACGTTGAGGAAAGAGGTGGAAAGAGAGGTTACAACTTTGAGGAGAGGTTACAACTTTGAGGAAAGAGAGGTTGCGAGTGATGATCTGAGCCCATCAACATTCTGAGCACCTAGTGCAAGCTACAGTAGCATCTTTGAACAATGTATTTAACATTGTTGGAGGGGTGGAAGGACAGAGTTGGATATGGGCAGCATTGTCAATGCTACGCCATCTTTTATGACTGAGATTGGTGGGGGGGGGGGGGGGGGGGGGGGGGGCATTTTAAAGAATGATGTAGGAAGATGTAGATTTGTAAGAGATAAGTGATTAGCATGCCATTTATTCATGTGAATTCTTAATGATAAAAGCCATGGAGTGTTTAACATGTCATTTTTCCCATGGGAATTCCTAATGATTGAAGCCATGGTGCTGCTGGTTGTGATGATGGAGTGCTGGGGATATGTGCACATGTGTGTGTGTGTGCCCGTGTCTCTGAATGTGAACGAACCTCTGTAAGGTGTCGGCACATTCATGAAGAAGGTACATGTATATAATCCCTTTCCTCTTCACTTGAGTATAATCCGTACGGTCACAACTTCAAAGAAAAGAAAACAAAAACCCTGACTGTTGCTACATGTTCCTTACTTTTTCCATCTTTACACCTGTTGCTCAAAGTGGGAAGAATCATGCCGACTGCTGACTGCACAAAAGTGAACAACCAAAATCAACTGGTTTTGTTCTTGATTGTCAACAGATGTTGCTTCGTTATTATAATTTTCACTGCTGCATAGTGATGTATGCATTCTTGCTGCTTATTGTTTGGTATGTTCACTCACAGTGATGACTTCTTCAGTTTATGCGTGCGTTTGTACTCGGTGTTTAATTTTTGTTCAGGAAAAATCTCTGTTGCATTTTTGGTTATTCTTATTTTCAATGTTGACTATGATATGATGCTTCGGATAGACTAACAAAAAAAATGTGAAACATTCCAATCGAAGCAAATGTAGTATGAACATTTGAATGTGAGTATGTACTGTGAACATGCTGCAGAATGGTTGGTGGAATGGTATTTTTTAGCTTGTGGAATTCAGACTTGTTGAAAACGCAGCGGACGTCAGAAATCCTGGAAGGGCTACCATGTGATGATATGTGGAAGACATGTGGATTGTTTGGTCGCAATGTACAGCTGATTGTATGCTCTGTACTTCATGTGAGAAGCAGCCAGTGATGGGACAACAGGGTGTTTTGCTTTCTTGTTTTTTCGCACATTTGTTTGGGTAGTTTTTTTCTTGCACCTCCTGCAATGTAATTCTGTGAAAATATGTGAAATGGTAATTTGACTTTCTTTTATGGCACATAGACAGCCAAGCCCTTGCACTTCTGGTACATAAGTATTTTCCTTTCACTAGACGCTTCTTGGGAAAATTTTATTGCAACCCTGATTCCTCTACTCTGTTATCCATGACCAATAGTTAATCACTTTTTTTTTTTTAATCACACCATCTTTTTTTTTTTAATCACACTATTTTTTTTTTTTTTATTTTTTTTTTTTACACATTACAGGCACTCGTGTATCAGCAGTATGTGTGTGTCTGTGTGATCTTGCCCTCCCCACCTTGGCTGTGGTATTTTCTATTAAAAAAAAAAAAGATAAACTTGCACACAGCTGGAAAGGTAGGTTATGTGTATTTTATTTACCGATATTGGTATGTATATATCTGGGTCCTAATCACAGTCTAGGAAGTGGCAGTAAGAGTACTTTGGCCCTGAGGGGGATTCTATTTTGAATACAATTGATTACACGAGCGTTGAATTTCATGTTCAAATGCTTTCCTACAAAAAGGGTTTTGTGGTGGTGTTTTTGTTTGTTTTTGTTGTGGAAGAGAACACATATCAACTCACCAGTACAAGAGTTGATCACTGCTTGATGGAGGAGAAAACTAACAGGAATTTGGTGTAACTTCACCTTCAACTGATACCTTCAAGTACACGGTAACACCATGTACTGTGTCAGAAAGCAAATGATAGCTTATGTCATGTCTTGTCAGAGAGTAGAACGATGATAAGTTCACAGACAAAAATTCTAAGCATTTTGGGAAACAGTCCAGGGTTTCCACCAAAAATATTGTGCAATATTTCCTCCAAACAGCTGTTGTTTTTTTTTGTTGTCATTGTTTTTTTTCCCCAGTGTAAGATTCATCAGTAGGCATTGTTCAGTGTTGGCTGGCTTGCTTGGTTCCTCCAGTAAAACTGGGAGATAAGATAATGTTGCTTATAGCCCAGCTGACCGCAAAGGGCCACCTCAGGGCTGCAGTAGAACTGGGAAGGTTCTCCCGTTATGGGATGTTTCCATAGATTACCATTCTGTGTGATTTATTGTGTATGCTGCCTTTTTTATCCAGACATCAAGGTGGCCACATCCTGTCAAACTAGATGTGGGTCTGGCTGGCTAATGATGGAAAAATAAGGAGGGAAAGTCTGGCTTCTGGGTGGTCATTGGATTTGTGTTTTAAGCCTAAAAATTGTGTTTTGAATGTATTTTCTTTTAAACCTGTACAGTTGTACTTGTGCTTTTAAATGCATTTTCTTTTAAACCTATTCAGTTGTAGTTGTGCTTTTATATATATTTTCTTTTAAACCTATACAATTGTACTTTTGGATAAAAAAAAAGTTTGAAGCATTCACAACTGAATTCTTTGAGGTTTGTTTGGGGGGATGAGGGGTAGAATTTACAATTATTCTGTTTGAATATTTTTTTAAATATTTTCCCTTAAACATTTGTAACAGCATCCTAGAATATATTTACACAATTACACTTTTTTTCTTTTAGCATGGAGATTTCCAGTTTCAGAATGTGATACACTCCCATTTGTATGGTGATTATAATGCCTAGACCATCAGTAAACACGCACATCAGTCACAAGTTGGATTCACTTATTAAAACATGAAAGAAACAAAGAAAATAAATTATCAAACGTTTTATTTTTGGAATTTCATTAAAACATGAAAGAAACAGAAGAGAATAAGTTATCAAATATTTAGTCTGGATCTCACTTATGATTTGGATTGAAGATCTCGCGTTTCAAATTTGTGTTTTTAGTTTGAACAATAAAGTTTATTTTGACTTTCTATAAGCCATTTTTTGTTCACAGCTTTGGGATATTTCTTAGTCTGTCAAGTTCAAACAATTAGTTGTGATCTGTATAAATGATTTCTTGATGAAGTTGCTGAAAAGTATTTGGATGTATAAATTTATTAATTACATCTATTTTGCAAATGTAGCTCTTTGAAGTGAATTCCATAGCAATATTAACTGTATCTACTTATGCTGACATGTCTTTAACAAATGCGACTTGTAGTGAATGCCGTTGACGTACACTGGACTGTGTGCACTGGTTGTCCATCGTTTCAAACTAGCATAATATCACAAAGCTGTGTACAACCCAAGACTTCTGTTTGTTAAGTTTGCAAGAAAGGAATTTCATTTATTTCAGCTACTCTAACCACCGAGATGTGTTGTAAATAAACAAGAAATATGTCAATCTTCAACAGATCTTTTATTTTCATTTTCGTCTGCACTATTTTTTCCTTGAAGTTAAAGCAATGAAGTAACAGTTCTGACTTTCAGTTTTGTTATGTGACATTAAAAAAGGAAGCAAGATTATCACATATTGCATCCAAGATTCACTTTCCAATCACCACATAGAATTGACACAGTTTTCACCCTTTCCTATCTGTAGAAATGGATTTTCATTACATGTTTACCAATATATTCATTTTGAAAATAAAAGTTCTGTATTTTCACACTCCCATTCAAAGAATCTTAATAATAAGGGCACATACACATCTCCAATCAGGTGGAATATAAACAGATGGCATACTGCAACACACACCACTCACACAATCTGAATAATCAACGCCATTGTCAACAAAGCTGGAAGAAAATATACAGTCATGTGAAAACAACATGGTTCACAATTGTTCAATAAGGGAGATAAGGGTTGTTCTCAGAAACATGTGTGGCATAGGGGTAACCCACTTGGAAGACTTGAAATTTGTGTTTTGTTTGTGGAATATTGTGATGCTTGTTATATTTTGGTGGTGTTTGTATTGAAGAAATAAAATCTAAAAACAAAAAATGCATGTTTGTATTATTGTCTTTGTAAATTGAGCATTCATTACCAAAAATCCACACAAAACAAAATGGCGGATTTGTGACAAGAAGAAACACGCTGTAAACTGATCGTTTTTAAGACCCTTTAACAAGTGTTTTTTGAAACAAAAACAGCGTCAAACACCTCTACAGATATCTTTGCACCTTTGCAATAATCAAACTCTTTGCTGCATCTTGATGTTGATTATATATGGGCGTATAATATTTTCATTACGGTCGTGACGCTTTGTTTCCACTTTCCAGTCCATCGTAATGTTTCATGCACAAAACTGTTCAGCATTCCACGGAATGCTTTCCTACAAAAACTAATGAAGAAAACAGTGTACGACGCCGAGTAATATCTGCACTGTCTCTTTAAAATCATATCGCGGATAACAAACACGGCGTCGTTTCCACTTTTTACGGTCGCGACTGTACAACGTAAACTCTGTGTGAACTCTGAGACTGAGGTCGGTTGACCGAGATTCCACGTCAGAGCACTTGCCTTGACCTGAAACATCTCTGGCATGCGGAATTTTCCCGCGTTATCACTCTATGAGTGGATTCTGCACTCCCGTTTCTTTGTCTTCCATCCTCTGCGGCAACGTCACGACAGTGCCAGCCTCTGCGACTGCTTCATTGAAGGTGGGTGTACTGATTTGTTCAACCATTTTTGATAGTTTAATTATGAGCAGTTCTTTGTAAAAAAGAATATTGTTACATTATGAAGGCATTAAATAATGTAAATTAGTATTTAAGACGAGAAATTTTTTAATTTCGGATGTTCTCACAGACTTCGTCTTCGTCTTGCTAACCAACTTCCAGCTACACTTAGTCTTTATTTTATAAAGACGGGATGTTTGCAGAGGTAAAAATGTCGTCAGAGAACATACACTTTGATTAAAGAAAGCGACTTTCTTGCGCGGGGTGAAATTTTAAAGCGTAATCTGAATAAATAGATTTGGTTGTGAGCAGCATGTCAGTTGAGACAAGAGACGAAAGCGCGATAGTTTCCGGGGCCGACCGGTCGGAATTTGTTAAACTTTTTTCGTTCTATGTGTCATCGATGTTTTTCTTTATTTCGTTTATGTAATAACCAAACAAATGTGTAGGGTAAATACTGAATTTGATTTTCGAACTTTTGATTGTGGGTTTATTTTTCTCTCCGTCTGTAAATATCAGGCCGAGTGTTCCAGTTGCGACGGGAAACTATAACACTTCGTTTCCTTGTCGTGACTGTTAGATCTGGAAATGGAGAAAGTCAAATAGTTTGCCTGTCGGTTGTTTCTTCTGCCTTTTTTTATCTGTCAGTGGAGCAGTTGCTAAAAACAAAATTTACAGTTTGTCTGCCTGCCTGTCACTGCCATTTGTATCAGTCACTGGCAGAATGAAGATTTACCGATGTGTTCGTCGCGACGGGAAACGAAAGCTGCATGGCTTCTTTCACCGACCGAAATGCCTCATCATCGTATTTCTCCTTTTCATACACCACATATTTCCATTGTTGATTCAGTGAAAGGAACAGATCTATAATGTTGTCGTTAAACTCGAGCTACTCATCTTTTTCTGCCGACAACGACGGTTTGTTACTTCTGATGTAATCTACGTCGGAAGTACGTACAGTCGCTCGCGGAACCCACTGTTCCGAGTTTCTCGTCACGACGAAAACGCGTCACTACCCTCTCCCCTTCCATACCTTCTTCCCCGTGGTTGTACTCCACATTGACCGTAATTTTGCTTTTTGGCTATTAATTTCGTCTCACTTAGATTAGTTTAAGTGCAAAACTAATGCATATTTTAATCATTAAAAAAAAAAGGTGAACAGTTGTGACATGGAAACCAAGCAATGAAGTCTCTTGACTACCGTGGGATTTTGCTTTGTTGTCCATACGTCACTCGCTCCTAACCCAGCCTTTGTTCTTTTGTCAAGATCTGACAAAATTAAAAACTAACAAATGCCGAGTTTAACATAAGTAATTTATATAAATCAGATTGGTTGATTTCAGTTGTGACGAGAAACCAAGAAAACCCACATCTTCCAAATAGATAAAAATGTTTCTGTATCTACAAGCTCGCTATTACACTTATTTCATGTTGAGTTAACTATCACTGGTTTTTGTTCTAAGTATCATATATATCGATTGTCATCATCACTGTTTCCACTTCATGCGCAAAACAAAACAAAAACAAAAATGTAATGCATACATGCGTGTATGTGTATGTGTGCGCACACATGTGTGTGCATAAAATGAGCTGACAGCAGACAGTTTTTTTTTTATTTTTAATTTTAACCAAAATAAACAAACAAACAATATTTGCCATATGTCTTCTTTCATTTAAACACCTTTTTTTGTCTCATTGTTTTTCCCTTTTGTCCCTTCAGACTCTGTCATTATTTGGTTGCCTACAGATGTCTGATCCTAATATGGAACCACGAAGATGTGGACGACTGGCAGAAAAGAGGGCCAGGCCAACACCCCCTGAACCTTCACCCCCATCCCCACCCCCAAGCCCAAGGGAAAAGCTTCATCAAATGCTGAGAGGGTCAAAGCATACAGGCAGAGAGTAAAAGAGGATCCAGAGAAGTATCAGAGATACTTAGATGAAAATAAAGAAAAGTGCAAAGCATACAGAAAAACATTATCTGATGAAAAGAAGGCTGAACAGCGAGTAAAAGCTACACTTAGAAAACGAGCAGAAAGACACAGGAAGAAGGAATGCCAAAAAGAAAAAATGCAACAAGAAAAGACATTACCTGTGGTAAAGTATACTGTTTGGTGTGTGTGTGTGTGTGTGTGTGTTTTACTCCTCTTTAATATATGTATCACTGAGGACAAGTTGTTGTCTTCCATCCTTTTTTCTCCCAGCAGTCTTCTTTCATTTGATTAAAGTAATTTATTAATTGGTTAATTCACTAACTTCAGTAACTTGTTCTAATAATTGACCTCTTTTCATTTCATGTAATGTAACATAACTTTTCAACACATTATGACATCACCTCGCACGCACCCACGCACGTGCGCGCGCGCACCACACACATCATCTACAAAACTGAGAGATGTTATTTTTCATTGTTATGATTTACTTTCAGTTACCCCAACTGGGCAAACAACATGGGGAGGCCAGAACTAACACGACCTCCTAGAAGCTCCAGTCAACCCCCTGTCCCTGATCCAGAAACTTCAGTGACTGAGAAGGCTCAGCCTATGAACATCAGGTAACTGCCTTCCTTGCATTTCACTGGAAAATTACTTACTTTGATATCATTACTGTCCACTTGTATTTTTGCAACTTCAATGCCTCAGTTCTCTGTTTTGTGTGTGTGTGTGTGTGTGTGTGTGTGGTGTGTGTGTGTGTTTTCAGTGGCAACCAAAAGGTATACTACTATACAGTATGCCCAACTGACACAAAACAAAAGTGTACAATAATCATTCATAATCATACATGCATTCTGAAAGAATTAGACTGAAAATTACTATGTCAATCCATTCTTCACTGCATTTATATATTGTGTGTGACACAAATGTGTTACTAATGACTTTGCTATTTTACTGTGTTGCAGTCATCTGAAAGTAAATCAGTACGTAGAAGTGGCCTTCCTAGCAAGAGCGGACGGAAGATGGAACATTTCATTGGAAAGGTAAGAAGCTTCTTTGAAAACCCCAAATAAATTCAACTTTGTTTAACATTAAGCAAAATCTACCAGCCAACAGGTCCAAATTCTTCACTGACGTTGATGGTAGTATTAATAGAGCTGATAGTATAATTAGAAATAGTTTGATTATTAACACTACTAGATTTTGCCATTAGGTGACAAAAATATCAGCCAGTGGGTTCAAGTGCTTCACTGATGGTGATGGTAGTATTCATAGAGCCAATAGCATGATTAGTTATAGCGTGGTTATCACTAACACTACTTATTTCTGCCAGTAGGTGATAATTCAATGATTGCTTTAAATTGCAGATTGAAGCCATTGATGTAGAGGAACAGGACATCTACGTCAGCTTCCTAAAACTCCATCCCTCAGGCTCCTACCACACTTGGCCACAACAGACTGATTCATCATGGGTGAAGATCCAGCAGATCACAAAAGTGATGGGTGACCCATGGATCGATGCCCGTGATCACTACACTTTTAGCATTTGAGACATGTACATATGCTGAAATGATTTCACTTGTTTTATTTTCCTGAATTGAACTGTTTTATTTTAAGCTGTTTTATCCTTGACTCATATTTGCCATGTACATTGTAGAGTTCTCAGTATTTTGTAGAATTGGATTCCACGTCACAACTGTAATAGACTCCAAACTGAAAACATTTATCAGTGGTTTGACTTCAAGTCCTTTCTGTTTTGTTAACTGTAATTATTCTGTTGTCAGTTATGTTCTTTTTGACTCATGTTTGCCATGTCCATGGTTGGTTTCAAGTTGTTTTGTAGAATTAGATTCCATGTCACAACTGTAATGGACTCCGTGTCACAACTGTAACAATTTTTTTCATTACATAATTAAATGCAATAAACAGTACATTTTCTTGAAATGCTGCTTTGAACCTTTTGATTGCCAGGATAAGAAATACTACATGCCTGAATTGAGCTGTATATTTCAATAACTATGGAGACATGAGAATATGAAGTTGCTGCGAGCATGGAGGATTAATGTGCAACTTGAAAATTACAGAAAAATACACATTCTCGATCATTTTGAAAGTTCTCTTCATATGGGAACCTTTTCTTCCTTGGTTTGCAAGTAAATTATGCCAGGTTTTAGAAAGCATGCTGTTTTTATAGACTTCAGAGCTCTTTTTTGGGGTTCCAAGTCACAACCGTAACACAGCAAAAAATTAAATGTTTAATCATCTACTGCGAGAAGATGAACTGACGATCATCTTTTCCTCTTTAGAATATGATGTACATTGAAATGCTGTACTGTGTGACACAAAGACGTATATGTAGAGTGAAATTTATTTTGGGGTCTCTATGTCACAGAAATAGCACATGTTTCTGAGAACAACCCATAATGCTTTCTCCAGACACTGATTTGGAAACACAGCCCCTAAACCTGGCACTCATAAAATCTTTAACAAGTTGTTGTATGTCAACATGTCTGCGCATAACATATTGATGAGTGGTGCATTCCCACATTATCTTCTTTAAACAAAAAAGGCTGTACTTTCATCCACAATAGTAAAATGTTTATGTAAATATATATCTCTGTACATAACGTATCACTAAATGGTGTACACGCCCACCTCCTCTTCTCTCATGTTAAAAAAAAGGCTGTCCTTTTACCCACAATATAAATCTTACTTAAACAGTTTATCAAGAACACAATTTCAGTGAATAAATTTATGGTATATTCCCACATTTTCTAATCTCATGTTAAAAAAAAGCTTTATTTTCACCCACAATAATAAAAGCTTAACAGATTATTAAGAATACAATTTCAACAAAATGGTCTATTTACAATGGTCCATTTACAAAGTTCCGCCAAATGTTTTTTTTTTCCTAACTGGATATTTCAACACTCAGAACAATCAGAACAATGGTTTCTAACAATAGCATAATGTATATGAATTCCAATTTCACACACACACTATGTGTGTGATGATGACCGTCACCATCATGAAAAGAAAAAAAATGAAAAGAGAAAATGGCACTGATGACTGAATAAAACTAAACTCAAAACAAGAATGACATACTGTTCAACCCCACCTTACCATCAGTCTACTGCTCAAGAATGACATACTGTTCAACCCCACCTTACCATCAGTCTACTGTTCTACTGCTCAAGTCTTCTTGCTCTGACCCCAGCCCAATTCAGAGGTAATTTTGAGATGGATTCTGTTAAAATCAGAGCTATTACCACAAACTACAAACTACCCTTGGCAATCCACGCCTCCATCGAATCAAAGGCACAATATCATTCCTACAGGAAACTAAACCTCACATAATATGGTATCTCGCAATATCCTGGGTCTTTATTATGCACGTAAACAGTATGAGCTACAACACCTGTGTCTCATGCAATTTTCACCTCAACACAATTTGCAGTAACTGACATACATGGGCATGTCACCCATTCCTGGTCATACTGATCTTCCCTTCACGAGGTACTCCTCAAAATTTAATATGTAGATCAGTTGAGTAAAAATATTACTGATGCTTCTCAGTACTCACAGGGTTGAGTATGTATCAGTGCTGACAGGATCAAACCATCACATGTCCTCAAAGTCTTAAAGATTGTTCTTTTATTACTAGCACACACACACACAAATCCTTATTTTGCAGAAATGTGAACTGATCTTGTTTGTTCAGTTTTGTTGTTTTTAAGAGGCATGGAACCAAAATACAGCAAGCACAACAAACAATCTGTGGATGATGAATCGGGCACAGAACAGCTAGAAGCCATGTTTAACCAACAAAGATCCGGCAGCAGAAAATTGAATCCAAAATGTTTGGAATGGACAGGAAAAAATTACAATTACAAAGGTGTTTTTTCCCTATCTTTCAATCACATCCTACCAGCATTCACTAAATAAAAAATGGTTAAGGCACTGGAGGGTGCAAACCTTTTTTTTTTTGTACATTTACAGATTTTTGTCTTATTCTCTCTCAATCCCTAAAGTAAACCCTGAGAAGAGAGATCAGGCATGAAAGTGACCAGCAGCAAAAAAAGGCTGAAAAATTGGCGGGGGTCTGGGGGCCGGCGTAGGCCCCAGTGGGGTCCAGGGGCAACGTCCCGGCGGGGGGCAGAGCCCCTGAAGCTGAAGCTTTTTTATGAAATGAAAGGCCTAAAACTGCAAATAAACCCCTATTTCAGCGCTGTTTAAGAAGGGAAAATAAGCCACATTTTCATGTTTTCAGTAATGAAAATAATACTTCAAAAGATATATACTTTTATATGTGCATACTGACTCATTCACTCAAAACAATGAGACAGCCTTCATCACAACATTGATTCAGTCAGTCAATCTTTCCACATGGAACACAAAATGCAGCGCCTTTTTCGTCTAATTTTCGAAACACATCACCAACTTGAACATCGTTCACTTCCTGGTCTAGCCAGTCCCGCCTCCAATCATTTCTCATCCTTTTTGTTTTTCCGTGAAATCGCCATGCGCTCGACAAACTTCGCCAATTTAACGATGTCCGACGTTCGACAGGCATGAAAAGACGGATGTTGATTCATGGCGGAAGTGACCGGTTGACTCTTTTGAGAATAACAGAGTTGCAAATTGTCCAAATGGGTATAGCATCGAACGAAAGTTTATTTCAGGATTTTTTTTTTGGGGGGGGGGGGGGGGGGGGGGGGGGGGGGCGCAGATGAAAAAAAATGGGCGGAAAATCCGCCTTAGGCGGACGAATTTCATGCTGGAGATCCAAAATAGGATTGTCTTCTTCTCTCTCTCAATCCCTAAAGTAAAGCCTTTGAAGAGAGACCCACCAGCAATACTTTCATACATAAATTCACCAAGAAGACCGTTGTGTCAAACGTCATCACAAATGGGGGGGGAAAAAAAAAAAAAAAAAAAAAAAGACATTACTATTTTGGATCTCTCTTCCCAGGGTTTACTATAGGAATTGAGAGAGAATAAGACCGTCCTATTTTCTTCTCCTATCCTTCCCTTGCAGTGCCTTCCATACTCAGTGCAGTAATTATAATACACATAGTGTGATCAATCAACATAAATTCCAAAAATGAACACCAAATGCTATATTTGGGACTGTTGTTAGCGTAGGTGGCCCCAGGCATTCTGTAAGGCTCAGGCCGACGTTGGTGTTCCCTGGCCAGGAGGGCATGAGGTTGGAGCAATCACTTAACTCCAAGAGCCAAGTCACAGAGGGACAGACCCTCTGTGCCACCTCTTGAAGGCCACTTCCCGGGAGCAGCTTTCTCCTGCTGAGGAATTTCCTTCATCAGCTTCTGCAGGAACAGCCACATGGCCAGAGATGATATCAAAGGCCTGCATCATCTCCATCTCACCTCTGGTACTTCAGTACGTTTCTGGCTCAACGATCCATTTTGGCGATTTGCCCCGTTTTTTTTTTACATTCAATCCTGTACGAGTTGAACACAGTACAGAATTTAGTACTATACTTTTTCAGACATTCACTTTTTTGATGAACGACGAAGAAACAGATTCAGCATAGCTTGGTTAAACTTGTAGCCTTCAATGGGCTGGCAGCACACCGGGCATCTAGAACTGGCAGCTCCGGGATAAGGACCATGGAAGCAGCGTGGACACATGATGTGATGGCCACAAGGTTCCACTGACACAGGTGGGTTCTCCTCCCAGCAAACACGGTTTGAGGTGCGCCACCGACCAGCTGAAAACACACCACAAGCAATAGTTCAAGTACTGTTCTTCTCCCCACTCATTCCACACTGTGCATTTCATGAACTAAAATGTACAAGAAATTTTGGATGACAAAGTGCTTTGGAATATTGGGTATACCCTGTGACTGAAATATTGACTTCTAAAATAAAATCTGTTCTGTCTGTAGATAACAGCAATCATAATGACACTGGTCACAATCACTTCATCTAGCACAAAACAGTATCAGCATGCATGTAACATAGCATTAGCATGAAAAGAACAGCGGTGGGCCCCTACATAAATCAAGGCAGAATAAGACAATTTTGGATAGACTGGCACTTTAAAATGTGATGCACTATTTCCTTGTGAATAAAACAACACAAATTCTAAACAAGTTCCTACCTCCACAACAGGGCTGCCATCTTAGCTTCTATTCGGGTGGGTTGGACTTGGAGCACATCTGTCTTTTCTCGGAACCATCATTTCATTTCCAACTCAAAACAAACTGGTTGGCTGGCTGCTTCTTTTCCAAACAGCCAGGTGGTCTAAGATCTGAGTCGTAGGAACAGCCTGTTTACATGTATGCTGCCACTGGCAGAGTTGACCATTCCAGGGCATCAGAAAGTGTCTGTGACAGCCTGGTCTCTCTTCTTAGATCTGAGTGTTCACAGGCGCATACTCTGTGCACACTAAATGCATAATGTTTATTTGAACTTCCGGGGCATTTAAACGTGACCATGTTTGAGCACATAAAGTTTTTAGAATTTTTCATTCTCCAGCTGGGAGGAAATTCTGGGGATAGTTAGTACAGACTTGCATAAAGTTTCTATGAACTATATCAATGTATGACACAGACTGACCTGGACCAGACATTCACTCTGGCCACCTATAAGTATAATACACCAAGTTTTTAAATCATATTAATGTTAATATTAAAAAGTCTTTCTACAACACTTGCAAACAAGCTTTCAAGAGGAAAAATCCATGTACATACAAAAAAAATTACAATATATATAT
Source organism: Conus ventricosus (assembly GCA_018398815.1). NCBI lineage: Eukaryota > Metazoa > Mollusca > Gastropoda > Neogastropoda > Conidae > Conus > Conus ventricosus. Next base: position 8,461,750 of record CM031610.1, read on the forward strand.
ACAATAACAGATTTGCACCAAAATGGAATTCCTTTCTTTTAGAAATGAAACAAACACAATGAAGAAACAATGTCCAAAATCTTCTTTATACTACAGAGACAAAATCTTCTTTATACTATAGAGACAAAATCTTAGAGACAAAATCTTCTTTATACTATAGAGACAAAATCTTCTTTATACTATAGAGACAAAATCTTTATACTATAGAGACAAATCTTCTTTATACTATAGAGACAAAATCTTCTTTATACTATAGAGACAAAACTTTTAAAACTGGAATTTGATAACTATGGAACACATGGACGAGTGCAATGCACTGCAATGTCAAATGAACTATGAAAACACTGGTGAGAGTGGGACCAAAGGCACCAGGGCCTCTAACAGTTTTTGCCACGTTTGGTTTCATTACTAGTCCCTGCTAGTGCTACTTAACACAACTACTTAAAACAGCAACAACTACCACCACTACAAAACAAACTGACTACTAAAATAGTTCTTTTCAATATCGCAAAATTGTACGGAGGACAGGTACTTCCCACTCATGAAAACTATTGATTCAAATCTAAGAGATATCTCTCCTCATGAAAACAATAGACCAAGCATTTTGCAGATCAGACATCACTTGAGCCATAGTTTACAACCACTCAACTTCGGTCATGAGTATGGCTGGACTGCTCTCCAGGAAAGCTTTCAAGATGATAAGTAAAAGCGACTGGGTACCTTTTCAGTTTCACTGTTCTGCCAAGCTTATTTCAACATCTCACTTTGCTGTTTCCTACCATATCGATATATCATATTTCATATCATCTTTTTACATATATCTATATGTATGTATACAAATGTAGTATGTGTGTGTGTGTGTGTGTGTGTGTGTGTGTGTGTATATATATATATACACACACACACTTCAATCAAAAACTTGCCTGGTCTTTCGTTATACATTCCAGCTTGAAATTCAACCAGAAACCCTATATCCAAGGGGAAGGGGTGGCATGTGGGTGTGGTGGGGTGGAGGTTGTTAGTGCAACAGGTATGTGACTTGGTTTATAGATTTCAGCTGTTAACTTAATAACAGACAGCTGGACTTGAACGCTGAACTGGAAGCCCCCACATATAGCTTTCAGACAGTCCAGATGTCAACTGTGAAGTGTTATAAACAGATACTTAAAAGAGTTAAACCTTGTGGGGAGGGGGGTGGGGGCACAGTTTTTGGAGAGTCCAGAAAAATGTGAATACATTTACCAAGAAAATGATTATGAAATTTTGCGCGCAGGTTAATTTCCAGTAGAAGCAAAAATGAATAGTCATCTACAATATATTATTAGCTTTTTTTTTCTGAAACAAGATCTAATAAATCTGATATACGTTTAACTAACTAACTCAGTCGAGTCACTTGGGAGACAAGCTTATGGACATGTACTAATCTCCTAATTGTCATAACTCAGATGTGAAAAATAAAACTAGACTACTACGAGTGTAGAATCGATGTGCATGATGTCTTCGCCAAAATAAATCGGAATAAAATCTGTTATAATACAAGTAGAATGTTGCAAAAAAATATACACTGAACAATATCTGTTCACTTTGCTTACTAAACTAACCAACTGGTGATTTGTCACACAATAAAGAACCAGGAATAACAAACTGCCCATTCGAAGTGACATTTCAGCTCGCATTAACCAACAACATAAAAGCACAATGAATGTTAATGTACTTTTAGTTAGGATAATAATTCAATTTTTTTTCTGAGTATAGAATTACAGACCTCTTTACCATATGATTTTGCTGTATTTTGAACCCATGGCAGGCAAAAATGCTACAAATGTTGGTGTGTTTTTTTCATTTGGAAAAAAATTCTGAATACAAAATTCTTGAGCAGTGTTTGCACTTGTGGTCTGTAACTATGGCAGACATTTGACCAGACAGCGAAAACTCTTAACTTTTGTGCGCGAAATAACGTCAAGCACGTGTTGATTTTTGACAACTTGCTCTGAAACACTGAGAAAAACAAACAAAAAACAGGAAAAAAAAACCAGCGAGACAGCATCAGTTTGTGCCAAAGTATGCTGATGAATCAGGTTTGAAAGGAATTTGTGTCAGAAAGAACCTCTTTTTGCCATAGTTAATGCCAGATTACGCAGCTGCTACCAGAAGAAGCTTACTGCAGTGTGATGGCATGTGAAAACGAAATCGTTTCAGCACTGGCGTCATCGTTGGCATACCTTCATTAAGCTCAACAAATCATGTTGCGACTATTGGCTGACGCAGCATTTGCACATCGACTCAGAAGGGATGATCAGTTTGGAAGATCATATAAGCCTGGACTGGACAGAGCTATCAAGATGCAGTTCACCAAACAATCAACAACAACAAAAAAAGGCGGGGGGGGGGGGGGGGGGGGGGGGGCAATTTTGACCTGATAGTTTTTGTGATTTCCAGATCTCTGGAAAAAACGGCAAGATTGAATTCCAGTTTCTGGCCTTTCCTGAAATGTGGTTTCATCTACGTAACAATGACGAGATTGCGCCTCTCTCTGCTGTTACCTTTCAGCATTCATTCATTTAAAATTCTTTGCGTTTCCCCACCTGAATGCAGTCATTTAAATTTGCCTTTGAACAAAACTGGTTTTCTCCGATGAAGGAAAGCAGCCCTAGGACACTAGATGTGCTTTCTGATCAACTGGAGGAGCTACATGTGCACACAATGTCGCATTTGACTACACATCTATAGGGGGATGGTGCACACTAATGGGGAGCTACAGAGGTCCAGTTTTTGACAAGGTGAAGTCACTGAACTACATCTAGTTAGTAAGTTACTTAAGTTATAAATACTCTTTTCAAAGCTTTCCTACTATCAACAGCAAAATTCAAAAAGAAAATTATGAAGTGTACAATGAATCTAGTAATTTAAAAGTCACATCTAGTAAACACTGATTATTTGCGGTAAGTTTTAACAGGAGCTACGCAATTCACAAGATTACTGACAGGGGGGAAAGCACACACACACACACACATGCAAAAATCTAAACCTATTCTGAACATACTGACCTTGCTCCCTTGCTCTACGAAGATCTACGACGAAACCATGTCCATCGTGCGTGATAGCAGGTCCATCCTCCCCATGTCTATGACGGCGCTCTCGCTGAAGCCGTGGAGATCCATGGGGGTAAAGATCTGGCTGAATCAGGCAGCATCGCAGCAGCTTCCAAAACCTGTGAGTGTGACCTGTTAACTTCCTCATGGGGCTCTGCAAGGTCCCTTTCCTCACTGCCTTCCATCTGATGATCGTTTGAGTCAGCAGCACCAGGCAGACTGGCAGAGGGCGTGGCCAAGTTACGCTGCATCACAACAGCCTGGGTGGCTGTGGTCCATTGTGTTCCTGACGCTGCTCTCCAAGGCCATTCTCATCATCACCTTCCATCTGATGATCACTTCGATCAGCAGCACCAGGCAGACTGGCAGAGGGCGTGGCCAAGTTACGCTGCATCACAACAGCCTGGGTGGCCTGTGGTCCACTGTGTTCCTGACGCTGCTCATCACGACCTTCTATCTGATGATCGCTTGGTTCAGCAGCCAGAGGACCACCCTTCACTGACCCAGGTTCTCTCCTGCTGGTCACCCCATCGTTCACTTCATGGCCAGGTCTTTGAGGTGGAACAGTGGCTGCTTGTGTTTCTGAGGTGGACATGGATGAAGCAATGGCCGTCTCTCCTCCATTCTCATATGGAATAGAGGCAATAGCAGCTTTTTTCTTCATGGCCAACAGAGGTTCCGGGGCAGTTTTCTCATCGTTGTACGACTCAGTGTTTGGGCTCCTCGAACCTAGAGGAATGGAGTCCTGACACCGTGGCTTGTGCATGTTGTCCGTGGCAACCATTCCTTCACCTGGTTGACCGCAGGCTGCTGGTATCATGGGAGATTCCTCGACAGACTCTGCTTCATAGCTTGGGTGTTGAGTTGCCATCTTGAATAGGGTTTGAGAACTCTTTCCTGTTTCAAACATAAAAAAACATCTTTCACGATTATTTGATAACAAAGGCTTACAACAAAATGGGATGGCAGTGGTTTAAAATCCCATAGCCTAACTGCTTTAGGGGCAGTGCACTCTTGGGACTTACCGTGTCTAGGGCCCAGTATCATGGAAATTGGAATACTTTATCATTACCATCATTGAAATGAAAACAATTACTCTCAACCTGTTAAAGACATGTAAGTGATGGTAGTTTATGTTCCTTTTTGCTTTATGTCTTCGTTTTCTTTTCTTTCTTTTTTTTCAAGGGCATCACCTAAACTTTTTTTGGGTACATACTTTTTTATACATGGAAAATGTCATACACAATTTTTCAATAAAAAATACTTGAATTATATCATGCAAAGCTACAAGACAGAAGCATCCAGATGAAATGAAGAAATAGGTAACCAACAGCCCTGTCTTATAACACACCAAAGCAAGTATCTGGTTTATGACACTAGGATTCAAGGAAGGCACGCCCTCTCTTCTTTTCTGTCTGTGTGTATGTGTCTGTATGAGAGAGAGTGCGTGCCAGTTTGCATACATGTGTGTGTGTGTGATTAATATTATTGCGAGTACTTATACAAGAGTATTTATCCTCACTTAGAGACCAAGCTTGAAGTATTTTGCAGTCAACGCTCTCGTTTACATATCGGGTCACCTACCTGCTGCCGCTTCATTCAGTCGTTAATGTGATTCAGTCAACATCAGTGATACAACTTCCTTCCTAGCTTCTTTTGATTTTTCATGCTAAGTGTAACTTGACATCCATATCAATAGGCAAACTGGCTTCCACTTCCAAATGCTGGTGATGAGATTTTATGCTGGTGCAAGATGTTATCCATGCATTGACACATGGAACCTCAGTTTACTGTCTGCTCTCATTTGAAAGAATTTTCCAGAAATGGAGTCAGAACAATGGCAACTCCCCAGGGAAGAATCCCCTGTTCTGAAACCGCTTTGTGAACCTACAAACCCTGAATCACCAGGAATACAAGTCCAGTGCTCTACCAACTGGGCTATAGATTCCTGCTCTGTGTGTGTGTGTGTGTGTGTGTGTGTGTGTGTGTGTGTGTATTGGCATTATCATCAGTGGTGTCAGGGTTAGGATAGTGCTTAAAAAAACCCGAACTTGTCCACACAAAGCTAGGAAATTATGTAAGATCCATCAGCTCCTTCTTCACCGATTCACGCTTTCCTTTCACTTCCTAGTTTTCCTTCTGATCCTATATGATGACCCCATCTTCTGACATGGTAGCTGTATGCAGCAAAAATATCAATCATTTCAGATGTAAATTTTGGCTGTGCACAACATTGGAAACAGAGCACAGATATTTTTTCTTACTTGTACTTTAATCCATAGCATGTCCATAACAGGCTTTTGTGCTAACAGCAGCTAAACAAAAACGTAACTTACAAATATAATAGTAAGCATATCATAGTTTTGTGTCAACAGCAACTACATAAAAAGGCAACTTATAGTAAGCATATCATACTAGTTTTGTGTCAACAGCAACTAAATAAAAAGGTAACTTACAATAGTAAGCACACCATAAGCCAAATTTCACACAATGTTAGTGTTTACCAGTGATAACCACTTCAGATGATGAAATATCAACAAACATTGTGCAAGCTACCAGTATTGTGTACCTATTCATTTGTTGTTGTTGTTGTTGGACTGCATTTCCACGTTCACGCATACGCACTCTACCCTACTGGCTTAGCTTGGAGGTCTGGTCAAGGTTCTTTCCAAGCCCTCTGTAAGTCCTAGACCGAATCTGTCGCTCTATTTCTCAGAATCTCGAGGGTAGTAGCAGTAGTACTGTCAAAGCTATCGTCAATGCCGTTGTAACCGTCTACCGCTGTCCAGTTCTGTCACAAGACCGTCGTCTGTAATCTGGAGGCCCTAGCACTGGTCTGTCGCTAGCACACTCTGCTCGGAACTACTCCTAAACTTACAACAAACTGGCAGATGTCCTCTATGAGCCTAGGTGTCGTGCTGCCGGAGTTGGTCGGCTTGCTTTCCATTTTCCTGAAGCAAGATGGCGACCAAGCTCGTGGGCACAACATCCGTTCGTCACTACAAATGCTAGTTGCCATGCAGTCGGACCCAGAGTTGATAATGAGAGGAATTTATCTACTTGATGTAAAAGATTCGAGTACAGTTTTACTCACCCGCTAGTTGAAAAGTAATTGTCCCTTTTGTGATCGGTTGTCTCCGTTTTTCACTTCCTCTGTTCGTGTGTTGACACTGTCATGTGATTGAAAAAATTATTCACGTGGATTCTCGCGCGGAGCAATCCTCATTTCTCATTGGACAAATGTCTCACATGAGAAACCGCTATTTCTCCTGCGCAATAGCGTTGACACTGTACGGGAAATCCGATTTCATCTTACGTATAGATCTTCTTCTCTTCTTCCTAAAATACTGGTTCACTCATAAACGAGTAGGTCACCAGCGCGCATGTTAAAAAGTAAAATAAAATAACATAAAATAGTGCGACTCAGACTGTTGGCCCTGGAGCAAATTTGGCAACAAGGGGTCGCACTCGATATTCAAGAAGTTAAAAGCAATGGCCAAATTCAGGCCCAGGTAACAGTAAAATATCTGGGGAAGTTAAAATAGAAAATCGTCAATATGCAGATCTCAAAACTGTCGTATCAATTTGTTTTTTAAATGAGGCTGCATTTGTGGCAATCTTGATGGCACCCGGCAGTGAGTTCCACAGCCGTACAGAACTAGGATAAAATGAATGTAAGTGGCTGTCAATATTTGATGCAGGTATGGTATAACATTGACCGCCACTCCTGGTGCTACTGTTATTCAATACTAGTTGTTCCATTGGAATATCAATTACTTTAGCTCTGCCTTTGAAGAAGATGTTAAGTTTGATAAAAGCTCTTCTCTCTTCTAAGGGTTTCCATTCTAATTTCCTCATGTTCTTCCTAGTATTACCCTTTTCTCTGATGTGGTTCCCTGTTACGAACCGTGCTGCTCTCTTCTGAATCTTTTCGAGGTTATCAATGTCCTTTAGATGGTAAGGATCCCAAACTGAGCAACCATATTCCAGTACTGGTCTAACCAGTGTTTTGTAGCAGTCGTCTTTAACCTTTTGGGGGCAGTCATTGATATTCCTGTATAAGAAAGCTAAGATGTTATTTGCTTTCTTACATACTAAATTGTAATGAAAAATCACAATACCACTCATCTAATTTTCGGCCACGTGGCCTTTTTCAAGAGAAAAAAAAACAAAAACAATGCAACTATGTAATGTCCATCTTCGGTGGCTGGTCAGGGCAAAGAATTGACGTCATAAATATCTTACGCAATTTCTGACATCATAATGTGTGATGTCATCAACAAGGGAACAAAAAAAAAAAAAGGGGGTGGGGGGGAGGAAGGGGTGCAAGTTGTGTGTGTGTCTGTGTGTAGTTATACAGTAACCAATGTACTCCAAAAACATAACAACACGCTTCATAAATCACAATGAAACTGCGACCATAGTCCTGTCTGTGATTGTGCATGGCATACAAGAACTGTCACCTGAAAAATATATATAAATTTCCTGCAATTCATCAATGTTGTTTACAGGTAAATCTGGATAGGGTTGTTACAAATTTGTCTTAACATTACATCCATTTGGCACCCTTGTATCCAATGTCCTTATCCATTTTTCTTCAGCAATAAGTCTGAAGCTTTTGCTTTCACTGTAAGCTTTTGCCAACACTGCAACAGCATGGTCTCCCACTGAATGCTGAAGGAAATGTCGCATTATTGGCTTTTCTCTTTGGAACTTGATGTCACGTCTGTGTTCCGCTATTCTTTCTTTCAATGAACGTCCGGTTTCACCAACATAAACTGTCTTATTACACCGTTTACACAACAGAGCATATATCAAATTTCTATCCGCACATGTCACGTTACTCATAACATTGTGCGAAGATTTCTGCTTTGTGTCCAACACTGTTGAAGTTACTAGTGAAGAACAGGTGTCACAAGCAGAAATTTGTGATTGTGACACCTGTTCTTCACTAGTAACTTCAACAGTGTTGGACACAAAGCAGAAATCTTCGCACAATGTTATGAGTAACGTGACATGTGCGGATAGAAATTTGGTATATGCTCTGTTGTGTAAACGGTGTAATAAGACAGTTTATGTTGGTGAAACCGGACGTTCATTGAAAGAAAGAATAGCGGAACACAGACGTGACATCAAGTTCCAAAGAGAAAAGCCAATAATGCGACATTTCCTTCAGCATTCAGTGGGAGACCTTGCTGTTGCAGTGTTGGCAAAAGCTTACAGTGAAAGCAAAAGCTTCAGACTTATTGCTGAAGAAAAATGGATAAGGACATTGGATACAAGGGTGCCAAATGGATGTAATGTTAAGACAAATTTGTAACAACCCTATCCAGATTTACCTGTAAACAACATTGATGAATTGCAGGAAATTTATATATATTTTTCAGGTGACAGTTCTTGTATGCCATGCACAGTCACAGACAGGACTATGGTCGCAGTTTCATTGTGATTTATGAAGCGTGTTGTTATGTTTTTGGAGTACATTGGTTACTGTATAACTACACACAGACACACACACAACTTGCACCCCTTCCTCCCCCCACCCCCTTTTTTTTTTTTTTTTTTTTTTTGTTCCCTTGTTGATGACATCACACATTATGATGTCAGAAATTGCGTAAGATATTTATGACGTCAATTCTTTGCCCTGACCAGCCACCGAAGATGGACATTACATAGTTGCATTGTTTTTGTTTTTTTCTCTTGAAAAAGGCCACGTGGCCGAAAATTAGATGAGTGGTATTGTGATTTTTCTATACTGTTTTCTTCCCTTTGGAGGACTATTGCTTTTGTGTCTGTAAATTGTAATGTTCTTTCCATTTGATACGACTATCTATAATCACACCTAAATATTTTGCAGCATTAGTTTCTTTAAGAATAGTATTATGGATAGAATATTCTGATCTAATTGGTGAGCGTTTGTTACATATACGCAACACTTGGCACTTTTGGGGATGAAATTCCATTTTCCGAGTTCTTTCCCACTCTTGTAAAGCGTTTAGATCTTCTTGAAGAATGCGTGTATCATTTTTGCTTCTGATTGTTCTATATACTAAGCTGTCATCTGCAAAAAGCCTTATAGTAGTTCCAGGAGAGAGATTTCTACTTATGTCATTTATATAAATTAAGAAAAACAAGGGCCCCAGAACAGTTCCCCGTGGTACACCTGACAAGACTGGTTTACAATGGGATGACGACCCTTCCACAACAACTTTCTGCGTTCTCCCAACGAGGAATGATCTAGCCCATTTTAGCAAAGAACCGCCAATGCCGATGTGTTCTAATTTAAGCAGCAGGCCTCATGGTCAACCTTATCAAAGGCTTTAGAAAAGTCTAATAAAATTGCATCTATTTGCTGTCTATTGTTAAGACAGTTATTAAAATCATTGAGAGTTGTTATAAGTTGAGTATCACAACTCCTTCGCTGTCTAAAACCATGCTGGGCGTTATTTAAGAAGTATATTTGTCAAGATGGTCCATTATGCTACCATATATTATGTGTTCAAGTAGTTTTGCTGATATGGATGTAAGAGATACAGGTCTATAGTTCTGAATCTGTCGTGTCTCATCCAGAGGCCATTGCGAAATGGCATCTTCTTTCTTCTTCGTCGTCGTTCGATCAGACAGGAACCCCAGATGCACTGACGAAGGCTGCCGTCCGGCGGAGGCCCTCCAGAGATCCGTAGAGTTTCTCCCTCATCCGTTGGTCAGCAAGCCAGGTCTCTGCTCTCAGGTTATGGTGTGTTGGACAGTCCTGTAGGAAGTGTTCCACTGTCATTGGGGCTGTACCGCAGAGGCACACTGCAGACTCGCCATTGCAGAACCTTGTGAACATGTGATGGTGTAGCCTGGAGTGGTCCGTCCTTAGCCTCACAATGTTTTCTTGGTCTGGTCTGGGTAGGAGGTAGTAGGCATCTGTCCGGTTGTAATCTGGATGTAGCTGAAGCCATATTTTCTTCTGCTTCTTCTTGATGATTGTCTTGGCCTCTTCATGGGAGATTTCCTGTTCCTCTTGTGTCTGCTGTCCTCCTTCCTTCGCCAGTCGGTCTGCCTCCTCATTGCCTGCTTTGTTGCGTGTGATGGTATCCACTGAATGATGGTTAGTTCAGTGGCCTGCTGCAGTCTGGCAAGGGCAGAGACAAGGGGAGTGAGATCCTTGTTCTTTGGGTTCTGTACAGCCTGCAGTACTGACAATGCATCAGAGAAGATGATGACTTTGGGATGCATGGCCTCTCTGTTCGCACACAGTGTCTCCGCTGCTGTCTGCAGTGCATCTGCCTCAGCTTTGTAGTTCGTAGAGAATTTGCCAGTGGGGATGGCTTGTCGGACGTTCCAAGCCCTCCTGTTCCATCCTTCAAGGTTAGGAATATTCCTCCACCTCCGTTTCTGGTAGCCTGTGCTGAGCTGTCCCGTGTATGCATACGTCCACAGCTCCTTGGGATATGCCTGTTCCATATGGTCTGGAGCTAGTGCTTTCTTCTCTGGTCCTGACTGTCTGCCCTTTGGGAGAATGCCTGGGATTGTCTCTCTGACTTCCGGAAACTGGTCCCTTCTCCAAGCGGGTATAGAGCTGTGTGTTGGGATCTGCTTGTTCCCTTGCTGTAGCAGTTCAGGGTCCTGCCTCTCGAGTCTGCGAGCGTTGTGCACAAAACTGCTGCGCTTCAGTCTGCACTTGGTTGGCTCTGACATTGTTTTGTTCATGGGGTGATTCTTCATCCTCTTGAATTTGGCAGCCTGGGTGAGGACTATGGCATCTCTCCTGTTTTCAAGGCTCTGTCAGAGTTTCCATGGCTTGGGTCGGGGTTGATTTGAGGGTACCAGTGATGATCCTGGACGCCTGGTTCTGGACCTTGGCAACTTTGTCTAGGTTGGTCTTGGCTGCTGTCCCCCAGGCAGCTGTGCCATATTCTAGGACAGGTCTCACTCGTCCTAGGTACAGTTTCTTCTGGATGTTGTGGTCGGCTCCCCAGGAAGTTCCTGATAACTTCTTCATCAATGCCAGACGTAGCCTGGCTCTTTCTGTACACTTGATCTGTTGTCTCCAAGTCATCCTGGGGTCAAATGTGACTCCCAAGTAAGTGGATGACTTATCCTGTGGGAGGACGTGACCATTCACCTGGAGGCGTGCACTCTGCTCTTTTGTAGCCAGGCTGAAGATGGTGTATGTGGTTTTTCTGGCATTGATGGTTACGGGCCACTTTTTTGTCCATGTCTCGATCCTCCTCAGGGCTTCCTGGATCCTTACAGTGGCTGTTGTTATGTACTGCTCAGAGCACCAAATGGCAAGATCGTCTGCGTAGATTGCGCCATGGATCTATGCAGGGATGTCATCGAGGATGTCATTCATGAAGATGATGAAAAGCGTAGGGGAGAGAACTCCGCCTTGTGGAACGCCTTCCTTCGTGGTCTTCTGTTTGCTTTGGTGCCTTCTGTTCTGTACCCGGGCTTTTCTGTTGGTCAGGTATTGGCTGATCCAATTGTACATGAGACCTGAGATACCGTACTGGTGCATCTTCAGCTTCAGCCTATTCTTCCACATCTTATCAAGGGCCTTTTCCAGGTCGATCCAGACTGTGATGGTGTGCTTCTTGTCTTGTAGTGCATCCTGTACTTCTTGTGCAATGTAGGCGACCTGGTCTTCAGTGGATCGATGTTGCCTGAATCCTGCCTGCTTGTCAGAGATGATCTCTTTCTTCTCCAAGTACCATGTCAGCCTGTTGTTGACTAGCCTTTCCATGAGCTTCCCTACGCAGCTGGTCAGACTGATGGGTCTGAAGCAGTCCCTTTTTGTAAATCGGGATCATGATAGCATCTCCATGACTGAGGTACTGACGCATTTTTCCAGCTGGCGTTGAAGATGTTGAGAAGGGTTTTCTTTGCTGGTGGCCCCAGGTGTTGTAACATCTCATTTGTAATGCCATCAGGTCCTGGTAATTTCTCTTTCTGCATCTGCTTTATCCCTTCCTTCAGTTCTTTTTCTGTGAAGAGTTCTTTCATCACTTCTTCCTCTGTGTTCATGTCTTTGTAGTGTTTCTGTTGTTCCAACACTTCCTTCTCTCTATCTTTTGGAACTTTGATGTTGCTGATCCTTTCAAAGCTGCTTATGAGGTGGTCTGCAGCCTGCTTTCTAGTGAGGGTCTCTTCATTGTCTTCTAGAACGATTGGTGAATTGGACGTTCCTTCGTCGTTCATTGCTTTGGTAAGTTTCCACAGTTTTGCTCCATCGTTCTCCAAGGTGAGATTTTCTGTTTTCCTCTTCCAGTTGGTTCTTGCTGCCTGGATGAAGGCCTTTTTGTACGAGGCAGTTCTTTCCTTTAGGTTGATGTTGTTTTCTGTTGATGGTTCCTTCTCTGCCTTTTCTCTTGCTTCGTTCGCTTGATCTTCCAGCTGTTGAAGTTCTTCAGTTCAGTAAAGCCTGTAGTTCTTTCTGGCTCCTCTTGGTGTCACGGTTCACCCCAGTTGAGGGTGACCAATGACGAGGCGCGTGGGAAGAGGGAAAACCCGCAAATACCTAACCTCAAGCGCACAAATGAAACACCGGGCAAGAGATAGACAAACCACAACATTTATTCACATTAAACAGATATTGATGAGAGATGAAGAGACGGGGCCCTGACTAACTAGATAGAACAGTGGTGATACTAAATCCCCCACCCTAGCCCAATACAGCACCAAGGAGGACCTAATCACCCCACCTATCCCACACTACTGAAGCCCGCGGGGAAAAGGGAAATGTGGACAATGACAATCACATAAGAAAAAAAAAAACAGTCTTAAAATCTACCAGGAACTGTCTAAGGCTAACCACACAAATCTCTTGGACTCGAAGTCATTGAACTAAATTTCAAAACTTCTGTCAAGTGAGTTATATTCTACACTTAGCTTCGAAGTCGACACCTTCCTGCGGAAAGGCGGAGTGAAGGAGGAAATGGGGGAGGGGGTCTATGTATCACTTCACTAGATCAAACCACCCGAGCAGAAACGAGTTAAGATGTGTAGTTTAAAAGTCACGTTTGGCGACAAACCAACATCTCCATAAAAAGGCCTAGTAAAACTCGACTACCTCTGTTAAAATTCATGATCGTGGTACTGAAAGTGAATAGACAGTTTTACGCCACACTGTCAATGTTGTTTTGTTTGTTTGTTTGTTTTTGTTTTTCTAAATATACGTTTAACCCTCTGTAAAGTCACAAACTTAAATTATCACTCTACAGATACTGAGCACAAGATGACTCTTTTCAAAGAACATGCAATAATCTCCCGTGGCCAGATAACAGTGTATTTCGGTTTCTAAAGCTCTCTACATGGGAAATTCCCGATGAAACACATGGTGGCAGATAACGCCTGTAGCACAGTGCCGCACATGTAGAAAGTTTTACAGTAAGTTCGCTCTCCAACGTTCCATTGTAAATCAGTATGTCTTCTTTTTTTCTTTTTTTCTTTTTTTTTAGTCCCATCTTCAGTGCCACCTCAGTGGCATTGCACCCACACCACTCAATCCGACACCCCATCCACAACTACAGCCCCAGCACCGACAATGAACTGGAAGCTGCCAATGTCAAGTCGTCATGACGCAACCCACCGAAGGAGACGCTGCACTGCTGCCAAGTCACTCCGGTGGTGTTCAGTGCGCCTGTTCTGATCTAACATACTCAGGACACCACCTACTAAGCCTCCTACTGATGACAAAAATTGTTTAGCCGCGGAGCCGGCGTGAGTGAGTTCTCCCTCCGGAGAGGACTACCACGTACGTCTGTCCAACGACAGCCCCCATCAATTTGCCGATACTAGTGACCCCGACGGAATCAAACCAAGGCTATAGACGCGAAGAGGACATGAGGTAACCATGAGTCACCATGAGAGCAGGGCATGAAGGGCACAGAATGGTGAGAATAGGGATGATGAAGATGATCCTACGGATTTCCATTCTCTACTCTATGCTCTCTATGCTATGTACTCTATGCTCATATTATCGTTCATAACATTTTTCGGCATCTGCCAGGTCCGAGAGATACAGACACCTGCAGTTTTGGACCGGAAATTTGAGCAACACTGTCAGACACGCATCTGTTGGTGGATGAAACTCGACTGTGTGGTCCCAGTCTTTCCAACTGAGCCCGTAGCAATCTCAACCCTGGGTAGAAGCCGGTCGGGGCAGAAAAATCCCGCACGACTCCGCGACGCTAACCACTTCACCACGGCGGCTGGTATTAGTATGTCTTCTTTGTACCGACTGTCTTCCCATGGATGAGGTAAGGGAAAACCCGTCACAGGCGGCACTGGGGTGACTGTCAATCATCTCGTCTCTCACTCTTCTTCCTGAAGACACACACTAAGTCATGGACATTCGATCAGACTGACTTTTTCTCCACGATCCTCTTGCACAAGTCGAGCTCTGTGACAACGTTGTTCAGCCGACTGAAGGACACGTAGGGCCAGCGTGAGGAGGCCGAGGGATTCATCCTGGGCAGCGTGGAGGTCTGGAGTCTCTGGGAGGCCACCATGTGGCGGGGGAAGACGTTGATGTGCGGGTACAGCAGCTCCTGGCGGGACGTGAACTGCTGCCGGTGTCGGGCGGCCTCGCAGTCCGGGCACAGCCTTGGCCCCAGCAGGTCACAGTGGGCAGCACGACGACAGGACCACGGGGCCTGAAGGATCGAGTCTCCCTGCTCCATGGCAGTGTGGAAGGTGGACTCCGCCGTTGTCATGCGTGGACCCAAACACAGAGAAGGCACGGAGGCTTGCTTGGACTTGGTGAGCGAGGTGGCAGCCTCTTCCTGAACTTCTGGCCTGTCTGCCGTGCTGTCTGTCTGACACTTTGACCTTTCAGCATACTCAGCATGGTCGATGGTCCCAGCTCTCGAGTGTTTGGGAAGAGGGCCTGTGAGGCTGTTTGTAGGCAGGTGGCTGTCCTGTTTCAAAGTGCCGCTGACAGACATTGAATCCTCAGAAGGTTGCTGTGTGGGCGTCTCTCGCTGATCAGAATCGTGCTGCAACGATGGACCCAAGACGCCACCAGATGGACACTTTGACACAGTAAGATTGTGAGTGTCCAGCTGGTTACCATCATCATCGGCTTCTTCGGCCTCATCGTCCTGTTCTCCATCGTCATCTGAAGCATATTTACCTGTATCCATGGGGGCTGAAGGGGGAGGAGGGGGAGGAGGGGAAGGGGCCATGGCCAACCAGGGCGGAAGAGGTTGCGGGCCCAAGTTGATCCACTGCCGGCCACACCACCGACCTTCACGTGACCTCAGTGCACATGACAGCACCACGTTCAGCACGACCTTGGAGGGCACATGAGAGATCGTGTTCCTCCCTTCCACCCTCTCCTCTGCTCTCTCTGAGAGTACCGCAAAGGGATCATGGCCAGAGCGAGACACCAGGGGCTTCCAGAAGACGGGTCTGCCCTCAGGGATCCCCCCTGGTGCTCTGGGCTGGAAGGTAGGGCTCGGCGGCTTTCCGTTCAGAGGAATTTCGCCTGGACGACATCGGTTTTCTGGGGTCATGCCAGCCTGACCCCGGGATGGGAATCTGTCGTGTTCCTTTCTTGAGGCTGGTGTTGACAGCAGCCCCCAGGACAGCGGAATCCAGTGAACAGACGTCTTCAGGTCTGACCTGTCCTGTGACTTGGAGTCAGGATAATGCTGGTGAACTGTACGTATGACGTCAAATCCTCGTTCCAGTTCTTGTTCCTTTTTACTTTTTTCAGCACGCCACGACAGCGGCTTCTTCTCCACCCTCAGACTGCGATCCCTGGGACGATCCTTGGAGACCGGCGAAGGGTGCTGATCTTTGGAACGCCGCTTGGAGGTTTCTTTAGGGTTGAGATCCCTGGAACGATTATGAAACGCTCCTACAGGATAGCTATCCCTGGTGCGTCTTTTGGAGACTTCGACATGATATTGGTCCATGGGAAGACCACGTGAAGAGTCTGCAGGATCGTTATTCCGTTTAGGACGATCAGTGGTGACTTGTGAAAGGTACTGCTCCTTGGGGAGATGTCCAGAAGTTTCTGCGGGATTATTGGAGATGCTGGCAACAGACACCCTAGCACGTTGTCTCCCACGTTTGTTCTCCTCTTCAGTCACAAAGCCAGCAGTCAACTCAATGTGGCCTGATCCTGGAGACTCCCGAGTGGAACGTGTCTCTGGACTGTTGGGCAATGGTGTGTGCTGAGTAGTCTCGGGCGATGAGGGCAGGGTTGGAAAGACTGTGGGTGAGTCTTCTTTAACGTGGGTGTCTTGAGGCTCCTTCAGGTCATACTGAGTATTGGTTCTGTGTTCATTGTCTGAAACAGACATATGAGGTGTTAGTAATGCCCCTGACTTGTCTGTAACACACAGTGATTCTTCTCAAAACGGTTATGAGTGTATGTAAAATACTTCAATAGTGATCAAAATGGTGTGTCTTGTCTTCAGGAAGGACAGAGGAACCACTGATATAGTATTAGCTACAAGAGAGCTCCAAGAAAAATGTCCTACCCTATGTCGATCTGACAAAATCCTTCAATACTGTCAGTAGAGAGGGCCTGTGGAAGGTCATGGCCAGTTTTATACGAATGCCCCCCGAAATTCATCTCTATGGTGCGGCAATTCCATGATGGCATGCAGGCCCGAATCCAGGACAATGCAGAGACATCTTAATCGTTCTGTGTCACAGAAAAGCATGGTTGTGTTTTGGCACCCTCTCTGTTCAGCATCATGTTTTCTGCAATGCTTACTGGTGGCTTCAGATAAGGGGACTTAGGCATATATGGCAGGACAAAATCCCGGACACAGAGATGCTTGACCAACCAGGCCTGCCTAGCATCCACACCATCCTGCTGCTATCTCAGCTTCGATGGACAGGTCATACAGCTCGCATGCCAGACCACTAGCTACCCAAGAGACTCTCCTATGATGAGCTGTAACAAGGAGTGCGTTCCCGTTGAGGTCAGAAGAAACGCTTCAAAGACACTCTCAAAACATCCATGAAAACGTATAACATCAACCCTGACACATAGGAAAAAACCTGCTATGGGTTGAGCTAGATAGCGCTACTCTATCCACAACAGCGCCAATACATGTGAAGAAAGGACAGCTGCAGCACAACAAAAGCGACAGGCAAGGAAAGCCCGTGCCAGCAATCAAGAGCAGGTCTCCCACATTGCCTGTCCAAGCTGTCACTGCACATTCTGTGCACGCATCGGCTTGATCAGCTACCTGCATACACACAAATCGTCTCAACCCCCCCACCCCCCCACCCCACCTTCCCCTCAACCCCAAGAAGGGGTCCCGTCGACTCGACGAACACATGTGTTGTCTGCACGACGCATTGACTTCGAATAGAATAGTCGTTTGTGTCAGCAGCTTGCAAGGAAAGTGCCTTGAATGGCTGTGTTTGTTAGCAACATATACAAAAGTATGGAACGGCGATGTTTTTACAACATAAACAGAGAGTGGTCAAAATGGCGCTGTTTCGTCTGTAACACACACAGAGTAGTGGGAATGGCCCTGTTTCGTCGGCAACATACACAGAGAGTGGTCAGAATGGCTCTGTTTCGTCTGTAACATACACAGAGAGTGGTCAGAATGGCCTTGTTTCGTCTGTAACATATACAGAGGGTGGTCAGAAACCCTCTGTTTTGTCTGTAACATACACGGAGAGAGTGGTCAGCATGGCTCTGTTTTATCTGTAACATGCACAATGATTGGTCAGAATGGCTCTGTTTTGTCTGTAACATACACAGAGAGTGGTCTGAATGGCTCTGTTTTGTCTGTAACATACACAGAGAGTGGTCAGAATGGTTCTGTTTTGTCTGTAACATACACGGAGAGAGTAGTCAG
>CM031610.1:8479766-8499766 GCA_018398815.1 Conus ventricosus
CAAAAGGATTAATTCACAGCGGACTTTTTTTTTAAAAATCAAACTCGGGCTCCAATACAGTAATTTAGAGATGATAGTATTGAAATCAAATCTGTGACATGATTGATATACAGGGGCATATATCAGGCTGTGGAAAGGACAGAACGCTTTCCGTTAACATGGCGGCGATTCAAATTTGAATGGCCATGACGTCACTGTCTGCAGTAAGTAGGCTACTGGGCCGCTGGTCACTGTGTTGTAGAGAGAGAGAGAGAGAGAGAGAGAGAGAGAGAGAGAGAGAGAGGGGAGAGGGACGCAGGAGGAGAGACAGACCAGACAGACAGACAGACACAGACAGACAGAAAGAGAGATAGCACAAACAGAGAGGTTTGTGGTATGTGAGTGAGAGAGAGAGAGAGAGAAGAGAGAGAGAGAGAGAAGAGACAGACAGACAGACAGACAGACAGACAGACAGAGAGAGAGTGACAGACAGACAGACAGACAGAGAGACAGAGACAGTCAGAGAGAGAGAGAGAGAGAGAGAGAGATGACAGACAGACAGACAACAGACAGACAGACAGACAGACAGAAGAGAGAGAGAGAGGGAGAGAGAGAGAGAGAGAGAGAGAGAAGAGAGAGAAGGAGAGAGAGTGACAGACAGACAGAGAGACAGAGACAGAGAGAGATAGAGTTAAAAGGCGAAAGGAAACAAAACAAACCAAACACAGCGGACAACAAAGAACAGCGTCGACAGAACTAAAAACAAAACAAAAAAGGACTGTGAATTTTACCTGTGGACTGCATTTCTGCACCTCCTCCTCTGTCCCACACACAGTCATGTCGGAATCCGCCACCATGAAACCGCCAAGCACCACTGGACGGTCCCCAACACAGCGACTGTCCACAGCACACAGGTCACCTCAGGCACCCACTCCACTTGAGCGGTGTCCACCTCACCCCGAGTGCCTGCTAGCGCCCTCGGCAAACTCTCCACAATGTGCACCATTAGCTCAGGACGCGCCCTGTGGACGTCGGATCTGATCACCAGACGCTGAGGAATCGTCCTCGCTGAAAATCCGACTCGAAGAACTCCACACTATCATCGTCAGTCAACAGCCGTTTGTTGGGTTCAAAGTTCACCACACAGCGTTTATAAAGGTTTTAGTTTTTTCCTCCCGATTTCAAAACAGGATTTAAAGTTCAAGATGTTGTTGTTCGCGGTATTTGAGAACTGTGGAACACATTTCAGCTGCAGCTTTCTGCTCTCTCCTAGGAAGAAAAGCCACGGTTAATACTAGACAAATGTTGGATGCTTTTCGGACCCATATTGAAGATAACATTTCATCATTAATACGCACATTCACAGTGGCATCTGTTTACAGTTTGTAACCTGTCACGGCTCATGATTTCGCATTTTCGCTGCGACAGTGTTCCATTTATGTGGTCGCACTAGTTTAAACTTGTCTTTTGAATTATTTTCGTGTTGTTGTTTTTTTAACGTGATGTTATTTTCGCTTCAAAATAAGTACGTCACATCTATTATGATCTGTATGATCGATGATTCGCAGTTCAATTTTTTTTAACGCCGAGAACTTGGTCATTTTCGTGGAGGAAACAAACAAAACAAAGTACACATTCATGCCAAAGCGAAACCCGGGGGACAGGCCTGGCTACTGCAAGTAAAACAGCGGATACCTTACTTACATCCGAGAACTATACTCTCCGTACCACGCTAAGCGTCCTAGCCAGAGGACGGACGTCAGAACCAAAGTCCCCAGGCGCCGTGAGGTTGCGTTTTGTCTCCCCTGTTTTCCAATGACTCGCTGTTGTTATTTTTCAGCCCTCCCCGTGCACCAGGGCCGACGTCAGGCTGCATGTCACGTGGTCACGCGTCAGCTGAAGCAGCACGTGGGAAAGAGGTCACGAGTGCGTCACCTACGTCAGCGAACAGGGCCAGCCAGGGTTGTAGGGGCAGCCTGGCCCCGCCTCGCGCCACTGTGGTGATACCCTCAGGGGCCGTAGAGATGGCTCTGTAGGTTTGTCATGTCATGTCTTGTCATCTTGCCGCGAGTGTACATTATATATGGTAAGCACGTATCTGCGCAGATGAATGGTGTGTGTGCTTGTTGATATGATGGTATTATATCTATGTGATGGTGTACTGGTTTTTTGTTTCATCCGGAACCCACGTGCATCGTTCGTCGAAGGGGCTATGGGGGCCCATCCACCGCTTTCGGTTCCTCTCCAGGACCTGTACTGCTGCCATTCAGGCCCAAAGTGGTCATCTGTCTGTCCATATCATCTGTTCGTTTATTCACCCGTTTTCCTTCTCTCTCTCTCTCTCTCTCTCCTCTCTCTCACTCTCACACACCACACACACACCCACACACACACACACACAGAGGGTGCAAACCACAGGCTTTACCAACCATTAACTGTCCTCCTCCCCCCCCCCCCCCCCCCCCCCACCCACCACCACCCCGGTAATGCTGATGCCCTTTTAATTGCCCTCAAACCGAGTTCGCTTTCGGTGCAAGTTAAACAGTGATGGACAGCGTTTGATGATTTATGGCTTTTAAATATTTATATGCTGCTCCCAACTCTTTGAAGTGTGTGTGTGTGTGTGTGTGTGTGTGTGTGTGTGTGTGTGTTGTGTGTGTGAGAGAGAGAGAGAGAGAGAGAGAGAGGAGAGAGGAGGAGAGAGAGAGAGAGAGAGAGAGAGAGAAGAGAGAGAGAGAGAGAGAGCAAAAATGTGTTATTATGGGTAAAATGAATCAGCGATAGCTTGTTTATACCATGCTCTTATCGAAAGAGAGAGAAAGAGGGGGGGGGGAGGAAGGAGGGAGAGAGAGAGAGAGAGAGAGAGAGAGAGAGAGAAGAGAGAAGAGAGAGAGAGAGAGAGAGATGAGAGAGAGAGACGGACTGGCAGACGGACAGACAGATGAAGAATATGTGAGCGTATGCATGTCTTCTTCAAAAATTCGCTTACGAACGTGTACACGCATACTCGCATACTCATATACGGAAGCCCCCCCCCCCCCCCCCCCCCCCCCCGTGCACACACACAAAACGTATGGGCACGCGCGCACACACACAAACGTATGGGCACACACACACACACACACACACACACACACACACACACACACACACACAGAACAAGCAAACTGAGACAGTCAAATAGAGAACTGCACCGATCTGACTAGTGTCAGTAGACCCTATGACCTTTTAAGAGTGAGAGAGAGAGACAGACAGGCAGAGACAGACAGAGAGACAGACACACAGACAGAGACAGACAGACAGACAGAGACAGAAAGAGATGTAGTCATCAGACTGGTTGTAGAAAGGTTTCCTACCAAGGTGTCCCGTGTGGATTGGTCAAAGCGTTTGCCTGCGGAGAGGACAGCGGTGTGTTGGAACCACACGTCAGCACAGACTGTAACGGCTTGACCAACCCTCCTTGTCCACTCAGGGGGAAATGGGCACTTGATCCGTAGAGATAAGTGGATAATGTTGCTTCGAGCCCGGCCGACCGCCAACGGCCGTATCAGGGCTGTCACCGCGTTGAAGTCAACTTACAAGTCATTAAAATAAAAGGCTCACTCACACAACCCTTTAAATTACACCTTCTAAAAACACACCGGAAATTTGCTAAAGACATTTTTTTTTAAACCGTAAAATCTTAATTCAGATGAAAGATGTTCATCTCTTTCCAGAAATTGAAAGATGGACATCAGGCGGGACATGTCTGAACAAGGCATCATGCAGTGTCTGCTGTCAAGTGTCTTTGTCCCACAGTATGCCAGTCCCCACACTCTAAAAGAATGGACCTGACTCAGCTCAGGGAAGGTGAAAGAGGGCGGAAGGAGAGGGTCAGACTCCGCCTTCCGCCATGCCGCGCTCCACACACCGTGAACCTCTGACAGGCCACTGCCCCAAAGACCTGGAGGCTTTGAGACTTGGACCTTACACTTTTTTCTTCAGATAAAATCAAGAAACCATTTCTGTTAAATCGACGTTGAATGAGATCTAGCCTACGTTACAACATCAGCTGTCCGGCGGTGTGCAGGACAGGGAACAACACTGCTTGTTCTTGCCTTTGATGACACCGCTAACAAGTCATCCATCCTTTTATGCTGAGGACAAGATGAAAGTGCCGAGTCGTCCCGAGTCTTGAAAACACGCTTTCGTATAAAAAATTCTCTCTCTCTCTCTCTCTCTCTCTCTCTCTCTCTCTCTCGTGTGCCTGTGTGCGTGCGTGCGTGTGTGTGTGTGTGTGTGTGTGTGTGTGTGTGTGTGTGTGTGTGTGTGTGTGTGTGTGCGCGCGCGTGCGCGCGCGCGCCTGCGTTTTTGTGTATGTGAATGCGCGTGTGCGAGTGTGTGCGTGTATATATATATGTGTATGTGTTCGTGCGTGCGTGCAACTGTGTGTGCTTCCGTGTGTGTGTGCGTGCGTGCATGCATGCGTGTGTGCGTGCATGCATATGTGTGTGTGTGTGTGTGTGTGTGTGTGTGTGTGTGTGTGTTCGTGTGTGTATGAGCGCGTGTACTTACGCATGCGCACGCATACATGTACGTACACGTTTAACGGGGGGAAAAAAAGCACCAGAAGATTTAACCTTCAAACAGGCGAATGTTACACATTCCAGACACACCTCGCCACAGTAAACCTTTTCACTAATCGTTTGACCGATTCCTTGACCAAGTAATCCGCCCAGACGCCAGAGGGCTCACACCTTCAATCAAAGAGAAAGGCGACGGTGAGAGGAGATGGGGAAAGGGGGGGGGGGGGGGGGGGGGTTGTCAGTGGATCATTTAAGTTGGAACATTCCCGTGTGAAATAAAAGAAACAGCAGTTTACCTCCCTAGAAACTGCAAGCAGCGTAAATACCGCCCCTGACTAAATGCACCCTCACGGATGCTGAGTTGAGCGACGACTTCCTGTGGGGCCGTATCGTCGCCGATCTGCTTCCTATGTATAGAATGGACCCGGACACTTTTTTAAAAGCCGACGCCAAGCGCAGACAGATGAGTCCATTGTCTGAAAGGCGGATGTTTTGAGGGTGCAGAATGCGGTTCAGTGTAGTTCAGGGCGCGAAACAATAAACGTGGTGACGACCTTTAGTTGAACCCGTTTGAAAGGCTCTCCATTATTATGTGTGTCTGAGTTTGAAAGGCTCTCCATTATTATGTGTGTCTGAGTTTGAAAGGCTCTCCATTATTATGTGTGTCTGAATGTGTGTGTGTGCGTGTGCGTGCGTGCGTGCGTGCGTGTATGCGTGCGTGCGTGCGCGCGCGCGCGTGTGTGCGTACGTGTGTGTTTGTGTGCCTGAATGCGTGCGTGTGTGTGCATGCGTGCGTGCGTGCGTGTGTGCGTATGTGTGTGTGTGTGTGTGTGTGTGTGTGTGTGTGTGTGTGTGCGTGTGTGTGTGTGTGTGTGTGTGTGTGTGTGTGTGTGTGTGTGTGTGTGTGTGTGGTAGGCGTATGTGGTGTGCGTGCGTGCGAGCGTGCGTGCGTGTGTGTGTGTGTTTCTGAAATCTAGGTATGTAGCACTCACAGTATAGATGTAAATTTATTCGAAATTTTCATATACACTTCAGCCTCAACAATTTGGAACGCACAGCAATCAATTCGTCAAGTTGTGTTCGCATCTTATGTCTGGTAACATTACCACTCTATGTTTTGGTCTAGATAGCTCACATGTAAATAAAATGTCGCTTCCAAAATATAATCACTCTCCTTTATCATCACAATGGCAGTTGTCCTAGTGGACGACCATTAACTTGGTATCGTACTGACTCCACTTAACAGTTCACCTGCATCAAAGTAACTATGACTACTACTACCACTACTACCGCTGCTGCTAGTGCTGCTTCTACAACAACTGCCACAGCTACCACTATTACTACTGATAGCACTGCTACCACGACTAGGACTAGGATCGCTGCTGCTGCTGCTAGTACTTCTACTACTACTACTACGACTACCACCACCACCACATCACCACCACCACCACCACTACTACTACTACTACTGTAACTACTACTACTACTACTACTACTACTTCAACCACCACAACCATTACTACTACTACTACTGTAACTACTACAACTTCTACCACCACCACCACTACCACTACTACTACTACTTCTACACTACCACTGTAACTACTACTACTGCTACTACTTCAACCACCACCACCACCATTACTACTGCTTCTTCTACTACTACTACTACTTCTACTACCACTACCACTACTACTACCACTACAACAACTGACAGTAGTATCTACAGGGGCCGATATTCACACGACACGGTCGATAGGTAAAACAACATGCTGGTAGGTTATGAATAATATTGTACAGTTAGAAGGGGAAAAAAGTTTCAGTTCAAAACGTTTTAGAGCCAAGACAGATGAAAAGACCGGTAAAGCAGAAAAGAGTGGACGACAGTAAAGAAAGGCAAAACGAATGCTTTTGTTATAAAAAAAATTTTTTAATCAGAATATGATAGAAAAGAACGTTAGCAGGACGGAACTTCCAGAAGGCGGGGACAGATTCTGTACTATAAAAAAAAAAAAAAATAAAAAGCTTCCGACATCCTCACGGCAACAACTTAACCGTAAGATGTATGGCTCTCATACACATCATCGCAACTGATGTCATCGACTGAAAAAAAAAAAAAAGCAGCAACAGGTTCGAGTCTAGGGTCTGTTTGTCCCCCACCTTGGAACGCTCTCCTTGCCCCAAGGGAAGTAACTCGATTAGACCGCTGGCCAAGACGTGCAGAGAAAACAGTCACCGCCTGTTTCGGAGCGTTTCTTCTCAAAACGCAGCCTGGTCGACATTTCACCATCCACGAAAATACAACAAACCAATGTTCATCTTTTTACCTCTTCACTTTATGGTCATTGCACAAGTAATAGTCCAAAGCGTTCATATGGAAAAATTCATGCCCGCAATGTGACATATACCCCGTTATATTTGTATTGAAAATGGACTTTCAAATACAAACGATGGCAAAAAAAAAAAAAGAAAAACAAAAACTGAACAGACACAAAAGCAATAGTCCTCCAAAGGGAAGAAAACAGTATAGAAAAATCACAATACCACTCATCTAATTTTCGGCCACGTGGCCTTTTTCAAGAGAAAAAAACAAAAACAATGCAACTATGTAATGTCCATCTCCGGTGACTGGTCAGGGCAAAGAATTGACGTCATAAATATCTTACGCAATTTCTGACATCATAATGTGTGATGTCATCAACAAGGGAACAAAAAAAAAAAAAAAAAAAAAGGGGAAGGGGTGCAAGTTGTGTCTGTGTGTAACCACA
This sequence comes from Conus ventricosus, assembly GCA_018398815.1. NCBI lineage: Eukaryota > Metazoa > Mollusca > Gastropoda > Neogastropoda > Conidae > Conus > Conus ventricosus. Next base: position 8,487,079 of record CM031610.1, read on the forward strand.
CAGTAACCAATGTACTCCAAAAACATAACAATACGCAAGTTGTGTGTGTGTCTGTGTGTAGTTATACAGTAACCAATGTACTCCAAAAACATAACAATACGCTCCATAAATCACAATGAAACTGCGACCATAGTCCTGTCTGTGACTGTGCATGGCACAGTCTGAACATGACTGAACAGTCTATATATAAGCTTATTAAACAAAACAACAATACAGATATTATTCCTTCGGAGGAGAGGACGGAGTAGTTCCGTTCCATTGGCCGAGTCATTGTAGTCTTGTGGAACGACTGGAGAGAGAACGGTCATTATAACAGAAAATTATTTCTATATATATGTCGTCACTTTTCGTTCCACAATACGCATGACAACTTACTCAATACAGTTTGGTTCCTCAAGCTTTTCACTGATTCATGTTATCACCAACAATATATATATATATATATATATAGAGAGAGAGAGAGAGAGAGAGAGAGAGTTTTTTTCTTTGCGGAACGACCGGGGCTGAAGACGAACACCGTCAACTCGGGATCACAGCATAAATCCTAGGACTATAAAAGAGAAGGCGACACACGGTGCTCCATCTTCAGTCTGGCTCGGTCTGCAGACAGTGCACATGTTGTTAAAGAACTCTTCTTCAGACCATCACGACGCGTGCCATCCGGATCTTCACTACGTTTACAGTGATCGACCGGAACGTGTTCACCTTAAAGAAGTCAACAGAATGGGAGAGCGAAAAAGGTATCCCCATTTAACTGGTCTCACCAGTATAATAATAATAATAATAATAATAATAATAATAATAATAATGGGGATTTATATAGCGCCTTCCACGGCACAAGGCGCTTTACAAAGGCAGAAAAAATACAAATTGCAAATGTAGAGAAAATGCAATGAAAAACGGCTCAGAAAATGAAAAACAAAGGCTCTCTTCCATTCTCTCCCACACGCACACACACTCTCACGCACAGACACACAATACACAAGAGCTGCAACAAGCACAAACTATTAAGCGATCCACAAAAACAACAAGAACAACAAGAGTCAATCAACTATCTGGTAATGACTGTCTTCTTAGTATTGTTTGAAAAGGTGGGTTTTCAGGGAGGTTTTGAAGGAAGAAAAGGTTTGAGAATGTCTTAAGTCATAGGGGAGTTTATTCCAGAGTTTGGGAGCTGCGTATGAGAAAGCTCGTTCGCCATGCTGTTTACGATGGGGACGGTAACTGGGGAAGCGGAAGGTCCTGGTGTCGGTGGAGGAGCGGAGCGTTCGTGATGGGACATATACTTGAAGGAGATCGGAAAGATAGGCAGGGGCATCGCCAGTGAAAATCTTGAAGCAAAGACAACAACATTTGTATTTAATTCTTTCTTCAACGGGGAGCCAGTGCAACTTTTTCAGGAGAGGGCTGCAGGGTTGGGTCCTAGGAGATTTGCAAATGAGACGGGCTGCAGAGTTCTGTACAGATTGAAGGGGTTGGATGACAGTTGAGGGACAGCCAAGGAGAACACAGTTGCAGTAATCTAGCCTTGAGAGGATGTAAGATGAAACGAGAGTTTTTGTGGCGTCTTCAGTGAGATAGGGTCGAATAGCAGCAATTCGTTTAAGTTCCATGTAAGCTAACTGACAGGTTTTTGTGACATGCTGTTTCATTGAGAGGTCACTATCAAGGAGAACACCAAGGTCGCGAACAGTGTTTGAAAATTCAATAGTGCTGGAACCTAATGTCAAAGAAGAAGGGAGCAGATCAGGGCCGTGATGTGACTGCTTTGAAAAACGGATGGCTTCAGTCTTCTCACAGTTTAATTTAAGTATTATTACAGTCATCTGAATACTGTTGAGACTTAGTGTTCGATACCTTTTTGATTTTTTCAATCATTTCATTTATTGACTGGGTTCTTCCAATATGAAAGAGTTTGAATACTGGTAATCGATGAAAAGGAGGCAGTAGATTATAGTGTTGATTTCTATATTTCATCGTTTGAAACAGTAAAGGCCTTGTATCTGATTCTTTCTGAGTGGCGTCTTTGTTTCTGTGGGTATGTGTGTAGTGCACGGGTCATTGAAGTATTGTGGGTCGCCTCTCACTTTGGTTGAAGGTCAGACGTTGCAGGTCCCCGCATAATCACATGACCACTATGTCACGGTCAAAATAAAACCCAACCAAAGTCGTGGTCCAGGTTGTTTGACATAAGCTCAAACTCAAATATTCTGAGCGCTAGGCAGACGAGCCCAACGTGTCGGGTCCAGCCAATTAAGCATAGCTGAGAGGCCCCACGGAGACGGTCTGTCCAGCCAGACGGACTAAGTAGCTGACCGACGCCTCGATGTCTGGTCAAACGAGTCTCGACGCCCGGATCAGACTCATCCAGCCAATTGGGCACAGCGAGGAGGCTAATCCTAATCCTCCACGGAGACGGTCTGGTCCACCCAGACAGACTAAGTAGCTGACCGACGCCTCGATGTCTGGTCAGACGAGTCTCGACGCCTGGATCAGACTCATCCAGCCAATTTACGACGTCGCCGGAATGAAGAGAGGGGAAGGTAGTGGGTGGTGGGGGTGAAATCAAGCTAATCAATTAAATGACCAATTGACCACCACAGAGAGTAAGGCGTGTAGGCGTGACTGTCATGATTTGAATATCCAATGGAATTAGAGGGAGATAACTTCGGGTACGAGGCGGTAAAATACTGACAATGGTACTCGCCCTTTGACAGATGAGTTTCAAGATAGATAGGGATGCGGGAGTGGAGAAGGGGAACGAGAGGAGGAACGAACAGAGAGAGAGAGAGAGATGAGGAGGTTCTGGGGGTAGTCTCTACACGAGAGGAAAGGCAGAGAGATGAAGAGAACGGGGAAGAACGAAGAGAGACAGAGAGAGAGGAAGAGGTTCGTGTAAGCTCTGACGAGAGAGAAGCAGAGAGATGAGGGGAGGAGAGAAGGAGAACCAAGTTGAGAGATTAGCATGAGATAGTCTGCAGAGGAAGGACTGAGGAGAGATGTGGAGAGAGAGAGTTGCTAACTAATGAAGAGGAAAAGAAAGAAAAGAAAAAGAAAAGAAAAGCAACCATGTCCATTTGATAGAGCAGACTAGAAGAGAGAGAGAGAGAGTGCAATGCGTTAATGCAGGAAGGAAGAAAGGAGAAACAGATCGATGTTGATAGTCACTGTTCCACCTTAACCGGGGTTCGACCTCATACCTGGCAGCGTCACTTCGTCAAGCAGAACCACAGACCAACGCCAGTGCCAGCAGTCTAACCTGACCAGGCGCCAGCAGACCAAGACCAGTGCCAGCAGTTGTGTCGTGCGTGTGAAAGTGACAGTGAAAGAAAAAAAAAAAAGGAAAAGAAAAGACAGTGATTCGTGAATAGTTAAGATCACCTGGCCAGGTAAAGTAGAAATCTATTTATACCCGGGTTAGTTAATGATGATCTAGATGAATGATTTTGTGAAGTTCAGGAAAGAGAGAATGTTTTATTTGGTTTGATTCCATATGCATTGATGTTTCTTTCTATGACCATGTGTAGTAAAGTTGTAGACTTTACTAGTGGTTTGATGTGACGAATGCATGATTATGAATGAGATCGTAAGCAAGCTGTGAGTGTGTTTGGCTGTGCGCTAGTCCTTCCTCATCGACATCACCCGAGGTTGACAATTTATTGGCGAGTTGCCAGGATATTCTGGCCCATTTATTATAATTGTTCAACTTCTCAGAGAGGAAGCTGGGTGGGATTCAAGTATTGTAATCCTAAGACAAGGGGTTGTCTTACTGTATGTTCCCAAGATAGTTAATACTAGGCTTGGCATTGCTTCCAAGATAGTTAATACTAGGCTTGGCATTTCAGCCCCAGAGTACTTATTTCGCACAGATTGCCTATAATTCGCTCTCATAGTTGGGTCAGGCGCTGGGCGTCTATAAAAACTAACTACGTTGTCCCAAGCTAATATTATCATTCATAGGATTGTGCTATTACGTCACTCGTGTCGGTAACCACCAGTTTGGCTGTCGTAGAGAAAAAAAAAAAAAATCTTGTTCCAAAAAAAAAAAGAAGATATAATGGCGGAAGAAAAGAACACCCCTATTGAACAACTTGTGAGTGTCGCTCGTGATTTAGGTTACTCAGGAGATGAGTTGCGTGCATTCGTCGAAAACCAACAAAAGATGGAAAGAGATGAACGCGCGGAAAGACGCCGTGTTGCAGTAGAAATAGCAGAGCAGGAAAGGACTAAAGCTAGCGCAGAGCAGGAAACAGAAAGATTAAGGATTCAGGCTAATGATAATCAGGCTAGGGAAACGCAGGAAACAGAAAGAATAAGGGAAGCGCAGGGAAACAGAAAGACTAAAGGAAGCGCAGGAAACAGAAAGAATGAAGCAGGAAACGGAAAGATTAAGGTTCAATTAGAGTTAGAGAAAGTGAGAATACAAAGGGAGACCACCGAGGATGGGAGTTCAGTCTCAGTGACTCTGTGCGCAGTTACGCCCCCGACCAAAGTTGCCCAAATTCTCTGAAGGGACCGATTCGATTGATGCATACATCAGTCGTTTCGAAACGTTTGCGACCAGTCAGGGTTGGCCTCCAGAAGAGTGGGCAGTCATTTTGTCAGCGCTATTGACGGGTAAGGCATTACAGATTTTTCACTGCATTGCCAGCAGAACAACAGTCTGATTTCGGCGCTGTGAAGGAATCGTTGATGAAAGGATTTGACCTCACAGAGGAGGGGTTCAGGAAGAAATTTCGTTCAGCTAAATTACAAGCAGGTGAGACGTACACTCAGTTTGGTTTCACGTTTAGATCACTATTTGAGAAGTGGTTAGAGTTGAGCGGTACGAAGAAGGAGTTCGCTGAGTTGAAAGAGCTAGTTATGAAGGAACAGATTTTGTCAGGTTGCGGCCCTGAGTTAACCATACATTTGAAAGAGAGACAGCCAGAGACAGCAGAAGAAGGGACATGTGGCGAGGGATTGTCGCATGAGGTTCCAGAAGGCAGCAGCCTTGCAAGAGGTGGATAAGGGTCGTCAAGGGAAACGACCTGCAGTGGAACCAACAGGGATCCAATCTGAAGAGGGTGGAGTGCAGCCTATGGCTAGCACTGGACAGCAGTCAGTGTCAGGGATGGATGGCACTAGGCTGAGTGGTTCGTTACCAGTGGAAGAAGGGTGGATTGGCCAGCAGAGGTGTGAAAGTGTTACGAGACACTGGTTGTTCATGCGGGGTAGTACGAACAACGCTGGTCGAGAAAGGGGATTTGACAGGGCAAATCCAGACCTGTACTCTAATCGATGGCACTGTGAGGGAGTTTCAGTTGCTAAGATAGAAGTAGTACCCCTTACTTCTCAGGCGAGTTGTCTGCGTTGGTGATGGAGAAACCCCTTCATGATTTGATCATTGGAAATATTCCAGGGGCAAGGGATCAGGGGATCCTGAGTTGTTGACTGCTACAGGGGCAGCGTTCAAACACGGGGCAAGAAGGAGAAAAGGTTGATAAACCGTTAGTCGTTCCAGCAAGGAAGTCAGGCTAGATGTGTCGCCTGATGAGTTTAGGGCAGCGCAGGAACAAGACCCTTCGCTCGTGAAGTCTTGGGAGTTGGCAAGAGGTGGAGAGAAGAGACAGGAGGTTAGAGGAGGTGAGACGAATTTCTTTTGAAAGGCGGGCTGTTGTACGAGTGTTCACCAAGGGGAAGACAGTAAGGTGACCACTCAGTTAGAGGTACCAGCAGGTTATCGTGACACTGTCATGTCAGTGGGTCACGAGTCGCTCATGGCGGGTCATCTCGGCACCCAGCAAAACAGCTGACCGAATCTTCGATGATTTTCATTGGCCAGGGGCAATGGCAGACATCAAGCGTTTCTGCATGTCATGTGACGTGTGTCAAAGGTCAGCCACAAGAGGGGTGAAGAGGAAGGCGCCTCTTAAACAGCGTCCTTTAATTGACACTCCATTCAGGAGGGTGGTGTTGACCTGATTGGCCCAATCGCGCCCTGTTCCAAAGGCGGGCACAGGTATGTGTGACGCTCGTGGACTACGCGACCAGATACCCAGAAGCAGTTGCATTGAAAGGCGTAGATACGCAACAGGTCGCTGAAGGGCTGGTAGCATCTTTTCTCGCGTGGGTGTGCCAGCACAAATTCTCAGTGACAGGGGGTCACAGTTCACCTCAGCGTGATGAAGGAGGTCAACAGGCTGCTAGGGATCACACAGCTTCTCACTACCCCATACCATCCACAATGCAATGGCTTGGTGGAGAGATTCAATGGTGTGCTGAAAGGGCATCTTAAAGAAGCTCTGTGAGGAAAGGCCAGCAGATTGGGACCGCTACATTCCAGCGGCACTGTTCGCCTACAGGAAGCCCCTCAGGAAAGCACAGGCTTTTCGCCATTTGAGCTGCTGTATGGGCGGACAGTTCGGGGACCAGTGTGCATTCTCAAAGAGCTGTGGTCTGGAGAACAGGAGTCAGAAGAGGTCAAAACCACTTATCAGTATGTGGTGGACCTACGCAATAGGCTAGAGGAGACATGTAAGGTCGCAAGGGAGAGTTTGCAGGAGGCTAGGGTCGTTCAGAAGAAGCAATATGACAGGAAGGTGAGGAAGCAATTCCTCAAGGTGGGAGATCAAGTCCTGGTACTGCTTCCCACGGGTCACAACAAGCTGCTGATGCATTGGAAAGGACCATTCACCATCACTGAAAAGGTCGGTCGGGATTACCGAATTGATGTGAATGGGAAACTAAAACTTTTCCATGCGAATTTTCTCCGCAAATATATTCAGCGTGAGACTCAGCACTATAGGCACAGCAGCAATCATTGATGAGGTGAAAGAGACCCAGCAGAAGGGGAGATTTTGTTGCCTAAGTTTCCAGAAGAGTCATACAGGGATGTGTCACTGTATGAAGGGCTAGACAGTAGGAGTTCCTAGGTTTGTTGTCGGAGGCGACACAAAGCAGCCGGAAAGAGGAAAGGTGGAGAAGATGATGAATTCAGAGAGACCAAGACCAAAACAGAAGTCAGGAGTCTGCTAGGTTTTATTGGTTTCTATAGGGAGTTTGTTCCAAATTTCGCAGCAATCACGAGTCCTCTCAGTGATTTGGTCAAAGCAGGGAAACCGGCAGTGGTCGAGTGGTCAGACGCTGCAGAGCAAGCACTGCAGACGGTGTTGGAAAGACTAGGTTCCCGTCCCATCTTGAAGCTACCAGATATGTCCAAACCATTTTTGTTGCGGACAGATGCATCAGGTGGTGGGATAGGTGCGGTATTGTTGCAGGAGCATGAAGGGGTCGAGTTTCTGTGAGGTATGCTAGCAGGAAAGTTGACAAAGTGTGAAGAAGGGTACGCAACGGTGGAGAAGGAGTGTTTAGCCGTTGTGTGGGCCGTGCAGAAATTCCACAAATACTTGTATGGGAAAGAGTTCGTGATAGAGACTGATCATCAACCACTCAAATTCCTGCAGGAGGCGCAGCTGAAAAACAGCAGAGTGCTGCGTTGGGCAATGGCATTGCAACCCTACAGGTATCGAGTCAGTACATTCCAGGTCGACAGAATGTCGGAGCTGACTATTTAAGCCGTGTAGTCTAGCAAGCTGCAACTCAGAGGAAGTCAGTCATATCCGGGGTGCTTTGTTGATAATAGGTGTTGATTACAGTTATGTTGATTGGATATGGGTTCATTCCCAGTTGGCTATGGTTCATATTTTTGTGTGAGATTTGTTCATGTAAATGTAGTTATGTTGGAGCATACAGTCGCTTGTGTAGTAATGCATTATTTGCAATAAGTGAGGATGGAGATTCCTCAGTGAAGTGTCATGGATCGTGATCATATTATATTGTGCTTTTCATAAGAATTGTGAAGAGAAGATATGGCAAATCCGCAGGTAGGGGAATTGCATAAGTGCGCACAGAGGTTGTTATAAAATGAGTTGAAATAACGCAAGAGCGCACGTCAATGATAACTCATTGGAGTGGTATTCACTAATGATATATTTTATAATTTATAAACCGTTGGTTGTAAAGTATTTTTCAAACTTTGAACGTGTAGCTGTGGTTCAGCAAATTCGGTTGGTGTCTTTTTTTTGTACCGTTGTTTTGAGACAATGCGTGGCATAGTCTTTTGCAAGGGGGAAATTGTCACGGTCAAAAATAAACCCAACCAAAGTCGTGGTCCAGGTTGTTTGACATAAGCTCAAACTCAAATATTCTGAGCGCTAGGCAGACGAGCCCCACGTGTCGGGTCCAGCCAATTAAGCATAGCTGAGAGGCCCCACGGAGACGGTCTGTCCAGCCAGATGGACTAAGTAGCTGACCGACGCCTCGATGTCTGGTCAAACGAGTCTCGACGCCCGGATCAGACTCATCCAGCCAATTGGGCACAGCGAGGAGGCTAATCCTAATCCTCCACGGAGACGGTCTGGTCCACCCAGACAGACTAAGTAGCTGACCGACGCCTCGATGTCTGGTCAGACGAGTCTCGACGCCTGGATCAGACTCATCCAGCCAATTTACGACGTCGCCGGAACGAAGAGAGGGGAAGGTAGTGCGTGGTGGGGGTGAAATCAAGCTAATCAATTAAATGACCAATTGACCACCACAGAGAGTAAGGCGTGTAGCGTGACTGTCATGATTTGAATATCCAATGGAATTAGAGGGAGATAACTTCGGGTACGAGGCGGTAAAAATACTGACCAATTGTACTCGCCCTTTGACAGATGAGTTTCAAGATAAGATAGGGATGCGGGAGAGTGGAGAAGGGGAACGAGAGGAGGAACGAACAGAGAGAGAGAGAGAGATGAGGAGGTTCTGGGGGTAGTCTCTACACGAGAGGAAAGGCAGAGAGATGAAGAGAACGGGGAAGAACGAAGAGAGACAGAGAGAGAGGAAGAGGTTCCGTGTAAGCTCTGACGAGAGAGAAGCAGAGAGATGAGGGGAGGAGAGAAGAGAACCAAGTTGAGAGATTAGCATGAGATAGTCTGCAGAGGAAGGACTGAGGAGAGATGTGGAGAGAGAGAGTTGCTAACTAATGAAGAGGAAAAGAAAGAAAAGAAAAAGAAAAGAAAAGCAACCATGTCCATTTGATAGAGCAGACTAGAAGAGAGAGAGAGAGAGTGCAATGCGTTAATGCAGGAAGGAAGAAAGGAGAACAGATCGATGTTGATAGTCACTGTTCCACCTTAACCGGGTTCGACCTCATACCTGGCAGCGTCACTTCGTCAAGCAGAACCACAGACCAACGCCAGTGCCAGCAGTCTAACCTGACCAGGCGCCAGCAGACCAAGACCAGTGCCAGCAGTTGTGTCGTGCGTGTGAAAGTGACAGTGAAAAGAAAAAAAAAAGGAAAAGAAAAGACAGTGATTCGTGAATAGTTAAGATCACCTGGCCAGGTAAAGTAGAAATCTATTTATACCCGGTTAGTTAATGATGATCTAGATGAATGATTTTGTGAAGTTCAGGAAAGAGAGAATGTTTTATTTGGTTTGATTCCATATGCATTGATGTTTCTTTCTATGACCATGTGTAGTAAAGTTGTAGACTTACTAGTGGTTTGATGTGACGAATGCATGATATATGAATGAGATCGTAAGCAAGCTGTGAGTGTGTTTGGGCTGTGCGCTAGTCCTTCCTCCATCGACATCACCCGAGGTTGACACACTATAAAACCACAGCAGGCGGCAATAAGAACACACAAAACAGTAAGATCATGTCGACTGGCAAGAAACAGAACAGCCAGACCAACTCTTGGACAGCACCCATCTCCGTCAAGGTTGAACGGGATCCTGGGCCCTTTGAACCAATTCGTGAGTTAATAAATATATTTTTGTTTGCTGGGGAAAGTAATTTCTGGTACAAACTAATAGTTATTTCCCACGCACTTGATGAAAGGAACATGAAAAAATTGGACATGCCAACAATTACATCATACCAAAGTTCTAATATTCTACGAAAATATATTCCTTCGCATTTAGCTACCATTCCTTAATAATTTCACAGCGTTCATGTTCCATGAAAAAAAAAATTACGATGGTAATTTTCCGGAACGGATCCACGATCCGTAGCCACTTCCAAATCCACCCTAAAATGGAACTGGGTTCACTCTGGGTCACCTCCCACCAAATTTCGATGAAATCGGATCAGGCGCTTTTGAGTTTCCTTGCCGGCAGTCAAACTAAGGTAAGAGAACCGATAGAGACAGGAGTAAACATAACGTTCACGCCGATGATAATTACTATTACTTCAGACAGTAGTACCAGCAATACGAACACTAGTACTGTACTGAACTTCTACTGCTCTGCTCTCCCTCCCCCCCCCCCCTTCTGCTCCTCTTCCTACGGTGCGTCACAGCCTGTACCAATCAATACACAGCCTTTCCTCACTAGCAAGGCCAACAGCTCAGTCGTGCACCGTTCACCTCACAGTCGCTTCCAGGGGACGTTACTCCGGTAGGAACAGAGGGCACGACCCACAGGCATTTCCTTCCTGTCACGTTTCAACGATCCACAACAAAGAACGGGAATGTAAGGAGTGAACACGAGCACGAGTCGAATCGGGGGAGAGAGAGGAGAGGAGAAGGAGAGGGGGGGGGGGGGGGGGGGGGGGGAGGGGGGAGAGAAGGGGGGAGAAGGAAGAAAAGGTTAGAGTACGGGAGAGAGATAGAGAATGGCTTCTTTTCCAAAGGGTGTCCCTCATGTCACCTGTGCACGGACGCCGGACAAGTATTAACCCCCCATGTCAATGTGGCCACCAGGATTTACACCGAAGATGCTGCACCTTGGTTAAAACAAACAAATGTTCCCAAAACTAAAGGGGAGAGAAGTTTAAACGATTTCGTCCAATTTTCTAAACTCATTTTTGACTTTTTAAGAACGAACCGAATCGGAGGTCAAAATAACTCTGTCAGCGCGGTCTTTTGGAGTCGAACAGCCACAAGTGTCACTAAAAAGCTCGAAAAACATTTCGATTCTTTTGAGACAATTACACTTCATTCCCCCTCTCCTCAGCAGCCTCCTACTCCCTTCCATCTTGGTCCGGCAGCAAGTCAAACCATGGCGAGAGAGAGAGAGAGAGAGAGAGAGAGAGAGAGAGAGAGAGAGAGAGACAGAGAGACAGACAGACAGACAGACAGAGGCAGACAGAGACAGACAGACAGATATGAAAAGAGTGATACAGACAGGCATAGACACACACACACACACACACACACACACACACACACACACACACACACATACACACACGCACGCACGCACGCACACGAACACACATATGTATGTATGTATGTATATATATAATATATATATATATATATATATATATATATATATATATATATATATATAGAGAGAGAGAGAGAGAGAGAGAGAGAGAGAGAGAGAGAGACGTCTTAAATGTCACTGATCTCGTGTTTTCTCATGTTATGAAAAGAAAAAAAAAATCATCCAGCCTCCTAAATCCCAACCTGGTAAATAAGCTATTAACATGGTGAGACAGGAAGACACGGATCATTGTGAATGGAAGGAACAAGAGACTCTGAAGGCAGAACCCCACAATTCAGCTGACATCATCAACACCACAGCCGTCCATCACAGCCATCAGGATCACGGAAAACCCGACAGGCCGCCACAGACAAGCATCCTTACACCCCAAACATGTCCGTGAAGGAGGTCCTTGCCCACCCACCAGTGCTACATCTCCCTCTGGTCCTATCTGGAGGGGGTACATTTTGTGGCGACACCTCTCCCCACCCCCCCAGTGCTACATCTCCCTCGGGACCTATCTGGAGGGGGTACATTTTGTGACGACACCTATCCCCACCCACCGGTGCTACATCTCCCTCAGGACCTATCTGGAGGGGGTACATTTTGTGGCGACACCTCTCCCCACCCACCGGTGCTACATCCCCTCAGGACCTATCTGGGGGGGTACATTTTGTGGCGACACCTCTCCCCACCCACACCAGTGCTACATCTCCCTCGGGTCCTATCTGGAGGGGGTACATTTTGTGGCGACACCTCTCCCCACCCACCGGTGCTACATCTCCCTCAGGACCTATCTGAGGGGGTACATTTGTGGCGACACCTCTCCCCACCCACCGGTGCTACATCTCCTCAGGACCAATCTAGAGGGGGTACATTTTGTGGCGACACCTATCTCTGGACGTGCTGGACCTGTCCAGGAATCGATGACGGGATTGTGACGCAGCACAGGTCCTGGTGTGACTGGACTGACTGACTCACTGCTGCCCACTGCTGACCGCTCGGATTTTTCCAAAGGTCCAGCGTCATTTTGTGGCCCGTCCCACTGAGAGAGGTCATTTCGAAACACGACGATGGGAAATGTTACTGCCCTCGCTCTCTCTCTCTCTCTCTCCCCTCCCTCCATCTCTCTCTCCTCTCTCTCTCTCTCTCTCTCTGTGTGTGTGTGTGTGTGTTGTGCGTGCGTGCGTGTGTGTGTGGTGTGTGTGTTGAAAAGAGAGAGAGAGAAGAGAGAGAAGAGAGAGAGAGAGAGAGAGAGAGAGAGAGAGAGAGAGAGAGAGAGCGTGCGCTTAAGCCACGGTTGCCTTTCTCATGTCAATCTGTGGGAATGTCTTCGACTGCTGCAGAAACATTTGAGGGAGTTGAAAGTACCATAGGAATATCTCATTTCATTAAAAAAATTTTTTATACAATTCACTGTTCTCATAGTCATCACCATGCGAATCTTTTGA
>CM031610.1:8504766-8507266 GCA_018398815.1 Conus ventricosus
CATCATTGTCATCTATCCATTGAACCCCAGTTGACGTCACATCATTGTCATCTATCTGTCCATTGAACCCCAGTTGATGTCACATCATTGTCACCTATCTGTTGAACCCCAGTTGACGTCACATCATTGTCATCTATCTATCTATTGAACCCCAGTTGTCACATCATTGTCATCTATCCATTGAACCCCAGTTGATGTCACATCATTGTCATCTATCCATTGAACCCCAGTTGATGTCACATCATTGTCATCTATCTATCTATTGAACCCCAGTTGATGTCACATCATTGTCATCTATCCATTGAACCCCAGTTGACGTCACATCATTGTCATCTATCCATTGAACCCCAGTTGACGTCACATCATTGTCATCTCTCCATTGAACCCCAGTTGATGTCACATCATTGTCATCTATCTATCCATTGAACCCCAGTTGATGTCACATCATTGTCATCTATCCATTGAACCCCAGTTGACGTCACATCATTGTCATCTATCTATCTATTGAACCCCAGTTGACGTCACATCATTGTCATCTATCCATTGAACCCCAGTTGATGTCACATCATTGTCATCTATCTATCCATTGAACCCAGTTGACGTCACATCATTGTCATCTACCTCTCCATTGAACCCCAGTTGACGTCACATCATTGTCATCTATCCATTGAATCCCAGTTGATGTCACATCATTGTCATCTATCCATTGAACCCCAGTTGACGTCACATCATTGTCATCTATCCATTGAACCCCAGTTGATGTCACATCATTGTCATCTATCTATCCATTGAACCCCAGTTGACGTCACATCATTGTCATCTATCTATCCATTGAACCCCAGTTGACGTCACATCATTGTCACCTATCCATCCATTGAACCCCAGTTGACGTCACATCATTGTCACCTATCTATCGATTGAACCCCAGCTGACGTAACATCATTGTCATCAACCTGAAACCTATCCTATGCCCCAATCGTCAAAAGAGAGATCATTTAGTCCCAGTTTGTTTCGAATCATTCCAGTCTGTCTGAAATGAATCTCAGTCCCAATCATTAAAAAAGAGGTAAAAACTACTGCCAAAGCCACGTGGTACAGAACGAGCCAATCACAGGTGACATTGAACCTTCACCGGACGTCGCTCCTGACTACCCACAACCGTCGATTCAGGTCCCCCAGTGCCCGTACGTTTCATGCAGGCTCTACTCTCTGTGTGTGTGTGTGTGTGTGTGTGTGTGTGTGTGTGTGTGTGTGTGTGTGTGTGTGTGTGTGTGTGCGCGTGCGTGCGAGCGTGTGTGTGTGTGCGTGCGTGCGTGCGTGCGTGCGTGTGTGTGTGTGTGTCCTCCAACCTCCAACTTTCCCACTTTTTTTGTAGGTGGGGCCTTCATCCTACTATTTGTTCCCCGCCATCTTTTTATTTCTCCCTTTTTAAATAAAGAAAATAAAGACCAACTCATGCTCACCATGCAATGTCTGTGTCGTGTTTAAAGATGGACAGTCGCATGCTGACTTCACTGTTTTAACGTTTGATACACAAAGCGTCTGGGTTTATTCGAGTACTAACGACTACTGTGTTGTTCCCGTGGGTATCCCTCTCCAGATGATGCGGGTCGCACAAGGCCCAGAGTCGCCAAACAGTCCGCATGAAGAGTGTATATATACTTCACCGACCATGGGGATCCACAAGGACCCATGGTCAGCTCACTGCGGCCGTATTCGATTACCGCCCTTTACAGTCAGGACCCCTAAGGACCTGCCATCATCGGAAATGTACTGTTGAAACGTAGCGGGGTTTTTTTTTGTTTGTTTGTTTTGTTTTGTTTTTATGTTATTCTGTTTTGTTTTCTTTCTCATTTACTTCCCCTTATGATGCACAGACAGAACAATCTGCTGACATGGAGTAAATCTGCATTTTGGAAAAAACACCAAAAAAAAAACAAAAAGAAAAATACCCGCCTGAAATGTGGCTGGAACAGGTCGACTGGTTCCACAGTGGTCAAGGACCTTCTGGTGTGTCTGGGATCGAGAATGCGCAACACTTTGATGCGGACGCAGTATTAAGATCTGTCTTTTCTTCTTTTCTTCTTTGTCCTCCACTTCTATTTCTTTGTATTTCCTCTCCTTCCTTCCTTTCAGTTACTCTTTGCTGCGATTTTGGCGCAAGTGACTTTAATTTTTTTTTTTTTTTTTTTTTTTTTTTTTTTTTTTTTTGAGAAAGCCACAGCTCGTCGTCGGTTAACAGACGAGTTGTTTTTTTTTTCAGCCTTTATTTTTTTTTTTTCGCGCACGGGTTTTCGGTTTGAACTGTTACCGGCAGACTCGGGCGGGAGGTGGAGTCTGCAGAACTGCTCACTTTGAAAAGAAACGCTCTAGAATTTTTTTTAAAGTAAAAGACTGTCTCAAGTAGAATGGAACCCAGACCCTTATACCCTAAAAAATACCTCACTACACACGGCTAACCAAGCCCCAACATCTGTTTCTGACAAGACGCAGCTGGGTT
>CM031610.1:8536781-8544281 GCA_018398815.1 Conus ventricosus
CATCCACACACCCACTCCAACTATTCCAACGGATCCACCCACCCCTCCAATATCACACCCACCCACTCCAATATCCACCCACCCATTACTAGACAACCACCCACTCACTTCCAACATCCACCCACCCACTCCAACGATCCACCCAACCACCTTCCAATGAACCACCCACCGCACACAAGGATCCACCCACCCATTCTAACGATCCCTCAGCACCCACTCCACGATCCACCCACACCCCCTCAACGATCCACCCCCCCACTCCAAAGATCCACCCACTCCCAACTATCCACCCACACCAAACTAACGATCCACCCAATCCAACGATTCACGCCATCACACTCCAACGATCCACCCACCCACTGCAACGATCCACCCACTCCACTCGATCCACCCACTCCAAACGATCCACCCACCACTGCAACGATCCACCCACTCCAACAGCCACCCACTCCAAGATCCACTCCCCACCATTCCAACGGATCAACCCTCTCCAACATCCCCTTACCCAAACGAATCCACACGCACACCAACGATCCACCCACTCCAACGATCCACTTACTCCAA
The DNA here is from genome assembly GCA_018398815.1 of Conus ventricosus. NCBI lineage: Eukaryota > Metazoa > Mollusca > Gastropoda > Neogastropoda > Conidae > Conus > Conus ventricosus. The sequence continues at coordinate 8,537,346 of CM031610.1, forward strand.
CCGATCCTACCCCGTCCAACGAAGCCACCCACTCCAACAATCCAGCCCACTCCTAACATCCACCCACATCCAACGATCCACCCACCCAAACGATCCACTTACTCCAACGATCCACCCACTCCAACGATCCAACCCACTCCAAACGATCCACCCACTCCAACGATCCACTTTACCACGATCCCCCCGACTTCCAACGATCCCCACATCAACGTATCCGCCACCCACCCAACGATCCACCCACTCCAACGATCCACCCACTCCAACGATCCACCCACTCCAACATCCACCCCTCCGCAACGACAGTGTACCCGACCCCCATACTCTACCTCCATAGATATGCGCGGAGTTGTTCTTTGGTTTGTTAGTTTTTGGGTATGTGTGTGTGTTGTGTGGTGTGTGTGTGTTGTGTGGGTGTGTGTGTGTGTGGTTTTCCCCCGGGACTTTTGATGTTGCGGGAACGACTGTTGGAGTGGAAAGAAGAAGCAAAAGGTATGCAAAAAGATGATAATAGTAATGAAATTATAAGTCAATAAATAATCTAAAAAAGTATAATTAGATATTCGACTTCATGATACAAACTAAGAAAAAGAAGAATGAAGACTTAGTAGAAGAAGAAAGAAAAGGAAGAGAAAAAAAAACCAAGACACAAGAAGTCACGCTTACCAGATTTCCTGCTGCTTGGTATTTTTGTTTTTTTTAATCCCTGCCCCATTCACATGCTCATGTTTTCGATTCGGCACAACCAGGTCACATGACGCTCGGGTGTCCCCTGTATCGTAACAAGAGATGATGGTGGGGGGGGGGGGGTGTTATTAGTGTCACAGTTGGTATTTGACAGGGATAATATTGGTTGGTTATATTTTTACAAAGTGCCACAGAGGCTGGTGCACTTTGACCACTCCGTGTTTATAGGTGAGGAGACGATCAAATACAAAAGCTCCCCCCCCCCCCCCCCCCCCCCCGCCGACCCCGCCCGCCAACGCTTGAAGTAACGCACGAGTGAAGTCGAAACATGAACTCGCCCCATCCTGCGCTGGAAAATTATTATGAGATCAGTGACTGCTCGTCTCGTTTTCAGTTTCCCTGAATGTTGGTTTTATCCTTGCCTGGATCGAAGACTTAAGAGAGTTCGAAACGCATCGTTGTTTTTGTCTTGTTATTTTCCAGTTTGATGGGTGGCTTGCTAATAATAGCTCTCTTCTTTTTTTTTAATCGGGGAACGTATATGGCGGGTGACATTCTGCTTGCGTTTCCCTTTATTGTTTGCTAGTGTGGTGGCTTGTTGTTGTTCTCCTTCTCTCTTCCTCTTCTTCTCTTCTTCTTCCTCTTCTCTTCTCTACTCTTCTTCTTCTTCTTCTCTTCTTCTTCTTCTTCTTCTTCTGCTTCTCCTCCCTCCGCCTCCTCCTCCTCCTCCTCCTCCTCCTGCCTCCTTCTTCATCTTCTTCCTTCTTCTTCTCTTCTTCTTCTATCTCCTATCTTCTCTTCGTCTTCTCACTCCTCCTCCTCCACCTCCTCCTCCTCCCTCCACGGTACCTACCTCCTTCTTCTTCTTCTTCTTCTTCTTCTTCTTCTTCTTCCTTCTTCTTCTTCTTCTTCTTCTCTCCTCCTCCTCCTCCTTTCCTCCTCTCTTCTTCTCTCTCCTCCCTCCTCAACTCCACCTCCACCTTCTTCCTTCTTCTTTCTTCGATCTTCTTCATCTTCTTCCTACCCCTCCACCTCCTTCTTCTCTTCTTCGTCTTCTTCTTCTTCTTCATTCTTCTGTCTCTCCTCCTCCACCTCCTTCCTCCCTCATTGCCTTCTGTCCACTTCTTTACCTTCTCTGTTCTCTTCATCTTCTTCTTCTTCTTCTTCATCTCTTCTCCTCCTCTTCCTCCTCCCCTCCTCCTTCTCCACCTCCTCCTTCTTCTTCTTTCTTCCTTTCTTCTTCTTCTTCTTCTTCTTCTTCTTCTACTTCTTCCTTCGGCGGACACGAAGTACGGAGCCTTCTCTTCCTCTACTCCTCCTCCTCCTTCATCTTCGTCTTCTTCTTCTTCTTCTTCTCTTCTTCTTCTTCTCCTTCTCTTGTCTTCATCTTCCTTCTTCTTCTTCTCTTCTTCTTCTTCTTCTCAAAGTCGTCAGAAAGGCTTGTAACACAGAACCTTTACTGAAAGCCCAATGAAATTGGAAGGCTGGGGGGGGGGGAGTAGCAGGTGAGGGCGGAGAGGAGGGGGGGGGAGGCCCCGCCCTGCCACATTGTTTTAGCTTAGCACTGATCCCCGTGACGTGGTACGCCAGGTGCTGAGTATTATGCATTAAAAAAAACATCACAGCACATCAAGCCCACTCCCCCCCCCCCCCCCCTTCTACCTTTCACGCCCCCTTTACCTGCGCACAGCCCCATCCCCCCGCCCCTCACCCTCATCTTTTCCCCTCGGTTCCTCCGTATATTCTTCCGGTGCTTCCATCTGGTAAAAAAGCGCAAGTGGTGTGTGTTGAGGTGATCGAGTGTGTGTTGTGTGTGTGTGTGTGTGGTGTGTGTTGTGTTGTGTGAAATCTGTGTGTGTGTGTAGCTGGTGTCTGTGTGTGGTATTGTAGTGGTGTTTGTGTGTGTGTGGTGTGTGTGATGTGTGTGTGTGTGTGTGTGTATCTGTGTGTGTGTTGTATCTTTGTGTGTGTGTGTTGTGTGTGTGTGTGTGTTGGTTGTGTGATTGATGTGGTGTGTTGTTGATGGGTGTGTGTGTGTGTGAGTTGTGTGGGTGAGTATGTACAGGCGTTTTAATATTCTTCACCACATTTTTCCAAATGTTTTTTCCGTTTACCCGGTTGTTGTTGTTTTTTTTGTCTACCCCCCCACCCCCCCCCCCCCCGCCCTTTTCTTTACTCTTATCAAAGATAAGCGGGTGAAAAGGCACCTGAACATGATTTTTATTATATTTCTTAGATGTATAGGGTGGAAGGAGGTATGTTTTGAAATCTAAGGGAAGGATAATGTTGGGAAGGGAGTGCATGCACGAGCGGAGAGAACATGGGACGCAGCAAACACAGTACAACAGACAGATTCCTTCTCCTGCATCTACGTAAACAGGCCACACACAACACACGGTGAGAGATTAACGCTATATCAACAACACACACACACACACACCACACACACACACACACACACACACACGAGCAGCTCTCTCTCTGCCCTAACTCTCTCTCTTCTCTCTCGACGCAATCCTCGTCACTCTCTCTACAATCTTCACTCTCCTCTCTCTCCTTCTCCACCTCCTGTCCCCCCCCTGTCTGTCTGGCTGGCTAGGCGGTCTCTCTTCTCTCACATCGACAGAGATGAGAGAGAGAGAGAGAAGAGAGAGCGAAGAGAGAAGAAGAGAGGAGATACAACGCTCGCGTGCACGCACACACACGCTCTCTCTCTCTCTCTCTCCAATCTCTCTCTCTCACTCTGTCTCTTTCTCTCGATCCAGCTTCCTGTCCCTTGCTGTTCTGTCTCTCTCTCGCACTCAGTCTTCTCTCTACCCATCCCACACACACACACACACGACACACACTCACACACACACACACACACACTCACACACACACACACACACTAACACACACACACACACACACTACAACAACTTATAACACACGCACACACGAGACCCAACACACACAGACACACCATCATAAATCTTAGTATAACCCGAACCAGTTAAGGCATCGAAAAACTACTGGGGTAAGTAAATTCCATACTTCTCTGTAAGCCCGACGGCCGAAACATGTCCAGTGTCTGCGAACTCGATGAGAATTAGTGGGGGTGGGAAGGAGTGTGGGGAGTGAGGTAGAAGGGGCGTGGTAGTGGTGGGAGAGATGGCCAATAATAACAAGGGACCAGAAGAACGAGACGACGTACAGTGGGTTCACTAGTACGTGGAAAGGCCGCTATCGAGTGGCTGGCGCAATTCTGGGCCATGAGGAGGATATAATGAGGCTGTCTTGCGACACAATACGTGACGTCCAGTGCAGACCAGAAAAAAAAAAAACAAGTGAATGAAATATGACAATGAAAAAGAGGAGAAAAAAGGGAAAGTGGAGATGTGTGTGTGTGGGTGTGTGTGGTGTGTGTGTGGTGGGTGGTGTTGTGTGTGTGTGGTGTGTTTCTGTGTGGTGTGATGTGTGTGTGTGTGTGTGTTGGTGTGTGTAGTTTTTCTGTTGTGTGTGGGTGTGTGTGTGGTGGTGTTTTCTAGTGTGGTGTGAGTTGTGTGATTCTGGTGTTGTGAGTTGTGTTGAGGGTGTGTGTGTGTCAGTGTTTGTGATGGTTGTGTTCTGTGTGTTGTGGGTGTGGTGGTGTGTAGTTGTGTGGTGTTGTGTCTTGTGGTTGTGTGTATGGTGTTTTGGTGTGTGTTGTGTGTGTGTGTGTTGTGTGTGTGTGTTTTGGTGTGGTGTGTGTTTCTGTGTGTGTGTGTGTGTGTGTGTGTGTGTGTTTAGTGTTTGTGTGTTTTTCTGATGTGTGTGTTGTGTGTGTGTGTGTGTTTCTGTGTGTGTGTGTGGTGTGTGTTTTCTAGTGTGTGTGTGTGTGTGTTGTGGTGTGAGGGGTGTGTCTGTGTGTGTGGTGTGTGGGGACTGTGGTTGTGTGTGTGTATGTGTGTGTGTGTGGGTTGTGGGCTTGTGGTTGTGTGATGTTGTGTGTGTGTGTGGGTGTGGTTGTTTGTGTGTCTGTAAGTGTGTGTATGTGTGTGTGTGTGTGTGGTTGTGTGTGTGTGTGTGGTGTGTGCTCTTCCATCGATGGACGGAGGAGCAGGAGCTGTGGCTGACCCACTGTCCAGGGGGATGGTGTGACCACCACTAGCACAGTGCGCTTCCTCTTTCCTCAAGTGCTGCTGTGCTGCTTGCTCTCTGTCTCTCTCTTTCTCTCTCTCTCTCTATCTGTCTCTCTGTCTCTCTGTCTCTCTCTCTATCTCTCTCTCTCTCCTCTCTCTCTCTCTCTCTCTCTCTCTCTTCTCTCTCTCTCTCTCTGTATGTCTCTCTTTCTCTCTCTCTCTCTCTCCTCTCTCTCTCTTCTCTCTCTCTCTCTCAGACTCTCTCTCTCTCTCTCTCTCTCTCTCTCTCTCTCTCTCTCTCTCTCTCTCTCTGTCTGTCTGTCTGTCTGTGTCTGTATCTCTCTCTCTCTCTCTCTCTCTCTCTCTCTCTCTCTCTCTCTCTCTCTCTCTCTCTCTCTCTCTGTATGTCTCTTTCTCCCCTCTCTCTCTCTCTCTCTCTCTCTCTCTCTCTCTCTCTCTCTCTGTGTGTGTGTGTGTGTGTGTGTGTGTGTGTGTGTGTTGTGTGTGTGTGTCTGTCTGTCTGTCTCTCTGTCTCTCTTTCTCTCTCTCCTCCCTCTCTCCCCCCCTCTCTCTCTCTGTCTCTCTCTCTCTCTCTCTCTCTCTCTCTCTCTCTCTCTTCTCTCTCTCTCTCTCTCTGTGCCCTCTTTGTATCTGTCTCTCTGTCTCTGTCTCTCTCTGTTTCACTCCCCGCCCCCCCCCCCCTTTTCTCTCTCTCTCTCTCTCTCTCTCTCTCTCTCTCTCTCTGTGTGCCCCGCTCTGAGATAGCGAGTGGCCTCCCTTGTTCGGCAACCGGCAAGACGTATTTGAGCCGCTCCGGTAAATTTCTACTTGTAGCAACTGTATTTCGTCCAGCATGCCTGTTCAAGGTCTTCCATCCACTGTAGAAGCCACACTCAATGCTGCACTGGAAGAAATGGCGTTGTCGTCATTCAAAATAGAGGGCAGAGGAAAACAAACTGTCGTCGTTCTGCGGTTCACTTCGAGTACCGAACAGCCCCCTGCCACGCAAACTCAAGGCCACAGCAGGGCGTATCGTCGCAAGTTGCCCGTCACAGCTGAACAGGGATAGGCACAGAGCAGAGACTTACAGAATCAATCAAAGGAAAAAGGCAAGTGAAAGTTTATGTCTCCGTCCGGTTTATTTTTGCCGACACCTCCAAGTATATTTTACAACGTTGACAGAACCAGCGAAAGTTGTGTTCCATGTGATGAGATTTTCGAGAGTGACAACCATCTCCCTCTGTCTGTAACCCAGCCTGCAGAAGAAACACAGCACAGTGACATGCGAACAGAGATTGATTTGGAACCGTGCGACAAAGAATCTGTGACAGTTGCACACGATGAAGTGTCGGTCTTGGATTTTGGTTCAGTGCAGCCAAGCGCTGATCAAGACTGTGTTGACGAATGCTGTGATGTGGTTTGTGATCAGGACAGGCCTCCAGCGAATGACCAACAGATCGACCCTCCAGAGAACGTGACTCTCAGTGACATTATGTCGTACCTACAAGGAATGTTAAGAAACATGGAAAGCGTTCATTCTGTTGACAGAGAGAATGTGCAACTGACTTCTAGTGGCAATTCAGATGTGGAGGACGGGAATCTTGTTGACAGTGGATAAACTTTTTGAAAGTCTCAATGACAATCACATCTGTGTTCAATGTTTGTTAATTATTTCCGTGATTTGGTTTCCTCATCGCGATGTTGTTTTTCTGACATTATGGTTTGTGTGCATTTGTTGATCTTCATTTTTGAACAGCCCCTCCCTACCGCAACCCCTGCATGAGAATGGGCATTGTAAGCTTAACTCATTAAATCATTCGTTCGTTCGTTCGTTCTCTGTGTGCCCCTCTTTGTATCTGTCTCTCTGTCTCTGTCTCTCTCTGTTTCACTCCCCCCGCCCCCCCCCCCCCCCCCCCCCCCCCTCTTCTCTCTCTGGCTCTCGTATCCTCTCCCACCACCACCAGCCTTTCTCTTAACCCTCCCATCCACAGCGCCAAAATAATAATAAAAAAGGAACGTTTTTTATGAGTGTTCCAATGACAATCAGGGAGCAGGAACATGCGACACACCCGTCTGTTGTCGTTTTAATGCCGTGTTTTCTTCCTAGCGGAGGGAGGTCAACGACAATTCTCGGCAAATGGCTGCAGCA
>CM031610.1:8546781-8554281 GCA_018398815.1 Conus ventricosus
CACTCTGTATTACCTATTTATCTATCCGTCTTTCTGTCTACTATCTGTCTGCCTGTCTATCCATTTCTCTGTCTGTCTATTATCTATCAGTCTGTCTGTTTGTTTATCTGTCTATCGGTGTATCTTTTCTCTCTCTCTCTTTTCTTCTCTCTCCTCTCTCTCCCATCTCCCTCCTCTCTCTCTCTCTCTTCTCTCTCTCTCTCTCTCTCTTTCACTCTCTGTATATATATATATGTACACACACCCAGCACCTTCGGGTGTTTCTTTTTCTTTATATATATATAATATAATATATAATATATATATAAAATATATAATAATATATATATATATATATAAAAATCAGAGTTAAGAAGCCACTCAGAACGTTAAAAGTGCTCAACCATGTAGGAGCGACATACCAGTTTAAAATAGGATTTTTAAAATGGACAAATTAAAAACCTACAAGCCTGTTTCCAGCTAAAACGCTCTCCTCAGGGTATCCTCAAGATACCCGAGGAGAGCGTTTTAGCTGGAAACAGGCTTGTAGGTTTTTAATTTGTCCATTTTAAAAATCCTATTTTAAACTGGTATAATATATATATTATATATATATATATATATATATATATATATATATAATAATGCTGAACAATATAAATATATATATATATATATATATATATATATATATATAGCTGTCTTTAATGTCTGTCTGTCTGTCCATCTATCTACCTACCTATCTTTCTGATCTATATATCAGTGCATCGTCAAGTTTACAGAACACATCTGGACTGAAGCGTGTACTCAGTGACTTGGAACTAAAGGACGGTTAAATAAACAACAACAAACATTCAATGACATGATTCCATAAACTGACGAATTTTGTAATGACAGTGATAAACCAAACGGCAATTAAAGTATTGTGAAGACCGTATTCCTTAAAATCGTGCTTTTTATGACAGTAAAAAACTGACAGGTGTTTAGTTTTCTCGTCTTCTTTTCTCCTTTTTTTTTTTTCGTGACAATGCTACTTCTGCGAGTGATGACAATCAAGAAGTCGTGTGTGTGTGTGTGTGTGTGTGTGTGTGTGTGTGTGTGTGTGTGTGTGGTGTGTGTGTGTAGTGTAGTGAGTGTGTGTGTGTGTGTGGTGTGTAGTGTGTGTGTGTGTGTGTGTGGTGTGGTAGTGTAGTGAGTGTAGTGTAGTGTGTAGTGTAGTGTAGTGTGTGTAGTGTAGTGTAGTGTGTGTGAGAGAGAGGAGAGAGAGTGTGTGTGTGTGTGTGTGTGTGTGTGAGTGAGTGAGTGATGAGTGAGTGAGTGAGTGTGTGTGTGTGTGTGTGGAGTGGTGGTGTGTGTGTGTGTGTGTGTGTGTGTGTGTGTGTGTTGTGTGTGTTGTGTGTGAGTGAGAGAGAGAGTGTGTGTGTGTGTTTGTTTGTGAGTGTGTGTGTGAGAGAAGAGAAGAAGAGAAGAGTGTGTGTGTGTGTGTGTGTGTGTGTGTGTGTGTGTGTGTGTGTGTATGTGTGTGTGTGTGTGTGTGTGTGTGTGTGAATCCGTCTTAAATTCCAGTTTGGGCTTTGCTCACGCTTTTTTCCGCATTCTTCTATCCAAGCAGAGCCTCCACCCCACCCTCACCTCCCTTTTTTTCAGCTCATGGGGAGAGAGAGAGAGAGAGAGAGAGGGGGGGGGGATGGGGTGGAGGGAGGGGTGTCCCAAAGCGATGTGTATCTAGCTGGACAGCTGAGCGTTCAGCATCTTCTGACCTACCATAATGCTGTGAAAAGGCCACGTTTAGTGTTCACCGCTATCGCCACAGGGACACGAAGAGAGAGACGGAGAGACAGAAGGACAGAGACACATAGAGAGAGATAGAAAGAGAGATACACTGAGATAGATAGACAGGCAGACAGAGAGAGAGAGAGAGAGAGAGAGAGAGAGGAGAGGAGAGAGAGGAAAACCCTGTATCATTCCCATGTTACAACGATAGCGCATTTTACGGCAATGTCAGTGACTCTGCCCTTTTGCTGATGATTTGCGGTGCGTGCCCCAAACTGGATGGCATCGTCTGTCTACCGCGAGATCGCCCAGGTGAGACCGGCGTCTTCCTCCGCCTTGGAAGGCGTTTTCTCGATGTTAGAGGCTTACCTCGTCAGATGATGTGCTGGCGCAAGGAACTGGAAATGATGATGCCCCGGACCCTTCCTCTTTTCCCCGATTGACTTCGTGACGCTTCGGCGGGGCGAGGGAGAAGGGATGGTGGGGGGGGGGGGGGGGGGGGGGGGGGGGGAAGTCTGTGGTCTGAAGTCAAACACGGATGTAGCCGGAAATTCTCTCCCCGGGTCATTAAAATGTTCAACTGCTTCCGTACTGAAGAATTCCATCCTTTTCCGTTTCCACATCTTCCAGAGTATAGGGAGTGTTCCACGTGAAGGGAGAGAGGGTGGGGTGGAGGGGGGGGACACGGGGGGGGGGGGGGGGGGGGGGTTAGAGGGGAAGGGGGGCTGGGGGGAGTGGAGGGTTTATTCCGCATGTCACAAAGATGATTTGTAAGCAAACGTTGTCATGAGATGGTTTGGCCGCATATGCCAAAAGATAGAAGGGATTTTTGCTCGTTCTTCGTTTCGTTGTCCTGACTGTCTTGTTGGTCTTGCCTGACGAAGACCTAGGGGGTCGAAACGCTTTTTTCGTGTGTTTTGGTCTTGACAATTCTTTATAAAAAATTGCTTACGGCCGTTTGATAATTGCATTTATAAAATAAAATGTGGTCAGAACCCCGGCGTCTTGTCAAACATTCAACAATGTTCAAACCTGCATCGCTTGCGTGAAACTTGGAAACAAATTTAACCACCTCAATCTAAAAAAAGCTGCGCGACTTGTTCAAGCTTCTGGCAGCCACACACACACACACACACACCACACACACACACACACACACACACACACACACAAAACACACACAACATACACACACGCACACCACGCACGCACGCACGCACGCACATAACCTCGGCTCGCGCGCGCTGTTATGTTCATAATTTTGCAAACCAAGGTCCCCTCCCAAAACAAGACGAACAAGATCCTTCCCAACTCGCTTTGCTTTTCCATTCAACGCCCATCGTGTACGCCGGTCGTGAGAAGACAAGGGATTGCTGGTTCTGCGTTTTCAGTGTTACGACTGTTGTTTACCTTAGCTGAAGAAGACCCAGGAGGTCGAAACACGTCGTGTTTTGTCTTGTAATAACTTGTTTGTCCTCTGTTGTTTTTTTTTGGCGGACTCACCAAGCATTATTCTTAAAATTCGCCTTGTTTGTGATGTGAAATTCAGACCCTCCTCTCGACTCTCCCTGCTTTACACCACTCCGTTTCTGCCGAGCCGCCATGATAATGATTGTCACAGAGATACCCCCTACTACTAGTATAGCCAGCCAGGCCATGATAATGATTGTCACAGAGATACCCCCTACTACTAGTATAAGCCAACCAGGCCCATGATAATGATTGTCACAGAGATAAACCCCCCTACTAGTATAGCCAGCCAGGCCATGATAATGAATGGGCACAGAGACACCCCCCTTAACCCCCAGTGATGAGACCCCTTAGCCAAGGCCATGATAATGAGTGGTCACAGAGACACCCCCTACTAGTATGGCCAGCCTGGCCATGATAATGAGTGTCACAGAGATACCCCTACTAGTTTAAAACCAGCCAGGCCATGATAATGATGGTCACAGAGACACCCCCTACTAGTATGCCAGCCTGGCCATGATAATGATTGTCACAGAGATACCCCCTACTAGTATAGCCAGCCAGGCCATGATAATGATTGTCACAGAGATACCCCCTACTAGTATAGCCCAGCCAGGCCATGATAATGATTGTCACAGAGGAACCCCTACTAGTATAGCCAGCCAGGCCATGATAATGATTGTCACAGAGATACCCCCTACTAGTATAGCCAGCCAGGCCATGATAATGATTGTCACAGAGATACCCCTTACTAGTATAGCCAGCCAGGCCATGATAATGATTGTCACAGAGATACTCCCTACTAGTATAGCCAGCCAGGCCATGATAATGAGTGTCACAGAGATACCCCCTACTAGTATAGCCAGCCAGGCCATGATAATGAGTGTCACAGAGATACCCCCTACTAGTAAAGCCAGCCAGGCCATGATAATGATGGTCACAGAGATACCCCCTACTAGTATAGCCAGCCAGGCCATGATAATGATGGTCCACAGAGATACCCCCTACTAGTGTAGCCAGTCAGGCCATGATAATGATGGTCACAGAGATACCCCCTACTAGTTATAGCCAGTCAGGCCATGATAATGATGGTCACAGAGATACCCCCTACTAGTATAGCCAGCCAGGCCATGATAATGATGGTCACAGAGTTACCCCCTACTATATAGCCAGCCAGGCCATGATAATGATGGTCACAGAGATACCCCCTACTAGTATAAACCAGCCAGGCCATGATAATGAGTGTCACAGAGATACCCCCTACTAGTAAAGCCAGCCAGGCCATGATAATGATTGGGCACAGAGATAACCCCTACTAGTAAAGCCAGCCAGGCCATGATAATGATTGTCACAGATATACCCCCTACTAGTATAGCCAGCGAGGCCATGATAATGATGGTCACAGAATCCCCCTACTAGTATAGCCAGCAGGCCATGATAATGATGGTCACAGAGATACCCCCTACTAGTATAGCCAGCCAGGCCCCTGATAATGAGGTCACAGAGTTACCCCCTACTAGTATAGCCAGCCAGGCCATGATAATGATGGTCACAGAGATACCCCCTACTAGTATAGCCAGCCAGGCCATGATAATGATGGTCACAGAGATACCCCCTACTAGTATAGCCAGCCAGGCCATGATAATGATGGTCACAGAGATACCCCCTACTAGTATAGCCAGCCAGGCCATGATAATGATGGTCACAGAGATACCCCCTACTAGTATAGCCAGCCAGGCCATGATAATGATGGTCACAGAGATAACCCCCTACTAGTATAGCCAGCCAGGCCATGATAATGAGGTCACAGAGATACCCCCTACTAGTATAGCCAGCCAGGCCATGATAATGATGGTCACAGAGATACCCCCTACTAGTATAGCCAGCCAGGCCATGATAATGATGGTCACAGAGATACCCCCTACTAGTATAGCCAGCCAGGCCATGATAATGATGGTCACAGAGATACCCCCTACTAGTATAGCCAGCCAGGCCTGATTATGGAAAATAACCGTGGAACGCCTCTGAATACGAGCCAGTCTCGTGGGCATGAGTCACCGCGGATCTCCCCTACTTCCGCGACAGCCACCACAGACAGATCCTCAACAGAAGATACCCACAACTAGATGGCCAGCTGCCAAGATAATGTGTCACAGACGATACCCCTACTAGTATTGGCCAGCCTGACCATTGGACAAATCTAAGGTGGAACCGGGCCCTTAAAACGGAGGTGGCTGCGTGGATGGGGTTGTTATGGCTCTTGTGTCTTTTTATGTGTTCGGAAGAACCGACCCACAGACAGATCGAGCCTTCAAGACTGCAGAATACCCACACACAGACACACAGACACAGCTGCCAACAACAAGCACGCCCCTGACATGACACAACACAGTGCTGCGAGCAGTTGCACCCGGACCTAGTCTGTGGCCCCGCCCCATTCTTGTTGGGTTTGGGCGTGTGGTTTGTGGGCAATATAAGCATTGCACGAAGACCGGCCCGCACTACATGACTCACACGCACAACACACACACACACACACACACACACACACACACACACACACACACACACTGCTGCACATCTGCACCGTTGAACGAGAAACGATTGGCGCATCCACACACGCCGCACGCGCCACGCACACACACACACACACACACACACACACCACACACACACACACACACACACACACACGACTCTTTCAGTGGATGAAAAGAAAAAATGACAAACACACGCCCGGCCGTGACAGAACCAACGCCAGACAACACAGCTGAAAACCAATCAGTGATTTTTGAGGAGACAAAACAGATAAGACAAAACAGAAGAGAGAGAGAACCCCTTTCCCGGAGACAGTAGTGAAACAATCGGAGAGAGAGAGACAGACAGAACGCTCAGAGGACCCGAGATCCTCCAAGGACGATCATCAATAAGGAAAAGGCGCTCACTCTGCGTGAGGAAGTGTCTCTCCTGACATTTGCTGCCACTGACAGTCAGTTCCCTCCCCTGCCCCGCTGCTTTTTTTCCGACTTCTCCACACGGCACCCTCCGTCTCCTCTCCCTCCCCCTTCCTGTCCCTCCCCCACTCCCTCCATTCCTTTCCCCATCTCCAAAGAGACCCCTCAACATCATCGTCAGACGAGACGTGTGTCTACTACTGCCCCGCTGTCCAAGTCGGATGTTCACCTTTGTGTTTGCAATAAATCATTAGTGTCATTGTGCTTGATTTCTCTCTCTCTCTCTCTCTCTCCTCCTCTCTCTCTCTCTCTCTCTTCTTCTCTCTCTCTCTCTCTCTCTCTCTCCTCTCTTGTGAACAGGAAGAAGAACATATTTTATTGCCGTATGAGAACCAGAGGTTTCGTGGAGCACAGATGATCAGGTTTGAAGACATTCAGTTCAACCAACTGATCCATTACCAACATCGTTAACGCCTTGCAACATAACATTAGTGGCAGAAAAGAAAGAACATAGTGTAGGTCTGTATCAGGGCCTGATTCATTAAACTTTTCTGTCTGCGAAGGGAGAAATAGAACTGGAAATACTCGGCAAGTACCGGTTGGAAGCAAGTCATTAACGTGTGTGTTGTTTGTTTGTGTGTGTGTGTGTGTGTGTGGTGTGTGTGTGTGTGTGTGTGTGTGTGTGTGTGCGTGTGTTTGTGTGTGTGTGTGTGTGCGTGTGGTGTGTGTGTGTATGTGTGTGTGTGTGTGTGTTTTGTTTGTGCGCGCGTGCGTGCGTGTGGGTGTGTGCGCGCTCGCGCACATTTATTTATTTTCTTTTTACAGTCTCAGACAGACAAGACATAGAAGGGGGTAGGAAGGGAAGTGGAGCAGGAGGGGGGGGGGGGGGGAAGAGATGAGTTGACGCAGATAGAATGGAAATAACTTGTCATTAGCGGCGCCGGGGGTAGCTCCGTTGTACAATCAAAGAAGCGTGAGATAGAACGTCGTCAGTTTATCTGTTCGCACCTGCCTCTCCGTTCCCTACGCCGGCCTCACCGTACCGGGCCTGCAGTGCCGAGGAGAGGAGAGGCCGAGTGTGTGCGAGTCTCCACCTCACTGGGCTGTCAGACGGGGTGCCAGTGAAAGCCGGCCAACGTTAGGTCAGATCACAGACAAGATCACGGAGATATGATGGACCTGGAGGAGAGGGGAGATTTGATAAGAGTGTGGGAGGTCGGGAGTTTTGAGGAGAAAGAAAAAAAAAAAAAGTGATGGTTGGCGTAAAACGTTGATATTCATTTTAGAGTTTCAAAGCCAGGTGACTGACTGCAGGCGGAAATTG
>CM031610.1:8559281-8569281 GCA_018398815.1 Conus ventricosus
CTCTCTCTTTTCTCTCTCTCTCCCCCCTCATGTATGCATTTGGTTTTTAGGTCTGTCATTTTCACTACACACACACACTCTCTCTCTCTCTCTCTCTCTCTCTCCTCTCTCTCTCTCTCTCTCTCTCTCCACACCCACACACACACACTAACCACACACCGCACACACACACACACACACACACACACACACACACACACACACACACACACACACACACACACACACACACACACACACACTGACATAGTCTACCTGCTGTCTGTTATTCTTTCTTGTTCTTCTGCCTCATCTTTTGCCAAGCTTAGGGTGGTCCTCTCACAAACAATCACCTGCATCTGTCGTGCCCATGCCAGAGAGGGGAGAAGAGAGAGTAGAGAGAAAAGAGAGAGAGAGAGAGATGCCTACCACACGCTTTCTTATTCTGACCTTTTCATCTCGCATAGCTTTTGTTCTTTCGTTTAGGTCTCACCTTTTCTCTTGTTAGCTTGCCTCTCTCGTGTCTAAGTTAGTTCTGTCTCTATAGTTTATTGTCACGCACGCGTTTTGATCAGATTTTTCTTCCAAACATGTAAAAAAAAATTTTTAAAGAAACAAGAAAAAGAAGAAAGAAGAAGAAGGGAAAAAAAGAAGTTAATTGACGTATTTGTTCATTCAACTCAAAGTGCATTTTCTGATGTTGTTCACATTTGTTTCTACTATAGTCACTGGAGGGGGGAAAAAAGGGGGGAGGGGGTAGGAGGCGGTAAGGGTCGTTTAGTCTGGGCTATCATTCTTACATTTAACTGTTGTTTTGTTCAGTGTTTTGATCGTTTGTTTGTTTGTTTTGTTTTGTTTTGTTTTCCCCCTGTTTGAAAGCGAAAAATCATGCTTTCAGGTTTGCTGAGACATATTAGGAAACGAAAGTTGGTATTGCTTCTCAGAGTTCGCAGTGATTGGCGCGCACGCGATTGTGTGTGTGTGTGTGGTGTGTGTGTGTGTGTGTGTGTGTGTGTGTGTGTGTGTGTGCGCGCGCGTGCGTGCGTGCGTGCGCGTGCGTGCGTGCGTGTCTGTGTCTGTATGTATGTGTGTGTCTGATGACGTCTGAATCATGTGCATTCCCTAACCTTCCCAAGCGAACTGCCGTGAACAGCGACTACAGCAGTGTTCCCATGGGCCTTCGAAGAAGAAAATATGGTAGTACAGTGAAAAGAAGTGAGCAATCATTAGCAATACCAATACCACAACCATTTTTCAGAAAGCTGCCATTGGACGGTGAATCGGCATGGAACCGTTTCTCGTGAAGGGACACTGGAACACGGTACGCGTTAACAACATCTTTCCACATGGATACTTAATGCTGTTCTGTTCACACAGTGATCATCCCAAAGCATGAGTCTACTCGTCAGTCTGTAGCATAAAGTGGTAATATCCAACGAGTCACAATCCAGGGTTTGACGGAAGCAGAAGCCGTGATTTACGGTGTTCGTGACATTGTATCTGTATTTGTAAGCTGCTGTCTCTGTTCGTGACATTGTCGTTGTATTGTAACCTGCTGTCTCTGTTCGTGACGTTGTCGTTGTATTTCTAACCTGCTGTCTCTGTTCGTGACGTTGTCGTTGTATTTCTAACCTGCTGTCTCTGTTCGTGACGTTGTCGTTGTATTTCTAACGTGCTGTCTCTGTTCGTGACATTGTCGTTGTATTTCTAACAAGCTGTTTCTGTTCGTGACATTGTCGTTGTATTTATAACCTGCTGTCTCTGTTCGTGACATTGTCGTTGTATTTCTAACCTGCTGTCTCTGGTCGTGACATTGTCGTATTTCTGACCTGCTGTCTCTGTTCGTGACATTGTCGTTGTATTTCTAACCTGCTGTCTCTGTTCGTTGCGTTGTCGTTGTATTTCTAACCTGCTGTCTCTGGTCGTGACGTTGTCGTTGTATTTCTAACCTGCTGTCTCTGGTCGTGACGTTGTCGTTGTATTCTAACCTGCTGTCTCTGTTCGTGACATTGTCGTATTTATTATCTGTTGACTCTGTTCGTTACACTGTCGTTGTATTTATAACGTGTTGTTTCTGTTCGTGACATTGTCGTTGTATCTATAATCTGTTGACTCTGTTCGTGACATTGTTGTATTTATAACTTGTTGTATTTATAATATGTTGACTCTGTTCGTTACACTGTCGTTGTATTTATAACGTGCTGTTTCTGTTCGTGACATTGTCGTTGTATTTATAATCTGTTGACTCTGTTCGTTACACTGTCGTTTGTATTTATAACGTGCTGTTTCTCTTCGTGACATTGTCGTTGTATTCATGATTTGTTGACTCTGTTTCCAACATTGTCGTTGTATTTATAATCTGTTGACTCTGTTCGTTACACTGTCGTTGCATTTATGATGTGCTGTTTCTGTTCGTGACATTGTCGTTGTATTCATGATTTGTTGACTCTGTTTCCAACATTGTCGTTGTATTTATAACGTGCTGTCTTTATTCGTGACATTGTCGTTGTATTTATAACGTGCTGTCTCTGTTCGCTGACATTGTCGTATTTATAACGTGCTGTCTGTGTTCGTGACATTGTCGTTGTATTTATAACGCGCTGTCTTTATTCGTGACATTTTCGTTGTATTTATAACGTGCTGTCTCTGTTCGTGACACTGTCGTATTATATATCGTGCTGTTTCTGTTCGTGACATTGTCGTTGTATTCATGATTTGTTGACTCTGTTCGTGACATTGTCGTTGCATTTATAACGTGCTGTCTCTGTTCGTGGCACTGTCGTTGTATTTATAACGTGCTGTCTCTGTTCGTGACATTGTCGTTGTATTTATAACGTGCTGTCTGTGTTTGTGACATTGTCGTATTTATAACGTGCTGTCTCTGTTCATGACGTTGTCGTTGTATTTATAACGTGCTGTCTCTGTTCGTGACACTGTCGTTGTAGTTATAACGTGCTGTCTCTGTTCGTGACACTGTCGTTGTATTTATAATGTGTTGTCTCTGTTCGTGACACTGTCGTTGTATTTGTAGCGTGCTGTCTCAGTTCGTGACACTGTCGTTGTATTTATAACGTGTTGTCTCTGTTTCGTGACACTGTCGTTGTATTTGTAACGTGCTGTCTCTGTTCGTGACACTGTCGTTGTATTTGTAACGTGCTGTCTCTGTTCGTGACACTGTCGTTGTATTTGTAACGTGCTGTCTCTGTTCGTGACACTGTCGTTGTATTTGTAACGTGCTGTCTCTGTTCGTGACACTGTCGTTGTATTTGTAACGTGCTGTCCCCTGTTCGTGACACTGTCGTTGTATTTGTAACGTGCTGTCTCTGTCGTGACACTGTTGTTGTAGTTATAGCCTGCTGTCTCCAGCACTAAACAGCTTCCTTTTACAGACAAAGGGATCGTTCCATTTACACAGCCCTGTGAATTCTTCTGGCCTTTTCTATCTTCCCCTCCTTTTGCTGGAACATCGCTGTATGCACGTGTGTGTGTGTGTGTGTGGTGTGGTGTGTGTGTGTGTGTGTGTGTGTGTGTGGTGGGGTGTGTGTGTGTGTGTGTGTGTGTGTGTGTGTGTGTGTGTGTGTGTGTGTGTGTGTGTGTGTGTGTGTTGTGTGTGTGTGTGCGCCCCGCGCGCGTGCGTGCGCGCGTGCGTGTGTTAGTGTGTGTGAGGGGGAAGGAGAAAAAACACGCAACACACACACACACACACACACACACACACACACACACCCACACACACACACGCGGTAGAGGTAGAGGTGGGCGGGAGGGTGAGAGGGGAAAGGGGAACAGCGGTATCTGGAATTTGAGACGTTGAGAAAAATGAATGTTATGCGCACAAATTATTTTCTGAAAAGGTTCATAATGATAGAAGACAGAGAAGGGCGGGGGGAGGGAGGGAGGGGTGGTGGTCCGGGGATGAATAAATGGTAGGAAGGAATGAGGGGGGGGGGGGGGGGGGGGGGGGGGGGGGGAGAGAGAAGGTGAGCAGAGATATCTGGAATCGGAGAGGTTGAGAAAAGTAGGATGTAATATGCACGAATTTTTTTTTTTTTTTTTTAATATTGCACCGATTGGGGAGAGAGAGAGAGAGAGAGAGAGAGAGAGAGCGGGAGAGAGAGAAGAAAGAGAGATGGGGAAACGACAGAGAGAGAGAGAGAAGGAAAAATCGAGAAAGAGGAAGAGAGAAAGAGAGAGAGAGAGGGAGAGAGAGAGAGAGAGAAGAGAAGAGAGAGAGAAGGAAAAAGGAAAAGAGAATGAAGAAAACGATAGAGAGAGAGAGGGGGGGGGGACGACAGAGAGAGAGAGAGAGAAAGAAAGAAGAAGAAGAAGAAAAACAGAAGAGAAAAAAAACGAGAGAGAAAGCTATCAGAGAGATAGATAGATAGATAGAAAGACGGATAGGTGCAGTTGTTCCATCTCTGGCAGCAGTCATCTCCTCTGCGATCCCTTTCCCGGCAGCATCAGCATCCTGCAGGGTCGATCTGTTAGCAGCTGGGGAGAGAGAGAGAGGGAAGGGGGGGGGGGGGGGGGGGGGGCTACTACGCCCATCCCCCGCCAGCTGACACTGGAGACGCCGGGTGTTTATCTGTTTGTTTGTTTGTTTGCTTTTAGGTTTGTTTGGTTGGGTTTTTTGTTTGCTTTTTAGGGTTGGGGGTTGGTTTTGGTTGTTGGTTGGTTGTTGTTTGCTTTTTAGGTTGGTTGTTTGGTTTTGGTTTGTGTTGTTGTTTGCTTTTAGGTTTGTTGGGTTTTGGTTTGTTTTTTGTTGGGTTGTTTTCGAAGGGAGGGGTCGGAAGGATGTTCTTCGTTTGTTTGTTGTTGTTCTACTTTTCTTTTCCTTCAACTTTTTTTTCTGGTTTTGCTTTTCTTGTTCTTCTCCTTGTTGTTATGTACTTCTACTTTTTCTTCTTCTTCTTCTTCTTCTTCTTCTTTTTTCTTCTTCTCCCCCTCCCTCCTCCTCCTCCTCCTCCTCCTCCTCCTTCTCCTCCTCCTCCCCCTCCCCTTTTCTTCTTTTCTTCTTTCTTCTTCTTCTTCGTCGTCGTCGTCGTCTTTCTTCTTCTTCTTTCTTTCTTCTTCTTTTTTTCTTCTTCTTCTTCTTCTTCCTTCTTCTTCTTCTTCTTCTTCTTCTTCTTCTTCGTCGCGTCGTCGTTTCCTTCTCTTCTTCTTCTTTCCTTCTCTCTTCTTCTTCTCTTCTTCTTCTTCTTCTTCTTCTTCTTCTTCTTCTTCTTCTTCTTCGTCGTCGTCGTCGTTTTCTTCTTCTCTTCTTCTTCTTCTTCTTCTTCTTCTTCTTCTTCTTCTTCTTCTTCTTCTTCTTCTTCTTCTTCTTCTTCTTCTTTCTTCGTCGTCGTCTTCGTTTTTCTTCTTCTTTTCTTCTCTTCTTCTTCTCTTCTTCTTCTTCGTCTCTGTCTTCTTTCTTCTTCTTCTTCTTCTTCTTCTTCTTTTCTTCGTCTCTTCTCATGTGGTTCTTTTTTCCTTCTTCTTCTTCTTCTCTCTGCGTCTCTCTTTCTCTTCTTCGACTTCTTCTTCTTCTTCTTCTTCTTCTTACTTTCTTCGTCTTTTCTTTCTTCTTCTTCTTCTTCCTTCTCCTCTTCTCTCGTCTCTCTTCTTCTTCTTCTCTTCTTCTTCTTCTCTCTCTTCTCTTCCTTCTTCTTCTCCTTCATCTTCATCTTCTTTCTTTTTCGCGTCTTTTCCTTCTTCTTTCTTCTTCTTCTTCTCGTCTTTCTGTTTCCTTCTTCTCTCCTCTTCTTCCCTTCTTCTTCTCCTTCTTCCGCGTCGTCGTCAGTCTCGTTTTCTTCTCTTTCTTCCGTTCCTCGCTCCTTTCGCTCGTCCCTGTTTTTGTTTGTTTTGTTTATTTTGTTTTGTTTTGTCTCTCAGAAACATGTGGAATATCATTTTAGATATCACGCACACTTGGTTCTTCTTCTCCCTGCATCTCTGCTTCTCTAGTGTTCGTCTAGAAACTCAGATATCATCCATTCACATATCGTCCGTTTTTTCTTCCAGGCCCCTTGCAACCTCCCCCCCCCCCGTCCCCCCCCCCCCCCTCATCTCCCTCCTCACCTTCCATTGCCCTCCCCGTCCTCCAGCTTTGCTTCTTTTTTTTTTTTTTGCGCTTGGTAACTGCCCTTATGTGGGCCCTAGCGGTCGGCTGAGCTGTATATAGCTGTGAACAACATGAATCATAATGAACCTCCTCTCCCTCCTCGTCCTGCTCCGCCTCCTCCTCCTCCTCCTCCTCCTCCCGAGCACATGCGTAATTTCAGTCTAGATATCGCACGCCACGCTTCCTTTACCACCCTCCCCCCCCCCCCCCCCCCCCAGCATCCCCCCCCACCCCCAGTCTTCTCTCTTTTACTTTCTTCCCCCCCCCCCCCCCCCCCTGCTCTTTCCCCCATCTCCACACACACACACGCACGCACGCACGCACCACGCACACACACAGTGACACACACACACACACACACACACACTTCCCTTCCTTTACGCCCATTCCCTACATGTCATTGTGGCGTTTCTTCCTGTCTTCTATTGTGCGGAATAAAACGTGTTTCCTGCAGAATATACCTTGCTTCCTGTGGACTTGTGGTTGCTTCCTGTGGACTTGTGTTGGTTCTTGTGGACTTGTGGGTGCTTCGTGTGGACTTAGGTTTTGACCTTGTGTTGGTTCTTGTGGACTTGTGGTTGCTTCCTGCGGACTTATGGTTGACTTGTGGTTGGTTTCTTGTGGACTTAGGTTGACTTGTGGTTGGGTTTTTCCTGTGACTAACGGTTGAACTTGGTGGTTGGTTTCTTTGTGACTTATGGATGGACTTAATGGTTGGTTCCTGTAGACTTGGATGTT
This sequence comes from Conus ventricosus, assembly GCA_018398815.1. Classification (NCBI taxonomy): domain Eukaryota; kingdom Metazoa; phylum Mollusca; class Gastropoda; order Neogastropoda; family Conidae; genus Conus; species Conus ventricosus. Next base: position 8,566,099 of record CM031610.1, read on the forward strand.
TGACGTATGGTTGGTTCCTGATGAATTCTGGTTGAACTTGTTGGTTGGTTCATGTAGACGTGTGGTTGCTTCCTGTATACTTTTGGTTGGTTCCTGTAGACATGTGGTTGGTTTTCCTGTGGACTTGTGGTTGCTTCCTGTAGACATGAGGTGGGGTTTCCCCTAGGACTTTTGGTTGCTGCTTCCTGTAGACATGGTGGGGTTGGTTCCTGTGGACTTGTGGTTGCTTCCTGTAGAACATGTGGTTGGTTCCTGTAGAACATGTGGTTTGGTTCCCTTGGACTTGTGGTTGCTTCTCCGTAGACAATGTGGTTGGTTCCTGTTGACATGTGTTGGTTTCCTGGTGACTTATGGTTGACCTACTGGTTGTTCCTGTGAATTAAGGTTGACTGTTGTTGGTTCATGTAGACGTGTGGGTTGCTTCCTGTAAGACCCCTTGTGGTTGGTTTCATGGTAGACTTGGTTGGTTCCCAGTAGGACTTGTGGGTTTGGTTCATGAGCTTGTACTGGGGTTGCTTCTGTAGACCCTTTGGTTTGCTTCCTGTAGCCCCTTTTGTTGGTTCCTGTAGACTTGTTGGTTGGTTCCGTGTGGACTTGTGGTTCCCTTCCCAGTATACATGTGGTTTGGTTCCCTGTAGACCTTTTATAATGGGTTGACTTATGGTTGGTTCCTGTTGAAATATGGGTGACTTGTGGTTGGTTCCTGTTGAAATTATAGGGTTTTACACCTGTGTTGTTCAATATAGACATGTAAGTTGGCAGGCCTCCTGTGGGCTTGTGCCTGGACATCAGTCCAGTCCGCGCGCAAACTCCACAGCCTCAAACACCTACGCGAGCTCGTCCTTAAAATCATCGCCCACCCCATCCTGTGGCCCCCCCCCCCCCCCCCTCTTCCCTCTCCCCGCCTTCCTCCTTCCATTCCCCTCTTTTCCTTCCTCCAGCCCCACCCTCCACCTCCTCCCTTTTCCACCTCTCCTCTCCTCCATCTCCTCCTCCTCCATCTCCTCCTCTCCACCTACCTCCAATCCTCCATCTCCTCCTCTCCTCCTCCATTCCTCCTCTCCCTCATCTCCCCTCTCCGCCTTCCTTCTCCTCCTCCCTCCTCCCTCCACCTCCTCCTCCATCTCCTCCCCATTTCCTCCCTCCTCCACTCTCCCCTCCATCTCCTCCCTCCATCTCCTCCTACACCTCCCTCGCTCCATCTCCCCTCCTGCTTCTGCTTCTAGTCCACCGTCCTCGTCACATACGCCGTAAAGGTGCAACTTGAGAGAAACAGAGAGAGGGGGAGGGAGGAGAGGAGAAGGAGAGAGAGAGGAGAAGGAGGAAGTGGGGAGAAGAGGGAGAGGGATAGAAATGGGAAAGGGAAGAGAGAGAAGAGAGATGTAAAGAAAGAGAGGAAGAGAGGGGGGGGGGAGCAGAAGCGAGAGAGGATGAGGGAGAGAGGGGAAAAATGAGAGAGCGGGGGGGGTGGGGGGGGGGGGGGGGGGGGGGGGGGGGGGGGGGGGGGGGGGGGGGGGGGGGGGGGGGGGGGGGGGGGGGGGGGGGGGGGGGGGGGGGGGGGGGGGGGGGGGGGGGGGGGGGGGGGGGGGGGGGGGGGGGGGGGGGGGGGGGGGGGGGGGGGGGGGGGGGGGGGGGGGGGGGGGGGGGGGGGGGGGGGGGGGGGGGGGGGGGGGGGGGGGGGGGGGGGGGGGGGGGGGGGGGGGGGGGGGGGGGGGGGGGGGGGGGGGGGGGGGGGGGGGGGGGGGGGGGGGGGGGGGGGGGGGGGGGGGGGGGGGGGGGGGGGGGGGGGGGGGGGGGGGGGGGGGGGGGGGGGGGGGGGGGGGGGGGGGGGGGGGGGGGGGGGGGGGGGGGGGGGGGGGGGAGGTGAGAGAGAGAAGTAATACGAACAACACAATAATTCTTACATGGAAACGAAACTGAAAACCTTGCTGATAAGGTTTGGGGCTTTTTTTTTTTTTGTTTTATGTTTGTTTGGTTGAATTCTTTTCGGTTTTTTTACGTTGCGTAACAGGTCTCTTGATGATTATTTAACAACACGGTTTGTTTGGGATGTTTTATGGTTCACACGCACCTGGGGAACTCGATAGAAAATGACAGGGTCTCAAATCGTAGGCGGCACAGATTTCAATGGGAATCAGGGTTGTGAGGAGGAAAGACTGAGTCCAAGAGCAATTAACCTGTGTGCTGTGCTCTCACCTCTCCCCCCTCTCTCGTCCTCTCTCTCCGCCCTCCCCTGTGGGTGTGTGTGTGTGTGTGTGTGTGTGGTGTGTGTGTGTGTGTGTGTGTGTGGTGTGGTGTGTGTGTGTGCGTGCGTGCGCGCGCGCGCGCGCGCGCGCGTTCGTGTGCGTGGGTGTGTGGGTGTGGCAGATATTCTGTGTTTCATTAACTGTCCTCCTTTTCTTTCATCTGCTATTTTCAGCATTCTGCCCTCTGATGATTGCTGCCCCCCCTTGCCCTTCTTATCTGTCTCTTCTTTCCTCGGTCTTTCTTTTCCTGAGTCTCTCTCCTCTCTCTCTCTCTTCTCCTCTCTCTCTACTCTCTCTCTCCCTCTCTTCTCTCTCTCTTCTCTGTCTCTCTCTCTCTGTCTCTGTCTGTAATCTCTCTCTCTCTCTCTCTGTCTCCTGTCTCTCACTCACTCTCTCTCTCAACTCTCATCTCTCCTCCCGTGTGTCTCTGTATCTCTCCCTCCTCACTTTCCCACCCCACCCCCCTCTCCCCTTACTACCCACCCCCCCCCCCCCGCTCTCTCTCTCTCTCTCTTCTCAACCCACTCTCTTTCGCTCTCTTCTCTCCCTCCCCTCCTCTCCCTCCTCTCTTCTCTCTCCCTCATGCTCCCCCTCTTCTCTTCTTTCTCCTTATCTCCCCCATCGCCCTCTTCTCTTCTCTCTCCTCTCCTTCTCCGCCTCTCCTTTGCGTCTTCTCTTCTCTCCGTAGCCGTCTCACCTACTTCTCCGCATTTTCTTTCCTCGTCCTCTCTCTCTCTCTCTCTCTCAACTCCTCCGCTCCTTTCTTCCTTCCTCTCTCATCACCCACCTCACTTCCTCTATCCCCCCATCCTCCTCCATCCCCGTCTTCTCCATCCCCCCGCCTCCCCCCCCCCCCCCCCCCCCCCCCCCCCCCCCCCCCCGTTGCCACCCCCGCCCCCCCCCCCCTTCTTTCTCTTCTTCTTTTCCCTCCTCCCCC
>CM031610.1:8571781-8584281 GCA_018398815.1 Conus ventricosus
CCCCCCCACCCCCACCCCCCCCCCCCCCCCCCCCCCACCCTGCCCCCCCCCCCCCCGCCCCCCCCCTCCCCCCCCCCCCCCCCCCCCCCCCCCCCCCCCCCCCCCACCCCCCCCCCACCCCCCCCCCCCCCTCCCACCCCCCCCCCCCCCCCCCCCCCCCCCCCCCCCCCCCCCCGCCCGCCGCCCTCCCCCCCCCCCCCCCCGCCCACCCCCCCCACCCCCCCCCCCCCCCCCCCCGCCCACTCCCCCCGCACCTCCATCTATCGGGCATTCCCGCAAATCCATTTTCTGTCTCGTTTCGTTCCCGACAAACCACCCGTCACCACCAACCAATCACCACCACCATCACCAGCATCACCACCATCATCAGCACCACCATCACCACCATCATGATCACCACCACTAACACCCCCTTTCCCAATCTTGCATTTACATCTCCTCCTTCTGTACTGCTTCTTCCTTGAAGCAGCAGCCAGCAGCAGCAACCATTGGTATCGTCTGGAGATTTGGTGGACGGGGCTATGGTGATGGTTTGGGTGGGAGTGTGGGGAGGGGGGTATTGACGTATTGGCATGGTTGCAAAAAGATTCCTTTTTCCCTCGATGTTGGGGGGGGGGGGGGGGGGGGGGGGGGGGGGGGGGGGGGGGGGGGGGGGGGGAGTTTGCGTGTTGTGACGACAGAGAAAAATCGCTGCGGTAAAAGGGACGAATGTGCCTTTTCCCCTCTTCTTTTCCTCCCGCTCCCCTTCTACTCGAGGGTCGGCCGACACGCTGGCCGGTCCATCGTCTGTGTGCGCTCAGCTGTGATGTGTTGTGTTTTGACAGAAAACCTGCTGCCTTTTTCTCTCGTCAACGATACGGATTTATTGCCCATAACAGACATGAAATAAAAAATTAAAAAAAATAGAAAGGCAGAATTTTCCGCGCATGTGTACAATTTGTTCGCATTTACATGAAAAGGTTTTTAAAGATGGGTTTTGTGGAAAATGAATGAAAAAAAAAAACAACAACAACAGATGTTTCTTTTCAAACACAGTTATGATTGATGTGTGGGGGGTTTTTGTTTATCTGTCTAAACGGTTTGTTCAAAAATGCCGTGTGGATGAACACGCCGTGGCGAAACGGAGAGAGAGAAAAAAAAGTCAAAAGAATCAAAACATTCAGATTTTGAGAGCAAAGTTTTGGGTCTTGGTAATATCAAACATGCTCGCATGCATATACGTCACAAACCACTCACACAGAGCATACACAAACACACCCCGTGCGCGTACGCGCGTTCGGGATACATAACGAGGAACGGATTCTGGCACATGACAATCAACATTGTACAATGACGAGAGACAGAGTACAGCTACAAATCCAGTCTTGGGATTAATGCGTTGCTCTAACGTCGCTTTTTAGTGCGGGTATTACGTAGTACGGTTTTGGAAGAAGGATATGCCAGATATGGGAAAGAACACTGTCTACACACATTGTGGGCTGTGGATCCCAGACACTGGATGAACAATGACAGAACACTGTCTGCACACATTGTGGGCTGTGGATCCCAGACACTGGATGAACAATGACAGAACACTGTCTACACACATTGTGGGCTGTGATCCATGACTGTCACACTGTCACTTTTGCCCGCACGCATTCATGACAGCATTTACTCCATACGCAATCTTTCCAATCAACCAAAAGGCGCACTAACCGAATGTTTTTTTCTTCTCCCCCTCTCCTTCGGGAAAACACTTTACTAAATCACATCAAACACGTTATAAACAAATTTTATACATGTAGCACTCTTTCCACTGAGAGGCAAACTAACTCACTCAAGACTTCATAAAGTCACGGCCTCCACACAACATTGGCCCACAAACTCCAGACCAGGAAAATAAATGATTCTCTCACTCCTTGATGCTATGCCTGCATCCGAATTACGACTCGCCTCATCCTTTCAGGATTCCCTGTCTCTCTCAGACATCATCTCGCCCCCTCGATTTCTCCCGACCTGGAGATATGACTTCCGACTCCTCTCCCTCGACTCTTCTTGTCACTGGAGAGATGAGTTCCAACCTCCTCTCCCTCGTCTTCTCCTGTCCCTGGAGAGATGACGAGTTCCCGACTCCTCTCCCTGGAGTCCTTAATTCCTGGGGCTGCCTACCGGTGTGTTCCCCACACCATGGCCATCTTCAACCCACCTCACGGGGTGAAAGGTGAAGGGTGAGGGCGACGGGTAAAAGGGTGAAGGGCTGAAACACGAATAAGGTTCGTGTAAGTAACCTTCTTAATTCAACATATGAATTCTTTCTTTCTCTTTTCTTTAAGTTTTCCCCTGTAGCTTTCCCCTAACTATCTATCGCTCACCTGGTAATGACTGGTCAGCAGAGAGGGACCAACGTCCTGACAGTTCGAGTCTCTAGGCCATCTGCTGGGTTTTTTAAAACTGATTCTTTCCGCCCTCCTCCTAGTGAGTGCATACTCAGTGTTCAAAACACATGACCAGCACCTTACCAGCCCTTGTTTAAACTATCCACTCAGTGGTCACTTCACCCATGACCACGTTTGTTTTCTTTACCGAGTCATACTTACAATTATTTGGGACGCCCGCTACACTAGTCAAGCCACAACGAATATTCTTCCTTTTCAGTAGTTGCATGGGGAAATGATTCATATCACTAAACTACATGTGATGGAGCGTCACATGCCTTGATGAACATGACAGAAACACTGTCTGCACACATTGTGGGCTGTGGATCCCCAACACTGGATGAACAATGACAGAACACTGTCTACAACATTGTGGGCTGTGGATCCCAGACACTGGATGAACAATGACAGAACAACTGTCTGCACACATTGTGGGCTGTGGATCCCAGACCTGGATGAACAATGACAGAACACTGTCTGCACACATTGTGGGGCTGTGGATCCCAGACAACTGGATGAACAATTACAGAACACTGTCTGCACACATTGTGGCGTGGATCCATGACACTGGATGAACAATGACAGAACACTGTCTACACACATTGTGGGCTGTGGATCCCAGACACTGGATGAACAGTGACAGAACACTGTCCTGCAGCACATTCTGTGCTGTGGATCCATGACGACTGGATGAACAATGACAGAACACTGTCTACACACATTGTGGGCTGTGGATCCCAGACACTGGGATGAACAATGACAGAACACTGTCTACACACATTGTGGGCTGTGGATCCCAGACACTGGATGAACAATGACAGAACACTGTCTACACACATTGTGGGCTGTGGATCCCAGACACTGGATGAACAATGACAGAACACTGTCTGCACACATTGTCAGCTGTGGATCCCAGACACTGGATGAACAATGACAGAACACTGTCTGCACACATTGTGGGCCGTGGATCCAGACACTGGATGAACAATGACAGAACACTGTCTGCACACATTGTGGGCCGTGGATCCATGACCGGATGAACAATGACAGAACACTGTCTGCACACATTGTCAGCTGTGGATCCATGACACTGGATGAACAATGACAGAACACTGTCTGCACACATTGTGGGCCGTGGATCCATGACACGGATGAACAATGACAGAACACTGTCTGCACACATTGTGGGCTGTGGATCCAGACCACTGGATGAACAATGACAGAACACTGTCTGCACACATTGTCAGCCGTGGATCCATGACACTGGATGAACAATGACAGAACACTGTCTGCACACATTGTCAGCTGTGGATCCATGACACTGGATGAACAATGACAGAACACTGTCTGCACACATTGTGGGCTGTGGGATCCATGACACTGGATGAACAATGACAGAACACTGTCTACACACATTGTGGGCCGTGGATCCATGACACTGGATGAACAATGACAGAACACTGTCTGCACACATTGTGGGCTGTGCATCCATGACACTGGATGAACAATGACAGAACACTGTCTGCACACATTGTCAGCTGTGGATCCCAGACACTGGATGAACAATGACAGAACACTGTCTACACACATTGTCAGCTGTGGATCCCAGACACTGGATGAACAATGACAGAACACTGTCTGCACACATTGTCAGCTGTGGATCCATGACACTGGATGAACAAATGACAGAAACTGTCTGCACACATTGGGCTGTGGATCCATGACACTGGATGAACATGACAGAACACTGTCTACAACACATTGTGGGCCGTGGATCCATGACACTGGATGAACAATGACAGAACACCTGTCTGCACACATTGTGGGCATGTGGATCCATGACACTGGATGAACAATGACAGAACACTGTCCTGCACACATTGTCAGCTGTGGATCCCAGACAACTGGATGAACAATGACAGAACACTGTCTACACACATTGTCACTGTGGATCCCAGACACTGGATGAACAATGACAGAACACTGTCTGCACACATTGTCAGCTGTTGGATCCATGACACTGAGATGAACAATGACAGAACACTGTCTGCACACATTGTCAGCTGTGGATCCATGACACTGGATGAACAATGACAGAACACTGTCTGCACACATTGTGGGCTGTGGATCCCAGACACTGGATTGAACAATGACAGAACACTGTCTGCACACATTGTCAGCTGTGGATCCATGACACTGGATGAACAATGACAGAACACTGTCTGCACACATTGTGGGCTGTGGATCCATGACACTGGATGAACAATGACAGAACACTGTCTGCACACATTGTGGGCTGTGGATCCATGACACTGGATGAACAATGACATTGCATCCTGAAAAGGTTTCAGACAATGTCAGCTCCTCTGAGATTTCATGATCTGCTTGTCGATGTTTACAGAGAGAGTGAGAGAGAGAGAGAGAGAGAGAGAGAGAGAGAGAGAGAGAGAGAGAGAGAGAGAGAGAGAGAGCATCTCATAATGACTGTAGACACGCACACGCGCACAAAAACACTCACACACACACGCATGCGTACGCACGCACGCACTCTCTCTATGTCTCTGTCTGTCTGTCTCTCTGTCTCTCTCTCTCTCTCTCTCTCTCTCTCTCTCTCTCCTCTCTCTCTCTCTCTCTCTCTCTCTCTCTCAAACCTCTAAAACACCCCACAAACCCCACACACACACACACTCACAAAACACACACACACACACACACACACACACACACCACCACACTCACTCTCTCTCCTCTCTCTCTCTCTCTCTCTCTCTCTCCTCTCTCTCTCCCCTCCTTTTTGCACTCGCACGCACGCACACAAACGCGCAAACACACGCGCGCGCTCATACACACACACACACACACACACACACACACACACACACACACACACACACACACGGATGGAAATGGAAGAAGCTTGAAATCCCTGACTGTTGAATTGTGACTGATGATGAATGGAGTTTTTGGGAGGCCACTGGGTCTGTTGACAGAAGACAAACGCTAAACATCACCTGCAGGGAGACCATCAATCACAAGCCCCCCCCCCCCCCCCCCACCCCCCCCCCCCCCCCCCCCCCCAACATCCCCCCCCCCCCCCCCCCCCCCCATGTTTTCTCTCTCCTTTACCTGCTTCCCCCTCCTCCCCCTCTCTCCTCTCTCTCTCTCTCTCCTCTCTCCCCTTCCTCTCCTCCCACTCTCCTCCTCTCCTCCTCCCTCCTCATCTCTCTCTCTCCTCTCCTCTGCTTCCATCCACACATGCATCAGGCCACAACATAGAGGCCCCAGTTAACCATCACACTGCCCCACGTCTTCGTCTTCTGTAGCCTTCTGCCTGCTCTTCCTTCTCCCTCCTTTTCTCTCTTCTTCTTCTTCTCTCTCTTCTTCTCTTCTCTTCTTCTTCTCTTGTCATCTCTCTGTCCAGACCATGGATTGGTAGCCGTCAGTCTGAACACGTCCTCCTGCTTGTCTTTTCAGTCCTCTGTTTCCCCTCCCCACCCCACCCCCACCCCTTCTCCCCCGTGTTCTCCTCCTCTTCCTCGTGCTTCTCATTTATCTCTTCACCAGAACAGATGTAGTATCGGTCTAAACACTGTCGTGGTTTTTTTTTTTTTTTTTGCTTCCTTTTCTTCTCTCTTCTTCTTCTTCTTCTTCTTCTCCTCCTCCTCCTTTTCCTTTCTCCTCCTCCTTCTTCTCCTTCTTCTTCTCCCTTTTCCTTCTTCTTCTTCTCCTTCTTCTTCTTCCCTCCTCCTCCTTCTTTTTCTCCTTTTTTTCCTTCTTCTTCTTCTCCTTCTTCTTCTCCTTCTTCTTCTTCTCTACCTGTTCAGTGTGTAAACCCGGTCTTTCTCCTTTCTACATCAGGAACCCAGGTCACACCGATTTCCAAAACGCCTTTTTCTGTTCACGCCCCCTCCATGCTGGCGTCTTTGCTGTTCCTCATCTGGTCCTCCGTGCGGAAAACGAGGAGTCCCACGTGATGTCTAGCCCCCTTTCGCCTGAAGACGAAGGCCCAGTCATATCGAGTTGTGTAGGAGGCATCTTATTTTTCCCCGGATCAAGACTTGTCATTAGAACAAGCTTGTTCATGTTCCTTCACCTTCGTCCCTCCATCATCCCGAGCATAGCTGCCAGCAAACCCTTGTCATTGGGGGGGGGGGGGGGGGGGGGGTGTATCATTATAGCCAATACTTTGTTGTTGTTGGTGGTGGTGTTCAGTTTATACTGAGTCGTCGTCAGCAGAGAAAGGAAACGACCAATGTTGTTCGTTGCCACAGTGAGGCGACTGCAGGCGGAACTCTAGACAAATATTCTTAAAAAGTTGAAATACTATATCCGCCAAACATGAATAAAGGAATCACAAGACAAAACACGACGCGTTTCAGCCTCTTAGGTTCAGAACGATACCCGCCAGACATGAACCAACGAATCACAAGACAGACAAAACACGACGCGTTTCAGCCTCTCGGGTCTTCATCAGGCAAGACAAAACAACACTCGGGACCACGAAATGAAGAACGAGCAGTGACTTATCGCGTCCAATTCGGCATCAGGCCAGCAACCATAGGAAGCCCCGTAGCCGTCAGCTGGGATTCAACACCCATCCCGCGCCGAATTTGATGAAGAGAAGTGACTGCTCGTTCTTCGTTTTCGTCGTCCGAGTGTTGTGTATCTTGCCTGAAGAGGACCTGAGAGGTCGAAACGCGTGGTGTTTCGTCTTGTGGTTCGTTGGTTCATGTCTGGCGGATATCGTTGTGAAAACTTGAAAGGTTTCAACAGTGTTCGGCTGACCCCTGTTGACTTCACGTTGGGGGAGGTTGGGTGGGCTCCTTATGCGAGCCGGCTGAGAGCTGCCTGTTGAGATCAGCCGGGTGGTCCAGGTTCTGCAGGAGCGGCCACCCCGTTCCTCTGAAGACCTCACAGAGGAGGTTAGCTGAGGTCCATGACTCTGTGCTGTGTAGAGGGGTGCCCACCTCAGAGGTGCTGGTCTCACACACTTGGTTGCGTTCTGTTGTCATCTTTGCGTTTCTGACTGGAAAACATAGTTGGTTCACTTAACCTGGGAATTTCGAGTGTTCACTAACTGGGATTTCATGTGTTCACTGAACCTGGCATTTCATGTGTTCACTGAAACCTGGGATTTCATGTGTTCACTGAACCTGGCATTTCATGTGTTCACTGAACCTGGGATTTCATGTGTTCACTGAACCTGGGATTTCATGTGTTCACTGAACCTGGGATTCATGTGTTCCAATGAACCTGGAATTTCATGTGTTCACTGAACTGGAATTTCATGTATTCACTTAACCTGGAATGTCATTCTGTAGAACTTGCTCATCTCCATGGAGATCCTGTGTCCCTACCAGCCAGCGCTTGATCACTGCGAGGAGAGAGCCCTATTTTTCGTGTGTTTCTTTTCTTTCTTCTTTTTTTCTTTCTTTCTTTCTTTCTTTTTTTTTTTATTTTATTTTGGCCAGCCAGTCTCTGTGTGATTGTTGCCTGGCTGTCGGAAAAAGTCACTGCTCTGACGTCCCTGGGGGCCTCGTTGGAAGAGTTAGGTTCTGGAACCCTCCGAGTTTCCACTGGAGGTCTGCTTTCAGTGTGTGTTACAGTTCTGGCATTCAGTGGGTCATTCATTCAGTCTTGTTGTCAGTGTGTGTACAGTTCTGGCATTCAGTGGGTCATTCGTTCAGTGGGTCATTCATTCAGTCTGTGTCAGTGTGTGTACAGTTCTGCATTCAGTGGGTCATTCATTCAGTGGGTCATTCATTCAGTCTGTGTCAGTGTGGTACAGTTCTGGCATTCAGTGGGTCATTCGTTCAGTCTGTGTCAGTGTGTGGTACAGTTCTGGCATTAGGTGGGTCATTCATTCAGTGGGTCATTCATTTAGTCTGTGTCAGTGTGTGTACAGTTCTGCATTCAGTGGGTCATTCATTCAGTGGGTCATTCATTCAGTCTGTGTCAGTGTGTGTACAGTTCTGGCATTAGGTGGGTCATCATCATGGGTATTATTCAGTCTGTGTCAGTGTGTGTACAGTTCTGGCGTTCAGTGGGTCATTCATTCAGTGGGTCATTCATTCAGTCTTGTCAGTGTGTGTACAGTTATGGCATTCAGTGGGTCATTCAGTGGGTCATTTATTCAGTGGGTCATTTACATTCTGGTCATTCATTCAGTGGGTCATTCATTCAGTCTTGTCAGTGTGTGTACAGTTTCTGGCATTCATGTGGGTCATTCATTCAGTCTGTGTCAGTGTGTGTACATGTTCTGGCATTCAGTGGGTCATTCGTTCAGTCTGTTGTCAGTGTGTGTACAGTTCTGGCATTAGTGGGTCATTCATTCAGTGGGTCATTCATTCAGTCTGTGTCAGTGTGTGTACAGCTCTGGCATTAGGTGGGTCATTCATTCAGTGGGTCATTCATTCAGTCTATGTCAGTGTGTGTATAGTTCTGGCATTCAGTGGGTCATTCATTCAGTGGGTTATTCATTCAGTCTATGTCAGCGTGTGTACAGTTCTGGCATTCAGTGGTCATTCGTTCAGTCTGTGTCAGTGTGTGTACAGTTCTGGCATTCAGTGGGTCATTCGTTCAGTCTGTTTCAGTGTGTGTAGAGTTCTGGCATTAGGTGGGTCATTCATTCAGTGGGTCATTCATTCAGTCTGTGTCAGTGTGTGTACAGCTCTGGCATTAGGTGGGTCATTCATTCAGTGGGTCATTCATTCAGTCTATGTCTGTGTGTGTATAGTTCTGGCATTCAGTGGGTCATTCATTCATGGGTTATTCATTCAGTCTATGTCAGTGTGTGTAACAGTTCTGGCATTCAGTGGGTCATTCATTCAGTGGGTTATTCATTCAGTCTATGTCAGTGTGTGTACAGTTCTGGCATTCAGTGGGTCATTCATTCAGTCTGTGTCAGTATGTGAACAGTTCTGGGGATTCAGTGGGTCATTCATTCAGTGGGTCATTCATTCAGTCTGTGTCAGTGTGTGTACAGTTCTGGCATTCAGTGGGTCATTCATTCAGTGGGTCATTCATTCAGTCTGTGTCAGTGTGTGTACAGTTCTGGCATTCAGTGGGTCATTCATTCAGTGGGTCATTCATTCAGTCTGTGTCAGTATGTGAATAGTTCTGGCATTCAGTGGGTCATTCATTCAGTGGTCATTCATTCAGTCTATGTCAGTGTGTGTACAGTTCTGGCATTCAGTGGGTCATTCATTCAGTGGGTCATTCATTCAGTCTATGTCAGTGTGTTTAACAGTTCTGGCATTCAGTGGGTCATTCATTCAGTGGGTCATTCATTCAGTCTGGTCAGTGTGTGTACAGTTATGGCATTCAGTGGGTCATTCATTCAGTCTGTGTCAGTGTGTGTACAGTTCTGGCATTCAGTGGGTCATGTCATTCAGTGGGTCATTCATTCAGTCTGTGTCAGTGTGTGTACAGTTCTGGCATTCAGTGGGTCATTCATTCAGTCTGACACAGACAGAAAGTGTACTTTTTTTTTTTTTTTGCTGTTGTCTGAAGGGCCGGAGATGCAGCCATCAACGTCAGGGGCCACTGTCTAATGACGATGTCCAACAGGAAGATTTTGAAAAGGTCGAATTCGGAAGCTGCGAGAAACAAAAAACAAAACAAAACAAAAAAGACTGACATGGAAACCCACCTGGGATTAGGAAATATTGATCTCCTCCTGTGTTTTGATTACAGTCCTTTTTGGTGCTTTTGGATTTTTCACTTGTAAGTATAAGTGGAGTAGAAACTGTATTTCTAGCTCTCAGTCGTGTCAGGAGAGAAGCGAATGCGTGACACGCCCATTCCCAGGGAGAGTGTGGAATGATTGGTGGGTGCATGAATGCGCATATGCGTGTATGAGTGCAGAGATAACCTTGGTGTGTTAAGCCTGATGCATGAACTTAGTTCACTTAAGAAATACCATCACGGTTTCCCCCGTCTGTACAATTTGATGTGTCCTTTAATCCCTGTTACCCTCTCTCTCTCTCTCTCTCTCTCTCTCTCTCTCTCTACTCACACACACACCACTCCGCGCGCGCGTGAACACACACACACACACACACCACACACACACACACACACACACACACACACACACACACACTGTCTAGTGTACACCCAACAGCGAACCTGCGTGCGTGCGGGGTATAAATACCTCCTGTCACGTTTCACCTCGTGAACCGTGCAGCTGAAACATACCGCTGACAGCCCGAATGGACTGAAGATTGACGAATAATTGTGTGCGCCTACCAGGATTGAAAACAAAAACAAAAAAAAACAAACACAAAAAGGAGAGAAAAAAAAAGAGAGGTTGCGGCAGAAAGGGACTGGGAGAAGAGGGTGGAGCGAGGAGGGACAGAGAGGAAAGAGAGGGGTGGACGGAAGGTGCAGACATGTCCTTGTGTGTGTGTGTGTTGTGTGTGTGTGTGTGTGGTGGCTATGTGTGTGCGTGCGTGCGCGCGCGCGTGTGTGTGTGTGTTTGTGTGCGCGTATGTTTTGTGTGTGTCTATGTGTGTCTGTGTGCGTGCGTGCGCGCGCGCGCGTGTGTGTGTGTGTGTGTAAAAAACGGGACGAAACACAACGCCTGCGCAGGCTGAACTGATCAATTGGGACCACTGTCCGGTTAATAATCGGCTCCTTGCCGTCATTTCCGAGGCCCCCATCATCCCAGTGGCGCCCCGTCTGGGGACGTCAGGATTGCCGGAATCTGCCTTCACTCCCCTTTCCTTCCGCCTCTGGGAAGGCATAGTGTGTCAATCCTTTGAGTTTGGGCGGCGGTGCTGATGATGATGATGATGATGATGATGTGGTGTTTTTATTTATTTAGGTTTGGTTTTGTTTTTGGTTCGTGTTGTGTTTTATTCGTTACTTTGTTTCTCTCAGCAGGAGTGGACACTCAGTTTCTGCGTGGAATTCCCGATCGACTTCCCCCCCCCCCCCCCTCCCCTCCCCCCCCTCCTCCCCATTTTTCTTCATCATCTCTACTCCTCCTCCACTTCCTTCCCCACCCCCGCCCCGCTCTCGTCCATCCTTACCTCCTACCTCCCCCCTCAGCCCTTTTTCAACCCTACCCCTCCCAAAAAAAAAAAAAAAAAAGTGTGCAAGGCAAATGGAAACTAACTGCGATAGATTTGAGTGGTGACAGCTCTGAATAAAGCTGAGGACAGGGATGAATCTGAGATGTCAGTTTCGGTTTCATCAAAGATCTGTCACCGGTACGCGGACTAGTCCATATACGCTACACCACACCGCTTGTTTGGAGATCACAGTGCGCAGATTTGAAGCTGATGGATAAACTGAGGAGGGCTAACTCCTACTTTGCTGTACCCTGAGAAGAAAACCACGTTAATAGTGATAACACCAACCAGTAATAGCCCCGTAAATACCGTTAACACAAGTAGAACAGACGGCACTGCAGCACAGTCGACACTGGATCTTTTGTGGTTCTGGATCTGAGCCTGCTGTCACGGGGCACGGGGGAATATCCACCATAGGTCCTGTAACAATGTCGTCCAAATCAGACATAGTCTTGACTTCCCAACCTGTTCCGGCTAGCAGCCACACAGCCATCCTGCCTACTCTTCAAAGCTCTGATGTGAGTGACCAGTCGCTGAGAGATAGGCTGCTTTTTTACCGTGTGGTATGCAAATAAGGAATGGTCATGAGATAATGAGCTAAACCAGCGCGTGTGTTTGTTTTACCATGGTCGAAATTGTATGGAGGTTGGACAGAATTGTCAAAACATGATGGTGATCATCATTATCATCATCATCGTCACGTTGTGACAATTTCGTCCAACCTCCATGTAATTTCGACCATGGCGAAAATGCAGTTTCGTCCCAAAGCGAAGAGCAGCAAACGCATGTATGAAAATGAATGTTTGTTATTTATTCCTGGCAGTGTTATGCGCCTGCGATGTATTTTACCTAGTCATCAGTTTCCTCTTTAAAGAAGCAAACTGAGACTCGTACAGTGTGGAAAACGTACAGGGTTCATGGCTCTGTACAGGTTCATGGCTCTGTACAAAGGCTGTCATTTCCCGGCTCTGTACAAGGTCCATGGGTCTGTACAAGGTTCATCGCTCTG
>CM031610.1:8594281-8606781 GCA_018398815.1 Conus ventricosus
CTCCTATACAGTTTGCCAGTGTTGTCCATGAAAATTACATCCGTTGTAGTCCCTGCAGTTTCACATTAATTCACATTTATTTTGTTTGCAACCCCCCCCCCCCCACACACACACACACACACACGCACGCACGCACGCATGCACGCACACACACACTACACATACACACACACATACACACACACACGCACGCACGCACGCACGCACGCACACTCTTACATTAATGCTCATCTATATTGCGTTAGAAATATTTCCCGTAGGTCTCGTACTAACGTCGATCAATATTACATTCGTCATTGTTCCATGCAGTCTCAATAGCAATGTTCATCCACATTATTTGGCAATTCTCTGATAGACACAGTCTTTTTACCCTGATGTCCATCATTTAAACATAATTCTTGCAGTTTGATTTTCATGCCCATCAACATTACCTAGCAATATTCCGATAAAGTCTTTTTAGACCCTAATGTCCATCAATGAAACGTAATTCTGCAGGCTTATTTTTTATGACCGTCAACGTTATTTAGCAATACTCTGATAAAGTCTCTTTACCCTAATGTCCATCAATAAAACGTAATTCTTGCAGGGTTTTTTGTTTTGTTTTGTTTTGCCCGTCAACATTATTTAGCATGCTCTGATAAAGTCTCTTTTCCATAATGTCCATCAGTAAAACGTAATTCTTGCAGGGTTTTTTTTTTTTTTTTGGGGGGGGGGGGGGGGGGGGGGGGGGTTGCCCATCAACATTATTTAGCAATACACTGATAAAGTCTCTTTGCCCTAATATCCACCAATAAAACATTATTCTTGCAGTTTTATTCTTCTGTCCATCCATGTTACTTAGCAATTCTCTGATAAAGTCTTCTTTACCTCAATGTCCCATCAGTCAAACATCATTCCTGCTTCTCTGCAGTTTGATCCTGATGTCCATCAACATTACATGCATGAACTGTTGCGATGAGGTCGGCTAGGTGAGCAGGCCCTTCCTAGTTCTACAACATCTGTTCTCCTTGGTTCAAACACTTCCATGCACTTGCACTCAACCGTGAGCGTGCTATCCAAATGGGCGCACATCCAACCACACCGCACATCCCCATGCATTCGAGCATGTGCGCACAAGCACACAGACACTAAGACATACTCACACACACACACACACACACACACACACACACACAACACACACACACACACACACACACACACAGCTTGCTTGTCTGTTTCTGTCTTCCTCTTTTTCACTCTTCTCTCTCTTCTCTCTCTCTCTCTCTCTCTCTCTCTCTCTCTCTCTTCTCTCTCTTTCTTCTCTCTCCTTCAATAACGCAGTGTTTTTTGTTTTGTTTTATTTTGTGTTTTTTGGGGGGTAGGGGTGCGTTCCCCACCCCCTTTTTTTGGTAACTGTTCAGTAGTGACTAAACACTTTCATACTTCTTGGGGCTGACTGTATTGGTTCCCATAGAGACTTCTTGGGGCTGACTGTATTGGTTCCCATAGAGACTTCTTGGGGCTGACTGTATTGGTTCCCATAGAGACTTCTTGGCGCTGACTGTCTTGGTTTCCATAGAGACTTCATGGCGCTGACTGTATTGGTTCCCATAGAGACTTCTTGGGGCTGACGTTTGGTTCCCAAGAGACTTCGGGGGCGACTATTGGTTCCCATAGAGACTTCGGGCGGACTGATTGGTTCCCAAGAGACTTCTTGGGCGACTGTTTTGGGTTTTCCCATAAGACTTCTGGGGGGGGGGAGAGGCCCCCTAAGTTTTTTTTTCCGAGCGGGCCAGAACCAGGCGTGGACCCCAAAACCCCGGGGTTTCAGGCAAGGGCCCGGGGGCCTTAGGCCCATGGGGATTTCCCTGGCCCCCTTTTTGGCCCATGAGATTTCGGGCTGATTTTTGGGTTCCCCTGGATTCGGGGCGTAGGTTTTCCAAAACCATGGGGGGGGGAAAAAAGGGGGGCCCCCGGGAAAACCCCGGGAAGGAAGCAAAGGGGGGGGGCCCCCCCCGGTCCCCGGCCCCGGACCCCCCCCTCCACCTTTTTTTTTTTTTTTTTTTTTTTTTAAAATTTTTTTTTTTTTTGTTTTTTTTTTTTTTTTAAGGCCCTGGGGGGGGGGGGGGGGGGGGTTTTTTTTTTTTGGGTTTCCCCCCCCCTTCTTCCAAGGGGTGGGGGGCTGGGGGGGGGCGAAAGGGGGGGGGGGGGGGGGGTGGGGGTTGGGGTTTTGGGGAGATAACTGTGATCAATGGGATGCTTATTAGGACCCAGGGAGGGGGGTGGGGGGAGTCATTTTATTCAGGGCGCCCACAGTACGCTCGGACGACAACGCGCGTTTGGGAGGTTGGACACCATAGAAAGCACTCGTGCTGGGGAATGAGGGTAGATGAATGTCAGTATATTTCCTTCCGTTTGCCCCCCTATCACCTGAGGGGGAGTGGGTACAAACTTTCAGTGTTCAAAAACAGCCCCCCTTTTTCGTTCTGCCCTGTTTTCTCCTCTCTTCTCCTCTTCCCCTTTCCCTCTCTCTCTCCCCCTTTCTTTTCTCTCTCTCTCTTCTCTCTCTCTCCCCCTCTTCCCCTCCCTCTCTCTCTCTCTCTCTCTCCCCTTCCCCTCTCTCTCCTTCTCTCTTCTCCCCCTCTCTCTCTCTCTCTTGTGTGTGTTGTGTGTTGTGTCACCTGTTCTTTCTATATAATATATATAAAGACCTCCCTTTCCCCTTCCCTCGCCCTCTCGCTCGCTCCTCTCTCTCTCTTCCTCTCTCTCTTCTCCCCTCTTCTTTTCTCCCTCTCTCTCGCCTCGCTCGCTCTCTCTCTCTCCTCCTCTCTCCACACACACACCACCCCCCAAAACCCCCCCCCCCACACACCATCACATGCACCAAACACACTTCACCCTGCGCACACACCCCACCACACACACACACCAAAACCCCACACACCCACACCACCAACACCCACACACAAACCCCAAACCCCCCCCCGACCCCTGCTGCTCACAGGTCACATCAACAAAGCCTCCCCCCCCACCCCCCCCCCCCCCCCCCCCCAAACAAAATCAGTCGGGCCACGCCAAGCGTCCCACTAGTCCTAACCATGACACATGACGACCTCCGCACATGTCGCCGCCACTCTCCGCATCCCACCCCCCCCCTGACACCGGGCGTGGATGACCCCCTCACTGACCCCCCGACATCCTCCGCTGTGGCGGTGGCCGCTCACGCATAGGGGATGGGGCGGGCGGGGGGTGGTTGGCAGAGGGGGGGGGGGGGGATGCCGTGGTGGGGGGGGTGGTGGTGGTGGTGGCGAAACCCCGTGGTATGAGCGATTTGTCCGTCAGCCTGGCTGAAACCCCTGTTTTTGGGTTGTGTGTGTTGGTGTTTCCCTCCCTTTCCCGGGGCTCTTTCACCCGCGGAATAGTGGCCGTCGTTTTTGGGTGGTTTTTGTTTGTTTTTTTGGGTTTGGGTTGTTTTTTGGTGGGTTTTTTTTGGGGGGGGGGGGGGGGGGGGGGGGGAGGGGGGTTGGATTTGATCCCCTGTCGGGCTGGGATGTCTCGTCTGTCTGTCTCTGTCTGTCTGTTCTGTGTCTCTCTTCCCCTTCCCCCCCTCTCCTCTCTTCTCTCTCTCTCCCCTCTCCTCTCTCTCTCTCTCTCTCTCCCTTCTGGATACTTGGATCATTTTTTTTAGCTTAGTAAAATATAGCGCAAGTATGAAAAATGGGGAAAAAATGGAAACTAAGCGCCCTTTTTACCGTTTCAAAAATCATTGTATTTTCTCTCCTCTCTCTCTCGCTCTCTCTTTTCTTCTCTCTCTCTCCTCCCCCCTCTCCTCTCTCTCTCCTCTCTTCTTTTTTCCCCCCCTTCATCTGACACAGAACCAAAGCGGAAAGCGCGCACACACACACACCACAACACACACACACACACAACACACACACACACACACACACACACACACACACCACACACACACAACACGTTTGAGAGAGAGGAAGAGGAAGTCGCCCGCACACGCACCCCCACACACACCACACACACACACACACACACGCACACACACCAACACACACACCACACACCAACACACACACACACACCCACACACACACTCACATCTAAGGAGTGAAGAGACCGGCAGACAGACAGACATCAGACAGTCGTGCCCAAGGGACATGTTTGGATTTGAAACTAAAGACTTGCAAAAGTGAATTTGGTTTTAAAAACCCCTAGTTTTCATAATGGGGAGATAAACGCCACCGGCCTTGGGGCTTTTAACTGGCCCAAAAGCAAAAACCCAGGTCAACAAGAGTCGGGCCATCACAAAGAGGTCAAATGACGCTTTTGAATAGTGACAAGAAGAGATCATGTGTATAGGAAATTAATACATAACAACGTTGTATATTTTTTAAAAGGAATGCCATTTTGGAATAAGATAAAACCAAATAAAAAATATAAGATAAAATCTCTACTTTCTTCTATCCCCCTTTTAAAAAAAAAAAAAAAACTTTTTAGCTTTCATTTTGGGTTTAAAAAAACCCCCTCTTTTCAACCAGCTTTTAGAGGGCTTCCTTTCGCTTTTTGGGTGTTGCTTTTTGGGTGCGCAGGTCTTTGCCACGTGTTTATTGTTCATGGCGAGCGGGAAGGGTTGGGGGAGCATTTGCGTTGAGTGAGGTTGGAAAAAAAATTTGTGTGTGTTGGGTGTGTGTGTTGTGTGGTGTGCTGCGGTGTGTGTTGTGGTGTGGGTGTGTGTGTTTTGGGGGTTTGTGTGTTGTGGTTGTGTTGTTGGGTTTGTGTGTTTTCTGTTCCGCGCGCACGTCTATCTGATCTGTGTGAAGGTCCGTGAAATGTCATTTCTCTTCATGTGTGAGACTTTGATTTTTTTTTTTTTTTTTTTTACAGGGGTTTTAAATCTAAAGGGTTTTCCGCTAATCTAAAATGAAATCTTTCAGTGACCTGTTTTTTATTTACTTTTTGTTGAATTTAGTGCTTTGGGATTCAGACTGAGTGGAAAATGTTCAATAGTTAGTAGTAGTAGTAAAGTAGTAGTTAGTATAGAGGGCTGTAGAAGCCAGCAGCACAGTTGTATTGGTAGCTTTGTAGAAAGGTGTGTGTGTGTGTGTGTGGTGGTGTGTGTGTGTGTGTGTGTGTGTGGTGGTTTGGGGGGTGTGTGTGTGGTGTGGGGTTGTGTGTGTGTGTGTGTGCGTTGTGTGGGTATAAGTTTGGCGCTTTGAAAAAAAGGGTCCAGTACTCCTAACCCACCCCCCCATCTTTTTGTCTGTCTGTTGCCCTCTGTCTGTCTGTCTGTCTGCCCCCTGCTCTGCTCTTCTCTCTCTCTCTCTCCTCTCTGTCTCTCTCTCTCCCCCCTCCCCTTTTCTCTCTCTCCCCCTCTCTCCTCTCTTCTCCCCAAAGAGAGATGTACATACAACATTTGTGATAGAGTAAAGGTAATTTCAGGAGTGATCCTGTCATCCTTTAGCGTGAAAGGTCAAGTCCAGGATGCAGTCGAGAAGTGTAACGAAGTTACATCAAATCACAAACCACATATTCAAGCAGACGACAGCCCCATTGCCAGGTGTGCACTCACACAGCCCTCCCAATGAATTAGTGGCTATATTAGCGCGCAGACTCCTCTGTTTCTGTCTCCCTTTCTGCTGGCTGTCTCTCTCCGTCCTCTCCTCTCTCTCTCTCTCTCTCTCTCCTCCTTTTCCCTTCTCCCCCTTCTCTCCTCTTCTCTCTCTTCCTCCCCCGCTTGTCCCCTTTTCCCCTCTCCCCTCCTCTTCTCCTCACACACACACACACCACACACACACACACCACACACCACACACACACACACACAAACACACACACGCACGCACGCCGCACATTCACTTACACTCCCACGCTACACACACGTGCGTGCGCGCCAGCTTGCAACAAAAAATCACACGCGGCGCTGTTCACACACCACACACACACACTAAAGCGCGCGCGCGCGCACCACGAAAACACACCACCACACAAGTGCAGTGCGCGCACGCAAAACAAAACCCCCAACACAACGCCGTACGCACGCACGCTACACGCAAACAACCACCACCACACCACACACACACACACACACACACACACACACACACACACACACAAAAACAAGTACCGCTGGGCCCCGCACGCAAAACACACACCACACACCAAACACAACACACCCCACACCCCCTCCACACACACACACACACAAATATAAAAATATAATAATAATTATATAATTTTTGTTATAAAATTTAAAAAAGGAAATTAAAAACTCTACAAATTTTTTTTCGAGGTGTTGCCGTCACAGGTTTTTAGGCGTTTTAATTAATTCACTTATATATATTATAATAAAAAATTATAAAAAATATATAAAATAATCTATCTCTCTCGTTTTGTTTGCCCCCCCCCCCTCTCTTTTTCTTTCTCTCTCTCCCCCCCTCTCTCTCTCCCCTCTCCTCTCCCCCTCTCTCTCTCTCTCTTTCTCTCTCTCTCTTCTCGCACACACGCAGGAAACCACATAGCACACACAGAACACACCGGGGTTTTATACAGACACGCCGCACACACCACACACACCCACACACACACACAACACCCACACCACACACCACACACACACCAACACCCACACACACACACCACCCCAACCCCAGAGAGAGAGAGAGAGAGAGAAACGCGGCATGCCCCAACATACGGGTGGGGGTACTTGACTATCTACGCTACTGCATTAGTTTTCTATGTCATTAGACAACCAGGGAATCGGCCAGGTGCGTCGTGTGGGCTACTGCCCAGTTCATTTCGGGGTTTTTCATGGAACTGCCGTCACTGGCAAAAACTACAGACATCTCGCTCACCGGGGCCGTGCGAATATAATTCTGGAAATTTATATGTACCACACACAACACACCCACCCCCCCCCAACACAACCCCCCCACACCCCCAAAGCGCGCGCACAACACCACACACACACACCACACACACATATAAATATATATAAATTAAATAAGAGAGAGAGAGGAGGAGAAGAAATTAATTTTTAATTTGTTTTGGGGTGTGTGTGTGTGTGGTGTGTGTGTAGCGGGTGTGTGTGAGAAGAGAAGAGAGAGAAGAAAAAGAGAGAGAGAGACAGAAGTATGGTGTGTAATGTGTGTGTGGTTGTTGTTTTGTTGTTGTTGTTTTTGTTTTTTGGGGTGTTGGTTTTGGGTGTTGTGTGTGTGTGTGTGTGTGTGTGTGGTGTTGGTGTGTGGGGTTTTGGTGAATATTTGTGTGGGATTGTTGTGTGTTGTGTTTTTTTTTTTTTTTTTCCCCTTTTTATAACTTCGTTTTTTTCCTCCGCTTTAGCCACTTTGGCTTTTCATTGACATTTTTAGTTTTAAGAACTGGCGATGAGCTGGGTTTAAGAAAATGCTGCCATTCCTTCTCTCTCTCTCTCTCCCCTCTCCTCTCTCTCTCCTCTCTCCCCCTCTCTTCCCCTCTTCCCCTCTCTCTCTTCTCTTCCCTCCGTTGTGTGGGGTGGTGCGCGCGCGGCGCGGCGCGCGTGTGTGTGGGGGCGGCTGCGCGGTGTGTGTTCATGGTAAAGAGGCATGACTAAACTTCAACATGGGGAATGCACGTGCCACTGGGGGTGACCCGGGGACGTGAGCTACCGGGGAAGGCAAAGGGAGCAAGAACGGTGGGTTATCACCAACGAAAGAGGAAGTCGACAGATCCCCAAATCGCGTTGGCCACCCCTTTGTTTTATCCATAAATGAAAAAACAGAAGTGCAAGAGAGAGAGAGGAAAAAGAGAGAGAAGGAAGAGAGAGAGCGAGAGAGAGAGAGAAGAAATCTGAAAGAACCTAAGCCCTCTCCGTTTTCAAATCCATGTCCCTTTTTTATTCGTGGAAGACGGAATGGTTTTGTAGAAGGTAGTGTCGCTAAGCCCAAAGGAAATCTTTTCGGATTGTGACCGCAGATGTGTTTTTTTTTTTTGTGTACTATACTCGTGACTGACGTCCCCTGCGGGGGTCTGTGCGTGACTCTTTATTCTCTCCTCTTCTCCCCCCGCAGGGCTGGGGGACGAGGGGGGACCCCTTTTCACACCTGTGCCCCCTGCCGCTGAGAGGTGGACAGCAACATCAAGCCCCCCCTTTGGCCACCAGGGCAGACAAAAGACCACCGGGGCCATCAAGAAAAACAGCAGGCAAAGGGAAAAAGACGGACAAATTAACTGGGTTCGAGACGGCGTCATCGATCCCCGCCCCCCCCCCCCCCCTCTCTCTCTCTCTCCTCTCTTTTTCTCTCTCTCTTGCCAGCGACCATATCGCCCAAATCATGCGTTTCGCTCCTTTTATCCTGAGCCCGCTCGCTCCTCTCTCTTCTCTCTCTCTCTTTTCCCTTCTCTCTTCTCTCCTCTCTCTCTCTCTCCAGGGAAATGCCGAAGACTTGGAAGGAATGGGAGTGGGCAGAAGGAGGAAAAGGAGTGGGTTTTGGGAGGAGTGGAAAAATAAGCGGATGGGGAAATATGTTAGACGTTGAAAATGCCTCCCTCCCCCCCTCTCTCCCTCTCCCCCGCTCCCTCTTTTCCCCTCCTCCCCCTCTCTGTCTCTGTCCCCCTCTCTCTCTTCTTCCCCTCCCACACACCAGACTCTCTCCTCTCTCTCCTCTCTCATCTCCTCCTTCTCCCTTTTCTCTCTCCTCTCTCTCTCTTCCCCTCTCTCTCTCTGGCTGTCGTCTCACACACACACACTTTTTTCCCCTCTCTCTTCCCCCACACACACACACACACACACACACACACACACACACACACACACATAGGGCCCCCCCCCCCCCCTTTTTCCCTTTTCCCCTCCCTCTTCCCCCCTCTCTCCCTCCGGCTTTTTTTCACCCTTTGCCCCCACCCCCCCTCCCCCCCCTCCCTCGCCTTATGCTGCCCCCTCACTTCCCCCCCACCCCCCACCCCCCCCTTCTATTCGCCTTTTCCCCCCTCCCCCTGTTTCCCCCCCTTTCCCTGTCCCACCCGCATTGTTTCAACCCGTTTGGAGTCCCTGAAGAAAGCAGAAGAAAAATTTCGGCACCAGGGACCTTAATTTTTTTTAGTCTCCGGAACAACAAATCGGTGTTTTTAACCTAAGGAACCTCAGTTTAACAGCTTTTATGCGAGGCGTGTTTTTTTTTCTTTTAACCGATATGGTTTTGCTTTTTTGTAATTATGGGGGCATCAAAAAATTAAAATGATAGGACTTTCCGTCAAAGAGATTTGTTATGGCATCAACATGTAACTGATGGGGCTTTCTAGTGCAAAAAAATTCGTATGGCCCAAAAAATGTAAAGATGGGACTTTCTTGCAAAAAAATTTGTTTTGGCATCAACATTTTAAATGATAGGGTTTCTAGGGAAAAAAGATTCGTTATGACATCAAAAATTTAAAGATAGGCTTTCTAGTGCAAAAGAGATTCGTTATGACTTTAACAGTAACTGATAGGACTTTCTAGGCAAAAGAATTCGTTATGGCATCAAAATGTAACTGAAGCTTTTTATGCAAAAAAAAGATTTTTATGGCATCAAAAAGTAACTGTGGGGTTTTTTTGTGCAAAAAAGATTCGTTTGGGATCAACATGTAACGATGGGACTTTCTTGCAAAAGGATTCGTTATGGCACAAAATGTAACTGATAGGGCTTTTTAGTGCAAAGGGGATTCGTTTTGGCATCAACTGTAACGATAGGACTTTCTAGTGCAAAAAAGTTCTTTGAATCAAAATGTATTGGTAGGACTTTTTTTAGTGCAAAAGAGATCCGTTCTTCATGTGCCCAGTGTGCAATGAGTCACTGTGGTAAATTCAGCGAAACGAAAAGTGAAAACTTTTATCTAGCAAGGAACACAGGGGGTGGCGAAAACCGACAAAATCAACAGACAGGGCACAACGCACTTTTTATATCATTTGATAGATGGGGCAGATACAGGGGAGAAAGGGAGAGAGGGGGACACACACGCACGCCCCCACACACACGCACGCATTACGCGCGCGCGCACGCACCACGCACGCCCCCGCACACAACAACACACCACACACACCACACACACACACACACACACACACCATATACATTTACATACAAAAAAAAACCTATAAGTACATTATTTCTTTGGACGAATGCTTTTTTTTTGTTGGGTTTTTTAGTTTTCAGAGATGGGGGGTGCAGATGAGTTCTTCATTTTTTTCTGTTTGTCATACCCGCTGTACTCATAGAAAACCCTACACACAGCCCTTTTTTCCACAGCAGTAACTTTAAAAGATGCTGGCGATTTCATCTCTCCTCTCTTCCCCTTCTTCCTCCTCCCCCTCTCTCTCTCTTCCTCCCTCTCCTCTCCTCTCTCTCTCTCTCTCTCTCCTTTTCTGAACCCATCTTCATCACAAATGCACGACGGCGAGGGAAGTTTTAACAAAGTCGGCGATGGCGTGATGCATTAAAAAAAAAAAAGAAGAAGAAGAAGAAAAGCTAGTATCTTGATCAAGAAAGATGAGGGCGCAGCGGCGCTGGCTGACAAACGATCCCGCGGGTTTTTGGTACGAGATGGAATAGGAAGCGGAGAAGGTCACGCGTGGATTCCGCTCATGATTTTAGCCTTTTTTAGTGTACGACCTCTGCGCAGGGGCGTGTGGCCAGAGATTTATGTGAGCCCCGCATTTTGTAGACCCGTCTTATATCAAATCCTGCTTCTTCTCTATACCCCCTCTTCCTGTTTCTTTTCCTCCTCCTCCCCCCTTTTTCCCCCTGAGGGCATCAACTTTTGTGTCCTATTTATTTCCGTTATTGCCATCTCTTTCCCTTTTCTGGTGGGGCTTCGTCCCCTCCTCTGTTCAAAAAATTCAACTCCTTTTTTTAGTTTTGTTTCGGTTTGTTCCAACTCAAAATACTGAAACTGGGGAAGGATGGCCATCAGAACAAGCCCACAAGCTGCAGGGGGCGTGGGGGTCGATAAAGAAGGAACAGACACGGGGAGGGAAAAAAGAAAAAAAGAAAAAGGAAAAAAAGGGGGGGGGGGGGGGGGGGGGGGGGGGGTGGGGGGGGGGGGATGGATGCCCCTCTAAACAAAAAAAAAAAAAAGCAGTTGTAAAGGAGGTTGGGGGACAAAACAACAAAAAAAACAACCATTACTATATTCGTGTCTTCTTTTCCTCAATGTCCCCCCTCTTCTTTTCTGCCCCGCCTAACTTTCTTTTAATCTTTTTTTCCCCTTTCTTAGTCATTCTCACTCTTGTTCCGCCCCGACTGCTTGTCCTCCCTTTCCTTGCTTGAACTGCCATGTCGGTCCTGTGCTCCCTTTTGTCTGTTTTTTTCTTCTTGTTCGGACTCCCCGTTTTTTCCCGCTCTTTTTCCTTCGTCCTTCACGCCCCCCCTTCCTCCTCTCTCTTGTCCTTGACTCTTCTCGTCCTTCCCTTTTTCTTTTCCTTTCGTCCTCAACTGCATTTCCCCCTCCTCTTACTTATGTCTTTTACCCCCCCCCCTCCCCCCCCCCTATTTCTGCTCTCTCTTCCTTCTTTTCCTTCAATTCACTTCCCTCTTTCCTTTTTTTTCTTTTCTTCTTCTTTTTGTCTTTTCTCCGTTCACCCTCTCTTTCCGTCGGTCCTTTACTCTCTACCCCCCCCCCCCCCCCCCCCCTTTCCCCCCCCCCCCTCCGTCTTTTTCTACCTTCTTTCTGTAACTCACCCTTCCGCCCCTTTTGGGTTTTCTTTTCTTCTTTGTCCTTAACTCCTCTCCCCCTCTCCTTCCATTCTCACCCCAACCCTCACCCTCCTCTCCTCTTCCATTCCCCTCAACTCCTCTCCCTCCTCTCTCTCCCCCTTCTCCCCTCCTCCCATCCCCCCTCTCTCTTCCTTCTCCCCTCAACTCCCCACCCTCCTCTCTCCCTTTCACCCCCAACTCCTCATCCCTCCTCTCTCTTCCATTCCACCCCCAATCCTCATCCCCCTCTCTCTTAATTTTTCACCCCAAATCCTCATCCCCCCTCTCTCTTTCCCTTCTCACCCTCAACTCCTCACCCCCCTCTCTCTTCCCTTCCATTTTCCCAAACCCCCACCTCCTCTCCTTTCCCTTTTCTTCTCACCCTCAGTTTGTCACCCCTCCCTTTTTTCCCCTTCTTTTTCTTTCTTTTTTCTTTTCCTCTCCCTTCTTTTCTTCCTCCCGCCTTCCTAACTCGTCCTCCCTCTCCCCCCCTCTCCTCCCCTGTTCGCCTCTTTTTCCTTTTTCCACCTCTTTTCCCCGTCTTCTTCAAATCCCCCCCCCCCCCCCCCCCCCCCCATCGTCACCTCTTCTTTCCCTCATTTTGTGTCTCTTCATCCGTTTTTCCATCTCTTTTCCTTCTTTTTGCTCCCGCTCCTCTGCGCTCCTCCACTTGCCCATTTTCTTTCTCCCCCCCCCCCCCCCCCCCCCCCCCCCCCCCCCCCCCCCCCCCCCCCCCCTTTTTACTTCTCCCCTCTCCCCACCCCCCCCTCCCCTCTCCTATCGTCTTCTCGATTTCTT
>CM031610.1:8611781-8636781 GCA_018398815.1 Conus ventricosus
CATTCTCACCCTCAACTCCTCATCCCTCCTCTCTCTTCCATTCTCACCCTCAACTCCTCATCCCTCCTCTCTCTTCCATTCTCACCCTCAACTCCTCATCCCTCCTCTCTCTTCCATTCTCATTCTCAACTCCTCATCCCTCCTCTCTCTTCCATTCTCATTCTCACCCTCAGTTCGTCACCCCTCCTCTTTTTCCACTTCTTTTTCTTTCTTTTTTCTTTTCCTCTCTCTTCTTTTCTTCCTCCCGTCCTTCCTAACTCGTCCTCCCTCTCCTCGCCTCTCCTCCTCTGTTCTGCCTCTTTCCTTCTTCCACCTCTTCCTCGTCCTTCTTCAAGTTCCCCCCCCCCCCCCCCCCCTCCCCCCATCGTCTACCTCTTCTTTCCCTCATTTTCGTGTCTTCTTCATCCGTTTTCCATCTCTTCTTCCTTCTTCTGCTCCTCGTCTCCTTCTGCGTCTCCTCCACTTGTCCCATTTTCTTTCTCCCCTCTCCCCCCCCCCCCCCCCCTCTCTTCTTTATCGTTCTCCTCCTCTTGCCCCATTTCCCACCTCTTTCTCCTCCTGCTCCTCATCGTCTTCGTCGATTCTTCTTCCTCCTCCATGTTGTACCTCTTTTTCTCCTCTGTCTTGTACTTTTTTCTCCTGCTACGTCCTCCTGCTTCTGTTCTTCTTTCCTCCCCCCCACCCCTCCCCCCCCCCCCCCCCCCCCCCCCCCCCCCCCTCCTCCTCTTTCTACCTCCTCGTTTTTTTTTACCTTCTCCGGTTTCCGTCGCTATCCGGTTCACAGTCCTGTTTAAACCCTGACTCCCAACACTTTCAGTACAGAACCCATTTGGGAACCGCTGAAAATGGTCCGGCCGAATATTGTATGTATTAACGGAATCGGAGCCACTCCCTCGTGTCCGGCGTAGAAGCAATGGAAACGGGAAAGCAGAGAGAAGACCACTTGCAGATCTGAGAGGGACGACCGTGCAGCGCTTCCCCCCCCCCCCCCCCCCCCCCCCCCCCCCCCCCCCCCCCCCCCCCCCCCGTCTTGCAGTGTGGTGGAAGAGGACGGAGGCGATTCAGACAGTGGCACAGATAGCAGGGCCACGGTGTCTGGTGGCAGAAGAAATCGAAGACGGGAATGTTGGTTTGGGGCACTTTGGGAAGAAGGGGGTCGGGGGTGGGTGGGCTGGGGTGGGGGGGGGGGGGCAGGGGTGAGTATCGTCTGAAGATGTGTGTGAGAACTTTCTGTCTCTCTCACTCTCTCTCTCTCTCTTGATATTTGATATGAGAGAGTATTGCCGATGCAATTCTTGTCCCCCTTTTTTTTTAATCATTCGTTTGCTACATGTGCTACCCCCTTCAGTTAGGGGCTTTGTCCTGTACTGAAGGAATTATTCGTATTCCTACTCTCTCCTCTCTCTCTCTCTCTCTCTCTCTCTCTCTCTCTCTCTCTCTCTCTCTCTCTCTCTCTCTCGGTAACAAAAACATGGTGTGACTACCCACTACCCGAAACATGAAGAATGCGAGACCAAGGATCGTGAATGAAATGAGGGCAGAACAAGAATGGTCAAGAATTGGACGGAAATACTCTTTCGCTTTGAAATGATTTCGTGAGAGTTGGTTCGTTCGTCTGTTCGTTTGTTTCAAAGCCTTTTGCAGTTTGCTCTTGTGGTAGGTAGGAGGAGCGGGATAGTTAAGTAATGTCGGGTACAGCTGTGTCTCCGTAGGTTCTGATGTGTGTGTGCATCCGCGGTGCTGGTCATGGTAATCCCCAGTCTATGGCCTGCATGGATGTGGTAGTAGTAGCCGTAGCTCAAGGGTGGTTTATGGGTTGTTGAGGTGGATGGTGGAGCGCTCAGCGGCTTTGCCAACCGATTCATCTCTGCCAGCGCCCTGAGCGTGAGATTGATATCAAAGGCGCAACTCGACACCCTTATGTTGGCAGGCAAGGGACGCTAAAAAGGGGAGGGGGGCATTTCACATCGCCGCCGCCTTTTGCGGGGAAAGGAGTGGTGGTAGGTGGTGGTGGTAGTGGTGGTGGTTGAAAGTTCGGGAGGGGAGGGGGGGTTGGTTGGGTGTGGGAGGAGGGGGGGGGGGGGGATGTGCGCGTGCGGTGGCGGGTGCCTGTCGTGAACATCTGTTCTTTCACGCGTCGAGGTCTGTTGACTCGGGGCTTGTTGCACGTGCCAAATCAAGGCTGCTGCACCGCGGAGAGCGGTGAATGGGGGGGACTTTATCTCCCGTGTCAGCTTTGCCCCAGTGCGGATAAATCTCGGGGAGATATCGCCCACCGCCAAAATGTCCCGAGTCCGTTGTAGATTAGTAATCCGCCCACTGAACCCCACTGCAGCCCCCATCCCCCGTACTTGTGCGCGCTCACACACAGACACACACAAAGACACACAAGCACACGCGCGCGCGCACACACACACATACACCACCGCACACACACACACACACACACACACACACACACACACACACACACACACACACACGCTCGCACGCACGCACGCACGCACCACACACACACACACACACACACGCACCACCACGCACCACCACACACCACCACGCACACCACGCACACACGCCGCGCGCGCGCGCGCACGATATCAAGCAAGCACTAACGCGCGCGCACAGACA
Source organism: Conus ventricosus (assembly GCA_018398815.1). Classification (NCBI taxonomy): domain Eukaryota; kingdom Metazoa; phylum Mollusca; class Gastropoda; order Neogastropoda; family Conidae; genus Conus; species Conus ventricosus. Next base: position 8,614,413 of record CM031610.1, read on the forward strand.
TATCACTACTATCAACATCATTATCAGCATTCTACCCGTACCACAATCATACCACAATAAACTCACTGAAGTCTCGTGAGCATGTAAGTAGCGTACATTTGTGTGTGTATGTGTGTGTGTGTGTACGTGCGTGCGTGCGTGAGAGAGAGAGGGGGACAGAGAATGAAGGAATGAATGAAAGGTATTTTTTCACATACGCCTCAGCCACTCATAAAGAAATATGTAAACTGTACATGTCGCTGTATAAAACCATAGAGCAGAAACACTATAACAGTGACCACGGCAACCACATTCTAAGTTATGAAACAGCTCCTGGTCTATACTTAAAAGCCTTGCTCTGAAACAACGAATGTTTGCTTTGTTACATCAGATTTCGTGCATGCCAGTAATAAACCTAGTTTAAATTTCTAAGACTGTGTGTGATGTTTAGCCTCCAGAATTGTGTCTCTAATGTCTTCCAGCCTTTGGCAGCACAGTCAAAACCGAAATGCTTCTCATCTTCTGGCAGCTTGTATGATCGACATTTAGAACCGCAATATCACAAGATTTATAATCAAAACCATGTCATTTTAAAGTCAGATATGACCCAGTCTAAACGCAGTCATTATACTTTCCAGTTTTCGCTCCATATTTGCTTGCAAATATTGCTTCATTTCATAAGTGTTACACACAAAAAAAGAAAGAAGTTCGATACAAATGAAATCTTCCACTAGTGTCCACATGGTTATTCCACTTTTGCCGTCTGCAGTCACTCAAACGTTGAGGAAATACTGCCCTAAAACCTTTTCCATGTCCTACATCTTGATGGAACTGCATGTCGCCAACAACATGGCCATACAACCAAAGCAGCTGTAGAGATACCCAGTTCCTCTTTTCTTTAGCCTCTAGATCCTACAGCATTTTCTATGCAATGTCAGGTAACCCATGTTCGTCTACATGCATTAAAGCAGTATGAGTGCAAATAATCGCAGAATATGCAAACCTGGACAATGTGTTCACCAGAAACTAAATTTGATATATATATATATATATATATATATATATATATATATATATATATATGAAAATTGAATATAAACAAAACTTGCTCTTATGTCTTAGATTGTAGAAATAGGGGGAGATAAGCATTCATATCTGCAGTGGTAGATAATTCTGCCTAACTAACAGTATGTGCTTGAGTGGGTGAATGGGGAAAAATAAAATAAATGCTTCTCAAAATGAGCCTTCAGCAAGCACGCAAAAACAACAACAACAACAACAACAACAACAACAACAAACACACACACACCACCCCACACACACACACACACACAACACACACGCACACACACAAGCTCATATATATATATATATATATATATATATATATATATATATATATATATATATATATATATATGTGTGTGTGTGTGATGTGTGTGTGTGTGTGTTGCAAATCTATTCCTGAATGCTTTTTAAGAGTAAATATACGGACTGACAGACAGACAGTGAATAGCTCCTTGGTCTAACCTCCATATTTCTGATCCGTTTTGTAGAACTGGCTGAACACGTATATATAATTATATTGAAAGGTTTTATAAACACTCTCGACTGATCTTGATTGGTTACTCTGAGAATACAAAAGAGAGAGAGAGAGAGAGAGAAGAGACGAAGGTTATTCGGAAAGGCCGCAGCCCCTTCAAGAGAGAGAGAGAGAGAATGTGACGCATGTCTGTGACCATTATTCATTTTTCTAATAGGTAATATCCTCGTTACTCGGTTTATGATTATACGTGTTTGTTGTTGGGTTTTTTTTAAGCACTTGCGTTGTATTTAAAGGTGATGATCAAGACAGCAGAAGAAAGTCTGAAGATTCTGATGCTCAGCTGGTAACAAAACAGAGGTGGTAGTGAGGGAGAGGTAGCACTGAGGGGTACATCTCGATTGATCCCCGTCTCGGTAGATCCCCATCTCGGTAGATCCCCGTCTCGATAGATCCCCCCCCCCCCCCCCCCCCCCCCCCCCCCCCCCCCCCCCCACCCTACACTGTGGACGAATTTCCATCTCGATAGATCCCCGTCTCGGTAGATCCCCATCTCGGTAGATCCCCGTCTCGATAGATCCCCACTACATGTGGACGAATTTCCGTCTCGATAGATCCCCGTCTCGGTAGATCCCCGTCTCGATAGATCCCCGTCTCGGTAGATCCCCATCTCGGTAGATCCCCGTCTCGGTAGATCCAAAAACAGTAACGGGGAACCATCGAGATAGGAATCAATCGAGACGGGGATCCATCGAGATGGGGGTCTATCGAGACGGGGATCCATCGAGACGGGGATCCATTGAGATGGGGATCTATCGAGACGGGGATCTATCGAGACGGGGATCTATCGAGTGTCCCCCCTAACAACTACATGCTGGGAGGCGCGGGCGGTGGGCGAAGAGGTTTGACTGTCCACACGTTCAGTTACCATCCATTTCTCTCTGGCCGCACCCCCTGCCAGAACTTTCAGGAACAGACTCTTGGAAGGAGGAAGAAGAGGGGATGGAGTTCATTAGTGGCATTCCAAATCAGATCGTGTCGCGCGCCGTCGTCGCGTTTCATATTTAGTTTAGAATAAGCTGTCGGAAGTGTCGGTGTCTGGAAGAAGAAAAAAAGGAAACGAAATAGAAGTGACTCGGGTGCGCGAGGACGTGTGTGTGTGTGTGTGTGTGTGTGTGTGTGTGTGTGTGTGTGTGTGTGTGTGTGTGTGTGTGTGTGCATACGTGCGTGCGTGCTGCGCGCGCGCGCCGTGTGTGTGTGTGTGTGTGTGTGTGTGTGTGTGTGTGTGTGTGTGTGTGCTCTTGTTGTTGTTGTTGTGTTTTTGCTGAGTTGTTTTTTCTGTCCCATCTTCTGGGCCACGCCGCGCATTCCGACACTCCGTCCACGGCTTCAGCCCGGTCAGTCCCGCTGCAGCCCGGCACCGGCCATCCACAGGGAGCAGTCAGTGTCAAGTCGTCAAGAGGCAACCCACCGGAGGAGAACTGCACTGCTGCCGAGTCACTTCGGTGGTGTTCAGTGGCGTCTGTTCTGATCCAAATACGCAGGACACCACCTACTAAGCCTTCTATGACGACAATGATTGCTTAGTCGCGGAGCCGGCCGTGAGTGAGCTCTCCCTCCGGAGGGCGCCACCACGTCCGTCCAACGACAGCCCCCATGGACTCGCCGATACCAGTGACCCCGACGGAATCAAACCAATGCCACAGACGTGGAGAGGACATCGAAATTGAGGTCACCATGAGAGCAGGGCATGAAGGGCCACAGAATTTGAGACTTTTCTTTATATATTATGCTGATCGATGAGAATGATGAAGATGATGCTACGGATTTCCATTCCGGTCTAAGACTGCATGACGGGGCTGTACTCTATGCTTCCATTCATGATATATCCCGACGTCAGCCAGGCCCGAGAGATATAGACACCTGCTGTGTTGGTCAGGAAATTTGAGCAACAGTCACAGAGACGCATTCGACTGTGTGGTCCCAGCCTTCCCAACAGAGCCCGTAGCCAACTCAACTCCGGGTAGGAGCCGGTCGGGGCAGAAAAATTCCACATGACTCTGATGGGAATCGAACCCACGACCTCCCAGCCGGAGCCCGGACGCTAACCACTTCGCCACGGCGGCTGGTGTTGCTGTTATTTTGACATTCCTTATTTGCGCCGGGCATCAAATTAAAGTAGGGGGTAATTGTAGAGGGCGGCACCGTAGGCAGTGTGTGTTGAGATGGGCACGGGCTCTCCACGCCCTGCTAAAAACAGAAGGAAGCGAGTTCTGACGGGCTGGTGGAAATATCAAAAGGAAAAAGGAAACATCCTCACACACAGCAAGCAGGCGGCTAATGCTGTTATTATCAAAGCACAGCGGTTAGTTTGAGCATAACACACCAGCCGCCATGCTTATGTTTGATTGAAGACGGCAGCGTTCATATTGCTTTGTTGGTGCCCCTTACAATGACCCAGGAAGTAAGATAAGATAATGTTGCTTATAGCCCAGCCAACCACAAAGGGCCACATCAGGGCTGTCACCACGTACCCAGGAAGTAGAAAAAAACGGGGAGAAAGACAGATGAAAACGATTCCTGAAACTTGGGAGAGGAAAACGAAATTCAGAGACATGTGGGAGACAAGAAGAAGCGCGACCGGAGACGGTGTAACGTGTTATTACCCCACCCCTCGTAATCACTGCCCCCGGCGGGTTTAAGAAAGGGCGCATGTCCAAACTCAACCCCGCCGTGGGTCAGTCCAGACTGACCTTCCCTTTTGTTCCAAAGTCATAGCGTTCCTGAAAAGCCATCCAAATGTCCCAGACGATAAGTGTATCGATGATAGTGCATTATATCTGAATTTGAGACGGAGGAGGGGAGGTAATCTCGACCCGGGCCAGAATAACCTCCCCTACCTCCCTGTTCGAGAACCAGTCCTTAAGTGAGTGATTTTGGACAGGGCCCAGAGGTACCCCGTGAAGTGAATGTAGGAAATGGGCACGTTGCTGTTATGTTCGTTGCATGGGATGTCTCTGAACCATGCCCCAAATCACTCGCTGAGGGCTGTCTTTGAGAGTCACGATGTGTTGATGCCGAGTTATCGAACGTTAGCCTGCCATCACCCAGCTAGCAGGGATCCCGGCACTGATACTTAGAAGGGAAGGACTGGTTTTCAACGTCGTATTCAAGGTTTTAGAAGTGGATTGGGCGTGGCTCTGTGGAGTTGCTTCCCTGTGAATGATATCAGAGCTGCCGACTAATGCGTGTTGTAACCTGGCGTTTCGTCCTGCATTGTGGTGACACGTTGATGGACGGCGTTCTCTCAGTGGGGAAACCAGAGACCCGACAAACCTGTAAACATCAGTTTGGAGATTGTTCTTCAATGGTTACTCTCACACACACGCATTCACGCACACACACGCACCACGCACGCACACACACACACACACACACACACAACACACACACACACACACACACACACGCACGCACGCACGCACGCACGCACGCACGCACGCACGCACGCACGCAGAGAGAGAGAGAGAGAGAGGTGTGGAATGTTAAATAATGTCGTGCTGCGGAGTGCTTAACCTCCGCGCGAAGTGAACCCCCCGTTTCAGTCGTCCCTTCATTATGTCGTTAGCACGACTGGAGGCGGTGGTGTGACAGGCAATTTGCCGTGGCTGACCTTGTCCACTCAGGAGGTGTGCTGGTCTGGGCGGCGACCTCCACTCCCCCACTGTTCCCGCCACACATGGCCTGGACGCTTGGAGTCATGGCTGGATAGGCTTACATACCTCTGTGCTGCCACCCAACAAAGGTAAAGGACTTCAGCGTTACTGGAAAAAAAAAAAACAAGGCAAGGTAGACATGAACACATTAAACTAGGTATAAAGTCACAAAGATTAATAACAGACAACACAAAAACAGACCAGTCAGTTTTCAACGGATATGTCTTCTTTGGACGCTACAAATGCACAACACAGTTTTCCCCTGACAGCAGTCACAAGAATGACTGCTACCCCAGCCATCCAATCTCCATCGTGGTCCACCGGGCTTCCTTGGTTACCCTCGTGGGCGTCCAGCCGCCACTTTGCCCAGCTGTGAGTTGCTGGTGCAGGAACAGTTTCAACTGCTGTCACTCTGCCTTGTAGAACGGCCGTGGGCGGGGTGGCTGGGGTCATTGGTGAGGTACATGCAAGGTATAATAAAGCGCTTGATAACAGCGAGGGAGAGTCGTTGTCTGCCTGCATATGTGTTCACCTGCTGTTGACATCGTCTGGTGTCTGAGGTTCTTCGTGTGGGGATGTGGGACATTCCGTCTGCAGCATGTCTCTTTGAACCCAAGAATTTCTTCACTCAGGATCAGCTGACAGTGCCCAGCTCTGACATCCACAGAAAAGGATCGACCCCGCCAGCTGCCCTTTCAGAGGTGATCTTCACTGGGAAGCTGAGAGGTCTGCCTGCCTCACTATATAGAGTTGATCTTCACTGGAAGCTGAGAGGTCTGCCTGCCTCACTATATAGAGTTGATCTTCACTGGGAGCTGATGAGGTCTGCCTGCCTCACTATATAGAGTTGATCTTCACTGGGAAGCTGAGAGGTCTGCCTGCCTCACTATACAGAGTTGATCTTCACTGGGAAGCTGAGAGGTCTGCCTGCCTCACTATATAGAGTTGATCTTCACTGGGAAGCTGAGAGGTCTGCCTGCCTCACTATATAGAGTTGATCTTTACTGGGAAGCTGAGAGGCTGCCTGCCTCACTATATAGTAGTTTATCTTCACTGGAAGCTAAGAGGTCTGCCTGCCTCACTGTATAGAGTTGATCTTCACTGGAAGCTAAGAGGTCTGCCTGCCTCACTATATAGAGTTGATCTTCACTGGGAAGCTGAGAGGTCTGCCTGCCTCACTATATAGAGTTGATCTTCACTGGGAAGCTGAGAGGTCTGCCTGCCTCACTATAAGAGTTGATCTTCACTGGAAGCTGAGAGGTCTGCCTACCTCAGTATATAGAGTTGATCTTCACTGGGAAGCTGAGAGGTCTGCCTGCCTCAGTATATAGAGTTGATCTTCACTGGGAAGCTGAGAGGTCTGCCTACCTCACTGTATAGAGTTGATCTTCACTGGGAAGCTGAGAGGTCTGCCCTGCCTCACTGTATAGAGTTGATCTTCACTGGGAAGCTGAGAGGTCTGCCTGCCTCACTGTATAGAGTTGATCTTCACTGGGAAGCTGAGAGGTCTGCCTGCCTCACTATATAGAGTTGATCTTCACTGGGAAGCATGAGAGGTCTGCCTGCCTCACTGTATAGAGTTGATCTTCACTGGGAAGCTGAGAGGTCTGCCTGCCTCACTATATAGAGTTGATCTTCACTGGAAGCTGAGAGGTCACTGGGAAGCTGAGAGGTCTGCCTGCCTCACTATATAGAGTTGATCTTCACTGGGAAGCTGGGAGGTCTGCCTACCTCACTATAAGAGTTGATTTTCACTGGAAAGCTGAGAGGTCTGCCTGCCTCACTATATAGAGTTGATCTTCACTGGGAAGCTGAGAGGTCTGCCTGCCTCACTATATAGAGTTGATCTTCACTGGGAAGCTGAGAGGTCTGCCTGCCTCACTATATAGAGTTGATCTTCACTGGGAAGCTGAGAGGTCTGCCTGCCTCACTATATAGAGTTGATCTTCCATGGGAAGCTGAGAGGTCTGCCTGCCTCACTATATAGAGTTGATCTTCACTGGGAAGCTGAGAGGTCTGCCTGCCTCACTATATAGAGTTGATCTTCACTGGGAAGCTGAGAGGTCTGCCTGCCTCACTATATAGAGTTGATCTTCACTGGGAAGCTGAGAGGTCTACCTGCCTCACTATATAGAGTTGATCTTCACTGGGAAGCTGAGAGGTCTGCCGCCTCACTATATAGAGTTGATCTTCACTGGGAAGCTGAGAGGTCTGCCTACCTCACTATATAGAGTTGATCTTCACTGGGAAGCTGAGAGGTCTACCTACCTCACTATATAGAGTTTGATCTTCACTTTGAAGCTGAGAGGTCTGTCTGCCTCACTATATAGAGTTGATCTTCACTGGGAAGCTGAGAGGTCTGCCTGCCTCACTATATAGAGTTGATCTTCACTGGGAAGCTGAGAGGTCTGCCTGCCTCACTATAAAAGAGTTGATCTTCACTGGGAAGCTGAAGGTCTGCCTGCCTCACTATATAGAGTTGATCTTCACTGGGAAGCTGAGAGGTCTGCCTGCCTCACATATAGAGTTGACCTTCACTGGGAAGCTGAGAGGTCTGCCTGCCTCACTATATAGAGTTGATCTTCACTGGGAAGCTGAGAGGTCTGCCTGCCTCACTATATAGAGTTGATCTTCACTGGGAAGCTGAGAGGTCTGCCTGCCTCACTATATAGAGTTGATCTTCACTGGAAGCTGAGAGGTCTACCTACCTCACTATATAGAGTTGATCTTCACTGGGAAGCTGAGAGGTCTGCCTACCTCACTATATAGAGTTGATCTTCACTGGAAGCTGAGAGGTCTGCCTACCTCACTATATAGAGTTGATCTTCACTGGAAGCTGAGAGGTCTGCCTGCCTCACTATATAGAGTTGATCTTCACTGGGAAGCTGAGAGGTCTGCCTGCCTCACTATATAGAGTTGATCTTCACTGGGAAGCTGAGAGGTCTGCCTGCCTCACTATATAGAGTTGAATCTTCACTGGGAAGCTGAGAGGTCTGCCTGCCTCGCTATATAGAGTTGATCTTCACTGGGAAGCTGAGAGTCGCCTGCCTCGCTATATAGAGTTGATCTTCACTGGGAAGCTGAGAGGTCTGCCTGCCTCACTATATAGAGTTGATCTTCACTGGGAAGCTGAGAGGCTGCCTGCCTCACTATATAGAGTTGATCTTCACTGGGAAGCTGAGAGATCTGCCTGCCTCACTATATAGAGTTGATCTTCACTGGGAAGCTTGAGAGGTCTACCTGCCTCACTATACAGAGTTGATCTTCACTGGGAAGCTGAGAGGTCTACCTGCCTCACTATACAGGTTGATCTTCACTGGGAAGCTGAGAGGTCTACCTGCCCACTATATAGAGTTGATCTTCACTGGGAAGCTGAGAGGTCTGCCTGCCTCACTATATAGAGATTTGATCTTCACTGGGAAGCTGAGAGGTCTGCCTACCTCCTATATAGAGTTGATCTTCAAGGGAAGCTGAGAGGTCTGCCTGCCTCACTAAAGAGTTGATCTTCACTGGGAAGCTGAGAGGTCTGCCTGCCTCACCATATAAGAGTTGATATTCACTGGGAAGCTGAGAGGTCTGCCTGCCTCACCATAAGAGTTGATCTTCACTGGGAAGCTGAGAGGTCTGCCTGCCTCACTATATAGAGTTGATCTTCACTGGGAAGCTGAGAGGTCTACCTGCCTCACTATATAGAGTTGATCTTCACTGGGAAGCTGAGAGGTCTGCCTACCTCACTATATAGAGTTGATCTTCACTGGGAAGCGAGAGGTATGCCTGCCTCACTATATAGAGTTGATCTTCACTGGGAAGCTGAGAGGTCTACCTACCTCACTGTGTAGAATCAGGGACAAGCGGATTTTATTTTGTTATTATTCGTCCTCACTTTTTGTACGATTTACTTTTTTGATTAACACTGTCTCTCTCACTCTCTCTCTCTCCTCCTCTCTCTCACTCTCTCTCTCTCTCTCTCTCTCTCTCTCTCCTCTCTCTCTCTGTTCTGTTCTGTTACTGCATAAGCCGTTTAACAGAGAAAGTGTGTATGTACAAAACCAATTATTGTCATTTTTGTATATTCTCCTTCTAACTCTGATTAACTCTGTCTCTGTCTCTGTCTCTCTCTCTCTTCTCTCTGTCTCTCTGTCTCTCTCTCTCTCTCTCTCTCTCTCTCTCTCTCTCTCTCTCTCTCTCTCTCTCTGACATACGCACGCACGAACGCATGCACATACACACACACGCACACGCACACACACACACACACACACATATGAGCGCGGGGAGGGGGTGTGAGAGGGGGAGGGTGCAGCTTGTCGAGGTGCCGGTGGCCAGTGTGCCTGAGTCAGTCTGTCTGTCTGTCTGTCTGTCTGTCTGTCTGTCGGTCGTCGGTCGGTCGGTCGGTCGGTCTGTCTGTGTGTCGGTCTGTGGTCCAGACCATACCCCCCCGCCCTGCACTCACCTGTATTTATTGACCCGCCGTGGGAACAAGCCGTCACTCCCCTGCTGCTGCTGTACAGCTGAAATCGGCGGCACACACACACACACACACACACACACACCCCACTCTCTCTCTCTCTCCTCTCTCTCTCTCCTCTCTCTCTCTCTCTCTCTCTCTCTCACTCACACTCACACTCACTCACACTCACACACACACACACACACTCACACTCACACACACACACACACGTCAGCCGTGCCCATGGCTCCCCCCCCCCCCCCCCCCCCTCCGTGCCGGGGCCGTGTTGTCAGACAGCATCCTCCCACTGTGTGTGACTCACACTTATCACGGGCCTCTGCTCCTCGGCACTGTTTGGACACGCCGTCTGGCCAAATATCAACACCCAGCCTACTGCTTACTACCACCACTTTCAATGCTGCTACTACTACTATTATATACTGCTGCCTACCTTACCTCACCTTTGCCATGCCTTGCTCCCCCCCCCCCCCCCCCCCCCCACCCCACCAACCTTGCTTCTGTTCCAGGAATCTTCTCACACAGGGATGTCCTCCCCCACCCCCACCTGATGGTGATCTTGGAATTTTTTCGAAAGAGATCAACGTGTGTGTGTGTGTGTGTGTGTGTGTGTGTGTGTGTGGTGTGTGTGTTTTAATCTGATCTAAGAATTTACAGAAGAACTAATTTGTTTTTTAAACAAAATTTCCGGTGGTGTGTTTTAGGTGATTTTTTTTTTATGGTTGTGTGGATGGGGGGGGGGGGGGGGGGGGGTCTTTTTCTTTTTTTTTTCTTTTTTTTTTTAAAATGACCTGTGAGTTGACCTCAACGCGGTGACAGCCTTCATTTGGCCCTTGGCGGTCGCTGGGCTATAAAGACCATATCCTTACCTTACCGGGAACACTCTCGTGGGACTTCGACCTTTTCTTCTTTTTTTTTTTTTTTTTTGTAAATCGGGTGGATCATTAATTCATTTCGACAGGTTTTGATTTTGATCATTCGAAGCACCGGCCTTCGTTTTTGTGAGCGGTGGGTATTGTGTTCAGCGTGTGGAGAATGAATGGTGTTTTAGAAATGTGAAAGGTTCACGCTTCAAAGTGCTGGATGATTTATATGTTTGGGAGTGTTCATAGGTGCGCCATTTGTTTCTTAAAGTCGTTATTATCTGGTTAGTGAGTGTTCACTGTTATAACCGATTTCTTTCCATTCGTTTTTTTTTTTTTTTTTAATCAGGATTTCAATGGACCAGCACATGATTTCATTGGACTGACATAGTCATCAGATTTGAACGTTCATACTCAGGGTTCTCTCTTTCTCTCTCTCTGTCTCTGTCTCTCTCTGTCTCTGTCTCTCTCTCTCTCTCTCTCTCTCTCTCCTCTCTCTCTCTCTCTCTCTCTCTCTTCTCTCTCTCTCTCCAAATTCTGTACGTACTTTGTCATATTCATTTAACTGTCTGTTTTTATACATGCTAATTGTTGTACGTTATAGTACATTTCCATATGCTCCCCAGCTCCCCCCCCCCCCCCCCACACACACACACACACACTCACTCACTCTCTTCTCTCTCTCCTCTCTCTCTCTCTCTTCTCTCTCTCTCTCTCTCCTCTCTCTCTCTGTTCTCTCTCTCTCACTCTCTCTCTCTCTCCTCTCTCTCATCTTCTCTATCTCTCTCTCTCTCTCTCTCTCCTTCCCATTCATTATTATCATTTTCTGTTTTTTCATTTCTCTTCTATTTTTCATATGAGGTTCCACTATGATTGCATGACCGCTGTGTTTGTTTGTTTGCTTTCTTACATTGTTTCGTTCACTGCATGTTGTAGTCCCTACTCAGGCCGAGGAATGGACGTAAAAAAATAGTGGCCAGTGCTTTCTGTTGTCGTCATAAAGAAAGAATTTGTTGGATTTCCCAACTGCCTTGTCCTTTGTAGATCACTTCTTCTCTCTTTCTTCTTTTCTTCTTCTCTCTCTCCTCTCTCTCTCTCTCTCTCTTCTCTTCTCTCTCTCTCTCTCTCTCTCTCTCTCTCTCTCTCTCTTGTCCGTCTCTCTTTGTCCGTCTCTCTCTCTTCTCTTCTCTCTCTCTCTCCTCTCTCTCTCTCTCTCTCTCTCTCTCTCTCTCTCTCTCATCATGTCAGATCTGCATGATCTTCCTGTCTGCAACTCCAGGACGTGACGGTCGTCCGGGCATTACGGTCGCGTCAGTTGGGGATGGAGGGGGGGGGGGGGGGGGGGGGGGGGGGGGCGGGGTCTATTCGCCTGCTGCTTTCTCTTTCAAATTACCCAGTCTGATATCTGACGACATCCTGCTGCTTTTAGCTTCTCTCTCTCTCTCTCTCTCTCTCTCTCTCTCTCTCTCTCTCTCTCTCTCTCTCTCTCTCTCTCTCTCTCTCTCTCTTGTCTGTCTCTCTCTCTCTTGTCAGTCTGTCTGTCTCTCTCTCTTTGTATGTCTTTCTCTCTCTCTCTCTCTCTCTCCTCTCTCTCTCTCTCCTCTCTCTCTCTTTGTCTCTCCTCTCTCTCTCTCTTTGTCTCTCTCTCTCTTCTCTCTCTCCCCCTCCCCCCCCCCCTCCCCTCTCTCTCTCTCTCTCTCTATCTCTTCTCTCTCTCTCTTCTCTCTCTCTCTCTCTCTCTCTCTCTCTCTCTCTTGCTGGGCTTCTACGACATCGTCTGCCGTCCGTCTGTCCCTGTAGTCAAACGTGATGGTCACGGCTGCCTGTTGGTCTCTCTCACCAAGTTAATGAATCCGTCACTCGTGGCTCAAGAACAAATCTGTCGTTGTGGCTGTATGGTCTGTGACAGCTGTGATTTTCACCTGCCTGTCCCTATGCTTATGCGGGTCTGCCATTACATGGTTATAGAGTCTGTCACTCTGTTTTGGTGTGGGTGTGTGTGTGTGTGTGTGTGTGTGTGTGTGTGTGTGTGTTCTATCTGTCATTCGTGCTTTTTACTCCATCACTCTGGCTTTACGCTCCGTCATTGTTGGGCGTTATGCTAGGACGTACGACACATGGAGATTTGTCACCTGCCTGTCATGATGGTTTGTTTTTTTTGCAGGATCTGCCACTATAATCATGGCTGTAGAGTCTGTAACTCTGATTTTGGTGGTGGTGGTGGTGGTGGTGGTCGTTGTTGTTCAGTCTGTCACTTGTGCTTTGTGTTCAATCGCTCTGGTTTTACGTGTGTTGTGTCAACCTCGGGTATGTCACGTGGAGGAAGGACTAGCGCACAGCCAAACACACTCACAGCTTGCATACAATCTCATTCATATATCATGCATTCGTCACATCAAACCACTAGTAAAGTCTATAACTTTACTACACATGATCATAGAAAGAAACATCAATGCACATGGAGTCAAACAAAATAAAACATTCTCTCTTTCCGTGAACTTCACAAAACCATTTATCTAAATCATCATTAACTAACCCGGGTATAAATAGATTTCTACTTTACCTGGCCAGGTGATCTTAAACTATTCACGAATCACTGTCTTTTCTTTTCCTTTTTTTTTCTTTGTTTCTTTTCACTGTCACTTTCACAAGCACAACACAACTGCTGGCACTGGTCAGGTTAGACTGCTGGCACTGGTCAGGTTGGTCTGCTGGCACTGGTCAGGTTAGACTGCTGGCACTGGCGTTGGCCTGTGGTTCTGCTTGACGAAGTGACGCTGCCAGGTATGAGGTCGAACCCCGGTTCAGATTGAACAGTGACTATTAGACATCGATCTGTTCTCCTTTCTTTCTTCCTGCATTAACGCATTGCACTCTCTCTCTCTCTCTTCTAGTCTGCTCTATCAAATGGACATGGTTGCTTTTCTTTTCTTTTTCTTTCTTTTTTTTTCTCTTCATCAGTTAGCAACTCTCACTCTCCACATCTCTCCTTAGTCCTTCCTCTGCAGACTCTATCTCGTGCTAATGCCTCAACTTGGTTCTCTTCTCTCCCCTCATCTCTCTGCTCTTCTCTCGTCCGAGCCTACACCCAGAACCTCTTCCTCTCTCTCTGTCTGTTCGTTCTCTCTCGTTCTCCCTTCTTCACTCACGCATTCCTATCTTATCTTAAACCCATCTGTCAAAGGGCGAGTACCATTGGTCAGTATTTTCGCGCCTTCTACTGAGGTTGCCTCCCCTCTCATTTCATTGGATATGTAAATCATGACAGTCACATCTACCTGCCTTGCTCTCTGTGGTGGTCAATGGTCATTTAATTAATTAGCTAGATTTCACCCCCACCACACAATACCTTCCTACTTCCTACTTTAGCTGGCGGTGTCTGGCTTTGACTGTGGACACTGGTCGTAAATTGGCTAGATCAGTCTGGCCCAGACGTTGCGATCCGTCTGGCCAGACCTATTGAGACGTTGGTCAGCCACTCCGACTGTCTACGGGGCCGGTGCTGTCTCCGTGGAGGATTAGGATTAGCCTCCTCGCTGTGCCCAAATTGGCTGAGGCGATGCTTGAAGGCGTCGGCCCGACGCCCAGAATGTCTGAGTTCGGCTTAAGTCCGACTGAGCTGGCTGGCGATTAACCACGAATTCGGTTTTCTATTTTTGTCCGTGACATGACAGCTGTGATTTTTCACCTGCCTGTCATATGCTTATGCGGGTCTGCCATTACATGGTTATAGAGTCTGTCACTCTGTTTTGTGTGTGTGTGTGTTCTAATCTGTCATTCGTGCTTTTTACTCCATCACTCTGGCTTTACGCTCCGTCATTGTGGGCGTTATGCTATGACGTACGACACATGGAGATTTGTGACCTGCCTGTCATGATGGGTTGTTTTGGGTTTTTTTTTGCAGGTCTGCCACTATAATCATGGCTGTAGAGTCTGTAACTCTGATTTTGTTGGTGGTGGTGGTGGTGGTGGTGTTGTTGTTGTTCAGTCTGTCACTTGTGCTTTGTGTTCAATCGCTCTGGTTTTACGGTGTGTCATTCTGATTGAGTGGTTTGTTCATGTGTGTGTGTGTGTGTGTGTGTGTGTGTGTGTGTGTGGAGAGAGAGAGAGAGAGAGAGAGAGAGAGAGAGAGAGAGAGAGAGAGAGATACCTGCCAAGCTCCATGGTCTGTCGCTCTTGCTGTAGTAAACAGCCTGTTACTCAGCGTTCTTGATCTGCTATTCCTTCTTCATGGTCAGTGTCGTGCTTCGTGGCTTATGTTCCTAGCTTTATGCTTTGCTACCCTGGCTTTACGGTCTGTCACTCTGGCTTTATGGTCTGTCACTCTGGCTTTATGGTCTGTCACTCTGGCTTTACGGTCTGTCACTCTGGCTTTACGGTCTGTCACTCTGGCTTTACGGTCTGTCACTCTGGCTTTAGGTCTGTCACTCTGGCTTTACGTCTGTCACTCTGGCTTTACGGTCTGTCACTCTGGCTTTACGGTCTGTCACTCTGGCTTTATGGTCTGTCACTCTGGCTTTACGGTCTGTCACTCTGGCTTTACGGTCGTACTCTGCTTTATGTCTGTCACTCTGGCTTTACGGTCTGTCACTCTGGCTTTACGGTCTGTCACTCTGGCTTTATGGTCTGTCTGTCACTCTGGCTTTATGTCGTCTGTCACTCTGGCTTTATGGTCTGTCACTCTGGCTTTACGGTCTGTCACTCTGGCTTTACGGTCTGTCACTCTGGCTTTATGGTCTGTCTGTCACTGCTTCGGTCTTACTCTGGCTTCGGTCTGTCACTCTGGCTTTACGGTCTGTCACTCTGGCTTTATGGTCTGTCACTCTGGATTTTACAGCCTGTCATTCTGGCGTTTACGGTCTGTCATTCTGGCTTTTACAGCCTGTCATTCTGGCGTTTACGGTCTGTCATTCTGGCTTTTACAGCCTGTCATTCTGGCGATGCGGTCTGTCACTCTGGCTTTTACAGCCTGTCATTCTGGCATTTACGGTCTGTCATTCTGGCTTTTACAGCCTGTCATTCTGGCGTTTACGGTCTGTCATTCTGGATTTATAGTCTGTCATTCTGGCTTTTATAGTCTGTCACTCTGGATTTATAGTCTGTCATTCTGGCTTTTACAGTCTGTCACTCTGGATTAACAGTCTGTCATTCTGGCTTTTATAGTCTGTCACTGTGGATTCACAGTCTGTCATTCTGGCTTTTATAGTCTGTCACTGTGGATTCACAGTCTGTCTCTCTAGCTTTGTTTTTCCCCAGGTTCCACGTTCCTTCCTTCAGTCTGTAGGCAGTTCCATTGAGGCATTCAGAGGTGCCGAGTTGGTCTGCTGTCATGTTTCCTTCGGATCGTTAACTTCCTTGCTTTGTGCGCACGTCTGTTTGACAAATCTGGGTCCATAAAATCTGAATCTGTCTTTCTGCTTGTGTGGTTTGACTCTTTGGTTGGTTTGGTTGGTTTATTTGTGTTGGATGGCTTGGGTTGGGTGTTTTTTGTTTGTTTGTTGTGGGGTTTTGTTGTTCTGTTTTGTTTTGTTTGTTTTCGTTTCGTGCTCTCCTTCTAAAGTTTCATGTCGTCATGGTCTTTAGATGTATTGTTGATTTTTTTTTTCTTCTGCTGTCTGACGTGTCTGTTGGTCGGGCCTTCGTCTCTCAAGTTACACACTCTGGTTCCGTGGTATGTCTTTCAGCGTGGACACCACTGTTGCTTCATCGTCTCCTCTCACAGGGAGTCACTCTTGCCTTATGGTTTCTTCATCGTCTCCTCTCACAGTGAGTCACTCTTGCCTTCTGGTTTCTTCATGGTCTCTGAGGACAGACACACCTTGTTTCATCACGCTTGTTTCGTGGATCACAGTGGGGACCTTCTGGTTTCATCATGGTCTCTGTGGACAGACACACCTTGTTTCATCACCCCTGTTTCGTGGATCACAGTTGGGGACCTTCTGGTTTCTTCATGGTCTCTGTGGACAGACACACCTTGTTTCATCACGCCTGTTTCGTGGATCACAGTTGGGGACCTTCTGGTTTCTTCATGGTCTCTGTGGACAGACACACCTTGTTTCATCACGCCTGTTTCGTGGATCACAGTTGGGGACCTTCTGGTTTCTTCATGGTCTCTGTGGACAGACACACCTTGTTTCATCACGCCTGTTTCGTGGATCACAGTTGGACTTAGTTTCATCATGATCTCAGACTTTTTTTTGGCAGATCTTTTGATGTCAATAATTAACTGGTTTTGAGTTTCAACTTCGCACTTCAATTCTCTCACTTAGTTATGTTCTTTTTATATATAGTGTTTCGGCTCTGATATGGCTTTTGCGGTCGGCAGGGCTTAAAGCAACATGATTGGATTGGATGGTGTAGTCAGTCAGGTCGCTGTAGTGTTATGGCCCAGTCTGAAACAATGCCGTCACTGGCTGTACCGTGGGTATTGATTGAGCGGCGTAAAGGAGAAGGACGGCTGAGTCAACAATCGGCACCTCACTCATCCGTCTACCGGCCGGCACAGATGGGAAGTGTGTGTGTGGGGGGGGGGGGGGGGGGGGGGGGGGGGGGGGGGGGGGGGGGGCAAGAGAGTGGGGAAGGACTAGAGGGTGGAGCATTTTTATCCTCAGGAATGGGGTTGATGTGGCTGCACACCAAAACTCAGTGCGCCAAGGCGTTGGCTTAAGGAGTCGAGTATTTATAGACTGGTAGAATTAGAGTTTTGGTATATTGTGTCTTAAAGTTGATTCTCATTTTCGTTCATATGTCGGGTCACGGTACAAGCCAGGTGGTTCCAAGCAGACAGATTAAGATCAAAGGAATGGGACTGTTTTGGGGGAACCCCCCTCCCCCTCCCCCTCCCCATCCCGACGCACAGATAGGGTCACGGGTGAGTGCAAAGGCCTGAACTGTGTAGTCTGCTAAGTGGGGAAGGTCATGTATCTGACGATTGTTCGTGATTTCATTGGTGAAAATCCACCCCAAAAACAAGGGAAATAGTTGGTGGTGGTGGGGGGGGGGGGGGGGGTTCGATCAATGATCAGTTTAACATGGAATGCTGGGTCCAATGTATGGCAGGCCTCACAACGCTGACATGGATGATGTCAAAGTGGTGTTGTGCCCAGTCCTCATTGAGGCGTGTAACCTGTCCGCTGAAGGCCAGGTCAATGAATGGAGGATGTCAAAGTGGTGTAGTGCCCAGTCCTTATTGTCCGCTGAAGGCCAGGTCAATGAATGGAGGATGTCAAAGTGGTGTAGTGCCCAGTCCTCATTGTCCGCTGAAGGCCAGGTCAATGAATGGAGGATGTCAAAGTGGTGTAGTGCCCAGTCCTCATTGTCCGCTGAAGGCCAGGTCAATGAATGGAGGATGTCAAAGTGGTGTAGTGCCCAGTCCTCATTGTCCGCTGAAGGCCAGGTCAATGAATGAAGGATGTCAAAGTGGTGTAGTGCCCAGTCCTCATTGTCCGCTGAAGGCCAGGTCAATGAATGGAGGATGTCAAAGTGGTGTAGTGCCCAGTCCTCATTGTCCGCTGAAGGCCAGGTCAATGAATGGAGGATGTCAAAGTGGTGTAGTGCCCAGTCCTCATTGTCCGCTGAAGGCCAGGTCAATGAATGGAGGATGTCAAAGTGGTGTAGTGCACAGTCCTCATTGAGGCGTGTGGCCTGTCCGCTGAAGGCCAGGTCAAGGGCGAACGGGTCATCCATTCAGTCCACAAGGGCACACTGTCCGCTGTGTCTGCTTGGCCGTAAAGCGCCTCGGGAGGGGTGATGCACTTCGTGTATATCATTTGAGGGGGGAGGGGTGTGGGGGGGGGGGGGGGAGAAGAGGTTCGGATCGTCATACCTCCCAGATGTCGCTGCGTTTTTTTCTGTTGTAAGGAGCAACTGGGAGATTGGTGTCATCCAGATTTTTTTTTATTCTTAAAAAAAGAAAAAAAAACACCGTTGTTGACATGTTTTGTCAGATTTGGACCTATTAGCAATACCTGAGTTAGGAAGTGAACTGGACGAGAAGTGGGGGGTGAGAGGGATGGGGGCTAGCGAGCGCGCGCGCGCGCGCGCGCGCGCGGAGAGAGGAGGGGGAGAGAGAGAGAGAGAGAGAGAGAGAGAGAGAGAGAGAGAGAGTGAGTAATCACAACAAATCAGTGCTTTGCTTTGCGAAATCCTCAGTGACAGAACAGTTGCCCCGCCGTCCCCTCCCCTTCCCTCCCCTCCCCTCCCCTCCCACCCGCTTTCCTGCTTCTCAAGGTTGCTCGGATGATAATGATTAATGTACTGCAAAACTGATCTGATTGTGAATAAATAATAAATCATAAATAAAAAGCAAGCAAAAGTGATGGCAGTCGCATTGATTTCTGGATGCCTGGGGTTGTGTTGTTTTTTTTTTTGTTGTTTTTAAAAAAAAAAAAAAATTCTTAAACTTCTGATCATGGATTGAAACCCCGTTTCTGTTGCTATGACTTGTTGTGCAGATGCCATGGTCTGCTCCTCCAGCGCCGTTGGTTATCTTTCGTGTTTGGAACTGAACATGCTGTGTTCGTTCACTCAGTGTTTTTTGGGGAACATTTTGCACAACTCAATGGAAAGAAAGAAAATTGAGGAAAGAAAGGAATGCCGAAAGGGAATGAGGGTAGGGTGGGGTGGGGATGGGAGGGGGGGGGGGGGAGGGGCCCACTTATGTAGGGGACAGAGACGTCAAGGGTCATCTGTTTTCTGTTTCGCCTGGCTCCAAGACTTATGGCTGCGACAAGTTCGTTTCCTCGGTTGTGGCAGAGCAATAAAAAAAAGAAAAGAAAAAAAGAAAGGCACTTGAAAACTCTCTCTCTCTCTCTCTCTCTCTCTCTCTCTCTCTCTCTCTTCTCTCTCTCTCTCTCTCTCTCCCATTCTCTCACTCTCACTGTCCCTGTCTGTCTCTGTCTCGTGTGGTGTGTGTGTGGTGTGTGTGTGTGTGTGTGTGTGTGTGTGTGTGTGTGTCTCTTCCCCCCCCCCTCTCTCGATCTCTCTTCTCCCTCTCCCTCTCTCTCCCCTCTGTCTCTCTCTCTCTCTGTTTCTCTCTCTCTCTGTTTCTCTCTCTCTCTCTCTCTTCTCTCTCTCTCTCTCTCTCTCTCTCTCTCTCTCTCTCTCTCTCTCTCTCTCGCTCGCTTGCTCGCTCGCTCTTCACCTTTTGTGGGCAAATGGCCTGACGATTGAAATACTCTTGGCACCGCCCTCAGCACCCCCCCCCCCTTCCCCCCTTGCTCGCATCCCGCACGCGTGCCCCCCCCCCCCTCTCTCTCTCTCTCTCTCTCTCTCTCTCTCTCTCTCTCTCTCTCTTTCTTTCCAGTTTACAGGCAAATCCAGTTTACAGGCAAATAGCCTGATGTCTCCGTCCCACGCCCCTGTGTGTGTGTGTGTGCGTGGTGTGTGTGTGCGTGCGTGCGTGTGTGTGTGTGTGTGTGTGCGTGTGTGTGCGTGCGTATGTGTGTGCGTGCGTATGTGTATGTGTGTGCGTGCGTGTATGTGTGTGTGTGTATGCGCGCGCGCGCGCGCGTGTGAGTGTGTGTGTGTGTGTGTGTGTGTGTGTGTGTGTGTGTGTGTGTCATTAAGCTGCCAAGCAATGTTAATGGAGCTCCTCCAAGCGTTTGTGTCCTGTTTGTTTGGTTTGCCTTGAGCAGGATCAAATTTCTCTCCCTCCCTCTCTCTCTCTCCCCCCATTCTCTCTCTCTCTCTCTCTCTCTCTCTCTCTCTCTCTCTCTCTCTCTCTCTCTCTCTCTCGCTCGCTCGCTCGCTCGTGCTGTGTGAGAAATAAAGAGAACAGACAGATCTACGAACAAAAGACAGAAAAGATGGAAAATCCAACATGAGAGAGGGCGAGAAAGAGGGGGGGGGGGGGGAGAGGAGAGAGAGAGAGAGAGAGAGAGAGAGAGAGGAGAGAGAGAGAGAGAGAGAGAGAGAATATAATATCGACCTACAAACAGTGGACAGAAAGGCTGGAAAATCCAACGTGAGAGAGAGGGAGAGAAGAGAAAAGAGAGAGAGAGAGGAGAGAGAGAGACGGACAAAGAGAGAGAGAGAGACAAAAGAGAAGAGAAGAAGAAGAAGAAGAAGTGATCTACAAAGGACAAGGCAGTTGGGAAATCCAACATGAGAGTGAGAGAGAGAAGACAGACAGACAGACAGAGAGAGAGAGAGAGACAGAGAGAGAGAGAGAGAGAGAGACAGAGAGAGAGAGAGACCTAGGAAGCCGAGATGTTCTCACTATATCAAGACATTCTTTCTGGAGATTTTTTTTTTTTTTTGTATTGCAAGAGAAGTAAGCTGTTGAGTTTGGGGGGGAGGGAGGACGGAATAAAGGAGGAGGGGGTCATCACAGTGAAGGGAGGAGGAAGGAGGGGAGAGGCGAGGTGGGGTGGTGGGGGAGAGAGTGAAGGTTGTGGATAGAAGGTGGGGGGAATGTTGTTGTGAATCACTAGAAATGTGAACTTTGATGGCCGAACTCCAAACCAAGCACTGTATTGTATGGAGCTCCGGCAGCAGCAGCAGCAGCAGAAGAGACAAATGGGAAGTATGCCCAGAGGCCCGCCCTGACTTCCCCTCCTGAGCTCCGTAAGACTGGAGGCGCACACTATTCGGCTGAGGGCTGCCTTGCTTCATCCTGGTCCGTGATCTGGCGCACATTTTTTTTCCCAAACGGTTATTTTTCCGGGCCCCCCTCCCTGTTTTAGCGATGTTCTCAGTTTGTGTGTGTGCACGAAGTAGGCAGGCATCGGGTTCTTGGAAAAAAAAAAAAAAAAAAAAAATTCCTGACAGTGTGTCGGAAGATGAAAAAGTGTGAAGATGACGACGACTGAGGTTGGAAGTTTGAAGGGGGGGTGGTGGAGAACTTTGATGTGGAGTAAGGCACACCAGAGAGCGTGTGAAGGTTCTTCTGGAGGTCGCCCAGTAGACCTGGTCGGTTGGGCGCTCGTTCTGCACTGCTTTGGCCGTGAAGCGGGTTGAGGTGAAGACCAGTGGAGTGTGTGCGGTGACAGTGGGGGGACGACGTTGCAGGGAAGTTATGTGGAGACGTGAGGATGAAGAGAAACGAGATGGGTGGAGATGACATCCGCCAGTACATCCAGTCCTCTGAACAGCGGGGGGCTGGGTGTGGGAAGAGGGTGTTCAGGAAGGGGCAGAGCATAGTGGAGATAGGGGAGAGGAGGGGTTGGCGAGGGGTGTGAAGAGGGTGTTCAGGAAGGGGCAGAGCCAATAGTGGAGATAGGGGAGAGGAGGGGTATGGCGAGGGGGTGAAGAGGGTGTTCAGGAAGGGCAGAGCCAATAGTGGAGATAGGGGAGAGGAGGGGTATGGCGAGGGGGGTGAGAGGGTGTTCAGGAAGGGGCAGAGCCATAGTGGAGATAGGGGAGAGGAGGGTGTAGGCGAGGGGGGTGAAGAGGGTGTTCAGGAAGGGGCAGAGCCATAGTGGAGATAGGGGAGAGGAGGGGTATGGCGAGGGGGTGTGAAGAGGGTGTTCAGGAAGGGGCAGAGCCATAGTGGAGATAGGGGAGAGGAGGGGTATGGCGAGGGGGGTTGAAGAGGGTGTTCAGGAAGGGGCAGAGCATAGTGGAGATAGGGGAGAGGAGGGGTATGGCGAGGGGTGGGAAGAGGGTGTTCAGGAAGGGGCAGAGCATAGTGGAGATAGGGGAGAGGAGGGGTATGGCTGAGGGGTGTGAAGAGGGTGTTCAGGAAGGGGCAGAGCCATAGTGAGATAGGGGAGGAGAGGGGTAGGCGAGGGGTGTGAAGAGGGTGTTCAGGAAGGGGCAGAAGCATAGTGGAGATAGGGGAGAGGAGGGGTATGGCGAG
>CM031610.1:8641781-8644281 GCA_018398815.1 Conus ventricosus
CCCCACCCCCAGCCACGTCCACTGACTTCTTTTGTTTCATCCAGCACTGCCATGTACCTCCCTTCCCCCCCCCCCCCCCCTCACCTCACTTCCTCCGGCCTCTTCCCTTTCTGTCTTACATCGGGTATATATGGCCATTATATGTGTCAACGTGTGGGCATGCACCACGTGAGCGTGACAGTTACTGCCAGTCTCTCTCTCTCTCTCTCTCTCTCTCTCTCACTCTCTCTCTCCTCTCTCTCTCTCCTCTCTCTCTCTCTCTTCTCTCTCCCCCTCTCCTCTCTCTCTCTCTCCTCTCTCTCTCTCTCTCCCCTCCCTCTCTCTCTCTCTGCCCTTTCTCTCCCCCTTCTCTCCCCCCTTTCCTCTCCTCTCTCTCTCTCTCCTTCTCTCCTCTCTCCTTCTCTCTCTCCTCTCTCTCTCTCTCTCGCTGTCCAATCCTGCAACGAAAATGTTGTTATCATGTGCTCTTAATTACTTTGTATATCACACGTTGTTAGCTTTAGCATGCTAATGACGCTAAATCTCCTCTCCAGAACAGGGGTTGGAAACAAAAAACAAAAAAAGAAAGAGTGTGCACTGGCTTATCTGTAGTCATGTGGAACGTAGACCCATTGGAACATCAGTACCAAGACCCTGTGAAATGTAGACATGCTTCTGTCTTTTAGTGCTGCCCTTGGAAATAAATTTTTTCTTCTCTCTCTCTCTCTCTCTTCTCTCTCTCTCTCTCTCTCTCTCTCTCTCTCTCTCTCTTCCTGCTTTGTTTCTCCCCCACCCCTACACACGCAAGAGTTACACAAATTCCTGTACTGCTTTGAGGATGTGTACTAGGTCACTAAAAGAACAATGACGTTGTACAGCGTTTGTCATTTCTTCTCAGTTTGTTTTTAAGACAGAGAGACAAGGGGAGTGGGAATCAGTGTGGGGAGAGAGTGAGGTGAGGATAACAGGTGAGAGGGTGGGGATGAGGGGGTTGGGGGCAAGGGGAACATACACACAGAAAAAGGTAAATGAATTTCAGTTTCAGGAAGAGATTTGTGTGTTCTTGAGAGCTTGGTTTCTGTTCACAAAGTTTGTTTCATTGGTGTTGTAAACCGCCTTAAGTCATTCTCTTTTTTACTCTCTCCGTGTGTGTGTGTGTGTGTGTGTGTGTGTGTGTGGTGTGTGTGTGTGCGCGTGCGTGCGTGTGTGTGTGTGTGTGTGTGTGTGTGTGTGTGTGTGTGTGTGTGTGTGTGTGTGAGAGAGAGAGAGAGAGAGAGAAAGAAAGTGCGCGCGTGTGTGTGAGTGTGTTTGTCTCTGTCTCTGTGTGTGTGTGTGTGTGTGTGTGTGTGTGTGTGTGTGTGTGTGTGTGTGTATCTGCACGCACAGTTGTCCACGCATCTGTCAGCACTTGTGCGTCTACATTTGAAAAAAAAAAATGAAAATTCAACACGTTCTTGATTCACCAACGGGCAGCGACGAGCAGACAACCTCTGGCAGTTAGTTAGCAAGCAGGGAGACTCCCATCTATAGGCGAAAACTGCCCAGACACCGCATCAGACACACACACACACACACACACACACACACCACACACACACACACACACACACACGTGATGGACCCTGTCGCTGTCACTGGCCCCTACACCATCCACCAGCAGCAGAGAGAAGACGTGGCTTGTGGTGATGCATGTAACAGCCAGTGCTTTGAGAGGCAGACAGTGTGAATATTAGTGATGTCATCACGCAGCCGGCTTATCTCCCCCTCCTCTGTGGCCCCAGCCACCTCCATCCAGCCTCAAGCTGATGTTTACAGTTAGAGGATTTGATAGAGGGTAGTGTGTGTGTGTGTGTGTGTGTGGGGGGGGGGGGGGGGGGGGTTGTGTGTGTTTGTGTGTGCGATGTGAATGTGTGTGTGTGTGTGTGGTGTGTGTGTGGTGTTGTGTGTGTGTGTGGTGTGTGTGTGTGTGTGTGTGTGTGTGTGTGTGTGTGTGTGTGTGTTGTTGTGTGAATGTGTGTGGTGTGTGTGTGTGTGTGTGTGTGTGTGTGTTTCTTGTGGAGGAGGGGAGTAGGTGGGGATTGGTGTGGGGGAGGAGATAGGTGAGGGAGGTTGTACATCCATGTGTGTGAGTGTGTGTTTATGTGTATTTGTTGAGATAGGTGAGGGAGATTGAACATTCATGTGTGTGAGTGTGTATTTGTGTATCTTGGTAGCACTTGTATTTCATATCTTTCACCGAGTTGTGTGACATGGGGGTGTGTGCTTATAGGCTAGGTATGTGTGCATGATTACACGCATGCATGCAGGCTGCCGTGTTGGCTCAGTGGCAAAGCGTCTAGTTTGCAATCACACCAGTTCAAATCCCACAGGCAAAAACATAAAAATTGTCATTTTCGCTGTCCGTTCTTAACACTTTGATGTTCTGATGGTGTGAGTATAAGACTAGATACCTCCCCCCTCCCCCCCTGCTATCCACATCTGTCGAGCCATCTTAGGTGAATGCTTAGTCTGAATCTAACCA
>CM031610.1:8649281-8651781 GCA_018398815.1 Conus ventricosus
CGTACTTCTCTTCCTGTATCGTCCTTCACTTCCTGTATCGTCCCTTCACTCCTGTATTGTCCCTTCACTTCCTGTATCGTCCCTTCACTTCCTGTATTTTATCTACTTCTACTTCTGTATGTCCTCACTTCCTGTATCGTCCCTTCACTTCCTGTATTGTCCCTTCTTCCTGTATCGTCCCTTCACTTTCCCCGTATGTTGTCCTTCTCTCCTGTATCGTCCCTTCACTTCCCGTATGTCCCTTCACTACCTGTAGTCGTCCCTTCTCACCTGTATCGTCCCTTCCTCTTCCTGTATCGTCCCTTCACTTCCTGTATTGTCCCTTCACTTCCTGTATTGTCCCTTCACTCCTGTATCGTCCCTTCTCTTCCTGTATTGTCCCTTCACTTCCTGTATAGTCCTTCACTCCCTGTATTGTTCCTTACTTCCTGTATTGTCCCTTACTTCCTGTATTGTTTTCTCTCTCCTGTATTGTCCTACTCTCCTGTATTGTTCCTACTCTCCTGTATTGTCCTTCACTTCCTGTATGTGTCTACTCTCCCTGTATTGTGCCTACTCTCCCTGTATTGTTCCTTCACCCTTTCCTGTATTGTGCCTATCTCCTGTATTGTGCCTACTCTCCCTGTATTGTTCATTCCTGTAGTGCTTATTCCCTTTTGTCCCTTATTCGTATTGCCTTCTCTCCCTGTATGTGTCAACTCTCCCTGTATTGTGCTTCACTTCCTGTATTGTGTTTACTCTCCCTGTATTGTCTACTCTCCTGTATTGTGTCTACTCTCCCTGTATTGTGCCTTCACTTCCTGTAGTGTCCCTTCACTTCCTGTATTGTGTCTATTCTCCCTGTATGTTGTCTACGCTCCCTGTATCGTCCTTCTCTCCTGTATCGTGCCTTCTTCCTGTATCGTGCTTCTCTCCTGTATCAGCCTTCTCTCCCTGTATCGTGCTTCTCTCCCTGTATGTCCCTTTCCCTTTTCCTGTAATGTGCACACGCTCCCTGTATGTGTCTTCTCTCCCTGTATTGTGCCTTCTTTTCTGTATTGTGCCTTCTCTCCTGTAATGTGCCTTCTCTCCCTGTATCGTGTCTTCTCTCCCTGTATCGTGTCTTCTCTCCCTGTATCGTGCCTTCTCCCCCTGTATCGTGCCTTCTCTCCTGTTATCGTGTCTACGCTCCCTGTATCGTGCCTTCTTCCCTGTATCGTGCCTCTCTCCTGTATCGTGCTTCTCTCCCTGTATCGTGCCCTTCCCAGTCCCTGTATCGTGCTTTCTCATGTGCCACTCTCCCTGTATCGTGCCTTCTCCGTATCGTCCCTTCTCTCCCTGTATCGTGCCTTCTCTCCCTGTAATGTGCACACTCTCCCTGTGTTGTACCGCTCACTCTAAGAACTGTACCTACTCTGCTAGTATCGCACCTGCATTGTGTTGTACGGGAGCTACACCCCATGTAGTGTACCTGCACTCCCTGGATTGTACATGCGTGCCCATGCATGTACGATACAGGTGAGTGACTGTACAACACAGGAGTGTATTGTAATGCAGGGAATGTGCGTGCAATACAGGGATTGTATACCCATGTAAAACAATTTGGGGGGGGGGGGGGGGGGGTGTCATTTTTTTCCCAACAACCATGTACAAGATTTTGGGGCAAATTTTCAAGGTAGAAAACATGGCCAAACAAACTACAGGACAAAACACGAGGCGTTTCGACCTCTTAGGTCTCCGTCAGGCAAGATAAGCAAAACACTCAGGACAACGAAGATGAAGGACGAGCAGTCGCTTATCTTGTCAAATTCGGCACAAGATGGGCGTTGAATATTTTTTTTTAATTTGTTGAAATTTTCCACCTGCAGTCCCTCACTTGGCAAGTAACTCGGATATTTGGGGGCAGATCTGGAGTTCAGTGGACCCCCACGAAACAAACTGGGTGACCTCCCTTTGAAATATGCCTTGTTTCCTTCTAAGTTTTTTTAGTTGACATATTACAAGTCTGAAATAAATGTTAGCGAACCGCCAAAAAAAAAAAAAAAAAAAAAAAACCTGAAAAACGAATCACACGACAAAACATGATGCGTTTCGACCTCTTAGGTCTTCTTCAGGCAAGATCAAAACAATTAGGACAACGAAAATGAACGGAGCAAACTACAGGACAAAACTTGAAGTGATTGAAGATAAGTGATTGCTCGTTCATTTTCGTTGTCCTAATTGTTTGCTCGTTGATTTTCATTGGACCGATTTTTTTGGTATCTTGCCTGAAGAAGACCAAAGAGGTTGAAACGTGTTGTGTTTTGTCTTGTGATTCGTTTGTCCACTTTTTTTTTTTTTTTTTTTTTTTTGGGGGGGGGGGGGGGGGGGGTTTAGCTAACATTTATTTAGATTTGTTTAGATTTCCGCCTGCAGTCGTCTCACTTTGCGACTTGAAATATTACAAGTGTGTAACATTTTTCGTAACTTGCGATGAAAAGCATTGGATTCTCTGACAGAAAGATGATTGGATCATGTCTCA
>CM031610.1:8661781-8699281 GCA_018398815.1 Conus ventricosus
GGGGGGGACACAAAGTAAGACACCAGGAGAAAAGCTGTCAGACAACAGACAACATGTAATGCTCCTCTGGATGCGTGTAATCTCAGGGGGAGATAAACGGCGGTCACATCCTGAGAGTGACCAGTGCCCTGTTCTCATGACCATGGTGCTCATCATGTTTTCCTGTGTCACGTGTCAGGGCTGCCCAGTCACAGCAGCTGTGGTGTTCTGGTCGTGTGCTGCTAGGAAGACTTGTGCACTGCATCAGGGGAGGTATACAGAACGTTTTAATCTTTAAGTTTATTGTCACATCCTACAACATATCCATTCCACGTTACGACATGTAAATGGCAAGGCAACGATCTGCACTGTGGTCAATGTGGCATGCCATCACACCTAAATTGTTCAGTATTCCTAGAAAATTGGGTTGATGCAACATTGGAAAATATCAAAGTCTATTTCAAGGCAAAGGCCTTTTATCTGTGTCACGTTGTTGCAGGGCTCGGAAGAATTAAATTCAGTTCAATTAAGTTCAGGTGATGGTTTGTTCTTGAGTCTCTGCGTTGTGAAGTGGGCAGACTGGGTGTCAGTGAGGGACCAAAGCCCTGGCTCTTGGCCTGTGGCTTGATGCCCCCGTTCCTCCTATCAGTTGGCGCCGGGAGGTGTGAGTGCCAGTTGATTAGACTGTTCAGGGCTTTTGTGGTCTGATGGGGAGGAGGGGGGGGGGGGATAACAGGGGTTTCACCAGGTGCAGTTACAACTGTCAGTCTCTGTGATGTTATCACAGTGGCCAGTCACAACTGTCAGTCTCTATGATGTTATCACAGTTGCAGTTACAACTGTCAGTCTCTATGATGTTATCACAGTGCAGTTACAACTGTCAGTCTCTGTGATGTTATCACAGTTAGTTATCACAGTGCAGTTACACTGTCAGTCTCTGTGATGTTATCACAGTGCAGTTACAACTGTCAGTCTCTGTGATGTTATCACAGTTCAGTTATCACAGTGCAGTTACAACCATCAGTCTCTGTGCTGTTATCACAGTGCAGTTACAGCTGTCAGTCTCTATGAATTGTTATCACGCAGTTCTAAGCTGTTTCTGTGAAAGCAGTTTTTTTCTTTGAAAAACATAAGAAGATATTGCTTCTGCAGAGCATGTGA
Organism: Conus ventricosus; assembly: GCA_018398815.1. Taxonomy (NCBI): domain Eukaryota; kingdom Metazoa; phylum Mollusca; class Gastropoda; order Neogastropoda; family Conidae; genus Conus; species Conus ventricosus. The sequence continues at coordinate 8,662,922 of CM031610.1, forward strand.
AGATACTGCTTTTGCACATGTTGTTTCTGGTGTTTTATTTGGGGGGGGGGGGGGGGGGGATTGCGTGGGGGGGGGGGGGGGGGGACTCTGATTCTTGGCATCTGTTCTTGCGGACTGCAGTTGCCTAGCATGTGTTGTGTGAATCCAATCGTAACTCATGCATGTGTTCACTCATGTACATACAGAACTACAACCATGACAGACTCATCAACTCTGATTTGTACATGAGGAAATATTAATTCCGATATGATGCAGACATTTCATTCCGCAGTATCCAGATCAGCCCTACACCTTTATCAACACAACGAACTCAGTTAAGATATGAAAATTTTGCTTTTTCAAAATGGAGATCACATCTGTTCCGAAACTCAGATCATTCAACTCATCAGTTTTCATAACTTCTCATTTTTTATGTTCATCACTTCTCATATGCTCATCATTTCTCGACCCATCATTTCACCCATCATTTCTCTTCAGTTATCATTTCTCATGAATTCATCATTTCTCACACATCTCACCTTTCTCATAAAGATCATTTCCATCATGTCATCATTTCTACCACAACATATCTCTCAAATGATTGCTTTTGTCAACTCACCACTTCTCATATAATGCTACATTTTTCGTTAACGTATGATTTCCCCTCCTCGTTTTTCATCATTACTCATGGATCATTTTTCATACTCTTATCATTTTCTGTAATCTATAAACTGACATTTCCTATAAACTCATCATTCCAATACAGCCAGTGTTTCTAAGATTCAACCTTTCCTGTCAGAATCCATCATTTTTCATAACTAATCACTCACAATTTCATGAGACTTGTCATTGTTGGTTGATCAAGGGTGGTCGTAGCATGTGTCCTCCATTGCTGTTCATGTGTGACTGTACAAAGACATTCATTTCCCAGTGATCAAGGTGGACGGCAGTTCCCAGCATTAGTTGCTGGACACTGTTCTGTCCGAAGGTGAAATGATGGTGAAACAGATCTTCACACACATAACACACTGTGGAAAGGCAAGTGTGTAAAATATCACTGGTACCCATTTTCTGTTCACTGAAGACCTGACACAGAAACTGTTGACTCAGCTCTGTTCTTGTACAACATGGTGTCCACTTTCAGGACTCTGAGCTCAACGAGCTGCGAGTGACCATTGAGGCACTGAGGCGTCAGAGCGGCTGCCATTGCTGACCCCACCATCCTTAGTCCTGCCACCAGTCGGCGCCACACCTCTCCTGCCATGGTCTCCAAGGACCTGCAGTCTGGTAAGTGGTGATATCCTAGGGTTGGGTTTTTTTTGTTTAGTTTTGGTTTTGTTTTGTTTTTGTTTTTTCTCTTACGGAATTGCCCTGGCATGGTCTCCAAGGATTTACAACCTGGTAAGTGGTGATGTCCCATTCTTTTTTTTTTTTTTTTTCTCTCTGATGGAGTTCTCTGGTCATTGTTACTGTTCATGATATTGCCAGGAGAGCTGATTGGTCCCGCGGATGAAACATTGCTTTCTTGATCCAAGGTTCCTGGGGTCCGCTCCCCGCGTAAGACAGCAAGACAGGAGATTTCCTCTTCAGAGTCTAGGTCTGGGCAGACTTCCAACCTCTCCAACAAGTCCTTCAGATGAGGATTTAAATGGAGGTGCCTCAGTGCATGTCAGGCAGGAACTCTAGGTCTGACCAGCATGCTGGGCTAATGCCTAGGTCAGACTTCTAAGTCGCAGCACAGACCCTCTTCTTACATTCTCTCATTTTAGTCATTAATTCGTTTATCCATCAGCTTTAAATCTTGTGCAGTGGTGTCTCAAAACTTAGCAGATGTAGTGTAGCGTATACAGACTAGTCGGCACGCAGTGACACCTTGCTGAAACTGAAATTATCAATCCCTGTATCAAAAAAAAGGAAAAATCTAATGAACTTGCACAGCAAATCACAATCCAGATTCTTCATAGAAAAGTAGGACTGAATCTTAACTATAGTTTGGTTTTTATAAAAATATTTCTCAGTAGTTAATAAGCTACACATTTTTATGTATGATTATAAAAGCAAAGTATATGTTAAGTGTTTCAGAGTTGAATGTTATAATAAACTGGTTGAAAATAGTTTGAAGACCATGTATTATTTCATGATTTTTTCTTTTAAATATAAGGATGACCATAATACATTTCAAGATTGGAGAGTTGGTCACATTACAGGTTTTTTTAAGTTAGGAGGGACGCATACAGTATAATTTCAAGATTGGAAGGATAGCCACAGTTCAATTCCAAAATGGGAAGGATGGCCACAGTTCAATTCCAAAATGGGAAGGATGGCCACAGTTCAATTCCAAAATGGAAGGATGGCCACAGTTCAATTCCAAAATGGGAAGGATGGCCACAATTCAGTTCCAAAATGGGAAGGGAAGTGGCCACAATTTAATTCCAAAATGGGAAGGATGGCCACAATTTAATTCCAAAATGGAAGGATGGCCACAATTCATATTGCCCATAAAAATGGAAGGATGGCCACATTTCCATAAAACCTAAAATTGGAGAGGGGCCACATTTATTTCCAAATTGGAAGCGTGTGCCACATTCTTTCCAAATTAAAGGAATGGCCACAGTTTATTTGGAAGATTGGAGACACGGCTTCCTTGTTCAACCCTATGTGTGCTCCTGTTAACCCAGAGACTGTGTCTGACACTGTCTGTGTGCGGCAGTGTTGGAGAATGGCGCCAGTTCGACAGAAAGGTAGGAAATGCGACCAGCACAGAAAGGTAGATCTCCTGTACATGTAAACACAGTAGATCTCCTGTTACATGTAACACAGTAGATCTGTACATGTAACACAGTAGATCTCCTGTACATGTAACACAGTATGTACAACCTGTCTGTGTGCTGCAGTGATGGAGATGGCGCCAGCACAGAAAGGTAGAATTCTCCTGTAATGTAAACACTGTCTTTACACAGTAGATCTCGTACATGTAACACAATAGATCCTGTACATGTAACACAATAGATCTGTACATGTAACACAGTGATCTCCTGTACATGTAACACAATAGATCTGTACATGTAACACATGTAGATCTCCTGTACATGTAACACAGTAGATCTCCTGTACATGTAACACTTGTTTACACAGTAGATCTGTACATGTAACACAGTAGATCTCCTGTACATGTAACAAATCTGTTTACACAGTAGATCTGTACATGTAACACAGTAGATCTCCTGTACATGTAACACTGTATTACACAGTAGATCTGTGTCATGTAAACACAGTAGATCTCCTGTACATGTAACACAGTAGACCTCTGTCATGTAAATCCCACAGTAGATCTCCTGTACATGTAACACATGTTTACACAGTTGATTCTGTACAGTGTAATCCCACAGTAGATCTCCTGTACATGTAACACTTTTAACACTGTACGTCTGTACATGTAACCACAGTAGATCTCCTGTACATGTAACACAGTAGATCTGTACATGTAACACAGTAGATCTCCTGTACATGTAACACTGTTGACACAGTAGATCTGTACTGTACACAGTAGATCTCCTGCTACATGTAACACACGTAGATCGTACATGTAACACAGTAGATCTCCTGTACATGTAACACAGTAGTGTACACACATGTCCTGTGTGCTGCAGTGATGGAGAACGGCGCCAGCATAGCCCGGCAGATCTCCTCCGACAGCGCTCAGCAGCATCAACAGCCTGTCCAGCGCCTGCAGCATGACCAGCCAGGCAGTCGGCCGCCACTGACGGGGAGGGCCGGAAGGGAAGCGAGCGCCAAGAAGAAGGGATGGGTAAGGTCACCGTGAAGTGTAGGCGCCACAGAGACTGAGTGTGTAGGGAGGAGCGCTTGCGTCAACAGTGTGCTTTTTCATTTTCTGTAAAAATGTGGATTTCTCTGTTTGTCATGTTGCAGTTTCATGAACCATGTTCCTGCATTATTATTGTTGTTTGGGTTTTTTTTCTGCTGGATCTTGTACAATAACATTTATCATTTTGAAAGCTGTACATAATTCATAAACTGGCTCCAGCGTAAGCAACACTCTGCATACAAGGATGGAAGTGTGGGCGATATCCCCCCCCCCCCCCCCCCACCAATAAAAGCCATGATAATTGTTTTCATGGCATACAGTATACTGTGGTCATAAGGTTGATAATCAGTTTCCTGTTGTTGGTTGTTGTTTTTTTTTCTTTCACACTATCAAGTATTTCCAAAGTTGAAAGAAGTAAGCGTTCACGTTTTGACCTCATGGTGACTGTTCTCTTCATACACACACACACACAATATGATTTTATGTGAAGACAGTCATTATGACATGGTTACCTTTTCCCACAAAGAAAATAGTCATTAAAAGCCTTCGAAGCAAGTCATTTCCTTACATGTCCATCTGTGTTTTTGTTCTTTAAGATTCAAGTCTGTTTCCATCTGTGTTTTTTGTTCTTAAGATTCAAGTCTGCAAATAAAGTGTACTAGTTTAGACACTTTGGTGCTTTTTTTTTTTTTTTTTTGCTTTTTTTTTTTTTTTTTTTTTTTTTTTTTTTTTTTTTTTTTTTTTTTTTTTTTTTTTTTTTTTTTTTTTTTACTGAATGGGGTTATGAGAGTCTACTGATCATGAAGTAGAAATTATGCTTGAAAAAATGTCAAATGACAGATTAATAATGTAGACAAGTGTCTTCAAGGTTTAAAATTGTAAAGAATTCTGCAAAATTTGACCAAAGAAAATGTGATTGAAGAAACAGCAGCAATGGAAAAGTTGTTAGAGCTTGGCATCTGATGTGGCCACTCAACATTCAAGGGAGCAAACTGATGAACTCTTGATCTGAAGGCTGATAGGAAGTGTTAGTCTCCCTTGTAATATTCCCATGTTCTTTGTTCCCTTGTTTGTTTGCTTGTTTTCCATAATGTCATTTTCCTTGTTCTTTTATGTGTTGTCTGTGGTGGTTAAAGAATTATTTACTTCATTTGTTTGAGTTGTATGTGAGTTTGTTTATAATTCTGGTGTGCTCGTGTGTGTTGTTTGTGTGTGGTGTGGGTGTGGGTGTGTGTGTGTGTACACTTTAATCTCCACATAAGCCGAACATGAGCATGTTACCCATAACCAAACATGGCAAATGGTGAAATTGTTTCCAGTTGCTGATTTCATGAACTTTCTGAAGGCCAGAAAATGTTCATTAGATTTCATGTTTGTGAAAATAAACTTTTAAGTACAGTTAAGTGAAAAAGAAAAAAAAAACCCCCACGTTTTTTTGATACTTGCAAATGTGAAAACCTAATTTCAGCACTTCTTTATTTCCCCACTTGTTCGATGATAGTTTTTGCTTGACTAGTGATGTGGCCTTTGCGGGTTTGGCTGGGCTATAAGCAACATTATCTTGCTTGACTAGAGACACGTGACCTCTTAAAACAGTGATCACTTTGTGTCATGCCCACAGCTCCGCAGCTCCTTCAGCAAGGCGTTCTCCGGCAAGAAGCCCAAGAAGAACAAGGCGGGGTCTTTTTCCGACATGGAGATGGACCCCCACAACCTTCGCACCAACGCCTCCGCTCCCAACTCCCCGCTGCTGCAGATCGGCCACATGCCAGGCGTCATGGGCTCCCTCAAGAGTTCGCATTCCTCAGGGGCGTGAGTAGTCGTCTGTTCTTTTGTGTGTGGGGGGAGGGGGTGGGGAGGTGCTCTGGTGTGTGTGTGTGTGTGTGTGTGTGGTGTGTGTGTGTGTGTGTGTGTGTGTTGTTGCTATGATTTTTATCTTGCGCCGAATTTGAGAAGATAAGTGATTGCTCGTTCTTCGTTTTCATCGTCCTGAATGTTGTTTAGCTTGCCTGAAGAGGACCTGAAAGGTCGAAATGCGTTGTGTTTTGTCTAGTAATTTGTTTTCTGACATTGATATTGATTGTAAATGACATTGATATTGATTGTAACTGACATTGATGTTGATTGTAACTGACATTGATGTTGATTGTAACTGACATTGATGTTGATTGTAACTGACATTGATGTTGATTGTAACTGACATTGATACTGATTGTAACTGACATTGATACTGATTGTAACTGACATTGATGTTGATTGTAACTGACATTGATGTTGATTATAACTGACATTGATATTGATTGTAACTGACATTGATACTGATTGTAACTGACATTGATGTTGATTGTAACTGACATTGATACTGATTGTAACTGACATTGACACAGATTGTAACTGACATTGATATTGTTTGTACTAACATTCATAGTGATTGTAACTGACACTGATATCGTTTGTACTAACATTGATAGTGATTGTAACTGACATTGACACTGATTGTAACTGACATTGATGCTGATTGTAACTGACATTGACACTGACTGTAACTGACACTGGCGCTGATTGTGGCAGACTGAGCGACGCAGACGTGGGCGTGCTCAAACAACAGCTGCGGGAGAAGGATGCCAAGCTGACCGACATTCGCCTGGAGGCGCTGTCCTCCGCCCATCAGCTGGAACAGCTCCGGGAGACCATGACCAAAATGAAGGTAGGCAGGCTGACCACACAGCTTGGTACGTGGTCAGGGAGTTGGAAAAAGGGAACACTCCGGGAGACTATGACCAAATGAAGGTAGGCAGGCTGACCACACAGCTTGGTACCTGGTCAGGGAGTTGGAAAAAGGGAACAGCTCTCGGGAGACCATGACCACAATGAAGGTAGGCAGGCTGACCACACAGCTTGGTACGTGGTCAGGGAGTTGGAAAAAGGGAACAGCTCCGGAGACCATGACCAAAATGAAGGTAGGCAGGCTGACCACACAGCTTGGTACCTGGTCAGAGAGTTGGAAAAAGGGAATAGCTCCGGGAGACCATGACCAAAATGAAGGTAGGCAGGCTGACCACACAGCTTGGTACGTGGTCAGGGAGTTGAAAAAAAGACTGGTTATATTGATTGATTCAGATGTCCACACATTTTGAGGAGAAGTCAGGCTGTTGTGGTGGGTTTGAAACCTTATTCCATTCATTCCAGGTTTTTTTTAGCGTGTGTAGGGGGGGGGGGGGGGGGGGGGGGGCGGTTATTGGTAGGGTAGGTGTTTGTGTGTGTGTGTGTGTGCGTGTGCATGTGTGTGTGTGTGTTTAGGGTTAGAACTAAAAGAACAGGGAAGTGAACTGGTCAGTAATTATCTCCCCCACCCCCATTCCCTCCACCACACCCGAAAAAAGAAACTTTGCTGAGATTGTCTCCTTTTTTTTCTCTTTTTTTTTTGTTTTTTTTTTTGTGGTTGGATGTCTTTCTGTGGATGGGTTTCCAGTAGCGAGTGAACGCGTGAAGGCGACATACGAACCGCCTTCACAAACTGAGACCTCCAGTCGCACCATCCAATTTCCCCCACACCTCCTCCTCACCCACCCCGGAGGGCAGCAGGATCCCTGGAACGCTCCCTAGCCTGACGACCAGTCAGTCTGTGGTCCCTGATTTTTCTTTTTTTGTTCTTTGACGGGTGACTTGGGTCGCTTAGTGCTCTCTCTCAGAGCAGCCTGTCTGAATACTTTGGTGGGGTGTGTGTGGTAGTGTGTGTGCTTGTGCCACATGTGTGTGTGCATCAGTGGTCGCCCTCATGCTGTGCTGGTGGTTTGTGATTGTCCTGCGTGTGTGTCGTTGTGTGTGGTATTTATTGCTTGTCCTCTGTGTATGTGTGTGGTGTGTTCGTAGTGATTGATTGCTATGTAGTGGCTGACTGTGGGTGATTGCTCTGTGCGTGTGTCAATGTCGTTGTCGCGATATTTGGCATGTGGGCTGTGTATAGTGTTATTATGTATGTGTGGGTATGTGTATTATGCATGTGTGTGTTGTGTATATTGTTATGTGTGTCTATGTGTGTGTTGTGTGTCTATTTCAATCTGAGATGGTGGGGAGGGTTGGGGGCCTTTCAGTGGTAACTTTAGGGCAAAACAAATTTGAGATGGAACATTTGGAAAGAATTGTATAAAATCAGATTTACTCCATTTTCATCAACATACTGTTGATATATAGTCTATTTCAATGTGTTCATTTAATTGCAGCATGTGTCACGAATCTCATAACTTGTGAGTAAACTACAACATGGTGACAGCCCTGATATGGCCACTTTGCGGTCGGCTGGGCTATAAGCAACATTACCTTACGTAACAAGGCAGAAAATGTTTTCAGTGCATGTCCTATGATGATATATGGATATGTGTCCAGAATCATTCTGTGGCTCTGACATGTAAAGCATGTTTTCATCTTTCTGTTGCATTCCTTTCAGATATGTTATTAGCTGAGACGGCGGCCAACGACCGTGATGGGAAGAGAGTGACCATCACAGTGTACCAAGGGTCCAATCCGGACCCCTCCAGACCCGGCCTGGAGGTATGCAGATCATTATAACTTAACATTTTAAAGCGCCTTGCCAAAGGTTGTTGGCGCTGACAATCCACACTCTCCTGTACACAACGGGCTGCCTACCTGGGTAGTGCCGACTGAAGAGCTGCTTGCCGGCACTTCATTCCGTCATTTCCCATGTCATCCAGTCAATACTGTTCACTCAGTTTCCTTACTTCCTACATTCTTTCCATTTCTCGTGCAGGGTGCATGCTGTGTGTAACAGGTCATCCACACCAACGGCCAAACTGACCTTCTCTTCCGAAAGTTGGTGATGGGATTTGACGTGTGTGCAAGATGTTGTGCATGTGTTCACACATGGAACCCCGGTTTATAGTCTCATTCGAAGGACTATTTGAGAAATCGGGTCGGAACCCGGGAAAAAATCCCCTGTACCGAAACCACTCAGCAGAGATTTGAACCTGCAGCCCCAGGATCACCAAGATTACGAGACCAACGCTCTGTGTGGTGAAGGTGTTGAGAAGCTGAATCAGATGTGGCTTGGTTTGTCATGAGATGAAAGATCTGGGATAATATTAGATGACTTTGTGTGTACGAATGGTTATAGATGGTGACAATTATATCAGATTATCGTCGTCTTTATATCCTTTTTAAAATTATATTTTGTTTTATTAAAAAGATTGACTCCAAAGTGAGGTGACTGCAGGCAGAAATTGAAACAGATTTTGAAAAGAATCGTTAGTGAGTCCGCCAAACAAATTACAGGACAAAACACGGCACGTTTCGACCTCTTAGGTCTTCAGATAAGTGATTGCTCATTTGCTCTTAGGTCTTCTGATAAACGATTGCTCATTGTTCATTTTTATTGTCCTGAGTGATGTTTATCGTGCCTGACGAAGACCTAAGAGGTTGTTGAAACGTGTCGCGTTTTGTCTTGTAATTTGTTTGTCCATGTTCTTTGACGGACTCACCAACAATTCCTTTTTTTTCATTGTTCAAATTATTGTTTAAAAACAATTATGAAACAAAATGTAAGTGGAGACAGTACAGTATGTAACATGGCGTTGAGGCAGAGGAACGATTTGGAGGTGGATGGTGTGTTGTGTACTCATGAAGACTGGATATAGATGCTATTCAGCACACTCTAATGCTTTGAGCAGTGGTGAAGTGAAATGTTTTTCTATATTTTTTCCATCTCTTTTTTTATATTATTGATAACTGATGCCTTCAGATCTTCAAACAATAGATCAGTTGATTATTCATGTTTGTGTGTGTGTGATTGTGTGTGTGTGTGTGTGTGTGTGTGTGTGTGTGTGTGTGTGTGTGTGTGTGTGTGTGTGTGCGTGCATGCAGGTATGCAGTTGCTCATGCGTTTGCTACATGTCTTTTTTTCAGAAACCGGCGGAAGTGTTGATAGGGTCGCTCTCAGTGAGCGGCAAAACGAAGTGGGACATTCTGGACAACATCATCCGGAAGATACTGAAGGTAGACCTGCTCTGTGTTGTCTTTGCTGTGCTACAGCACTGGCTGTAGGGGAGCTTCATGATCTGCTCACACTGTCAGTTGTCCCTGTCCCGTCCTTGATTCACACAGAAAAAGGACTTTCTCTTCTTTCTGTCTGTCTGTCTGTCTGTCTCTCTCTCTCTCTCTCTCTCTCTCTCTCTCTCTCTCTCTCTCTCTCTCTCTCTCTCTCTCTCTCTCTTTGCTTTATTTGTGACGTGGTTTTGCTTTGTTTTTGAGGACCTGATGAAAAAAAGTATTGAAATGCTTATTCAGTTATCCTCATTAAAGATTTCAGATTTCTCTCTCTCTCTCTCTTAGTATTTTCTTGGTACAAATATCCCACTTTATCCATGAATATTGTAATCAATAATATGCAGAGTATGTCGCATTATACATCCCCTTATTTTAAGCAAGATTTCACACTGAAAATAGGAACATCTTGTTAGAAAACTGGCACAATTTATGATTTTTGTCTTCATGTTAAAGTTCTTTGAGTCGTGTGTGTGTGTGTGTGCTTGCGTGCATGTTTGTGTGTGTGTGTGTGTGTTCATGCATGCATGTTTGTGTTTGTGTGCATACATGCATATTTGTGTATGTGTGTGTGTTTGCATATGTGCATATTTGTATGTGTGTGTGAGTGTGCAGTAGTGTTCGTCCGACGCATGTGCATACGCAACTGGTGGAGTTATGTGTTACCTGTTTAGCTGTCTATGCAGGGGAGAGCAACCTTCTTTTTTTTTTTTTTTTATATATATTTGATGGGTCTTAACCATAATCTAGGTTTAAAGAATGAAAGTGCAGACCTTCCAACCGTCCCGTTCCCACCGTATTTTCGTACGGAGAAGAAGAAAAATACGGAAAATACGATCGACTGTAAATCAATACGGAGATAAAATCTCCCAAAAATAAGCTCGAGAATGGCATAATAAAACCGTTCCAGTCGTGTGTTTCGACTACACAGACACTGGTCGAGAGAGACAGAGAGAGGGAAGGGAAGGCTTGGCTTGTGTGCGACGAACATGGCAATGGAATGGCTATTTTTAGCCTCTGCCTGCCTCAACATCGACCATCGACCAATCGCGTTAGCTGTTGCGTTAAGCTATTCCAACTTTTGTCCAATCAACGAAACTTTTGAGTTGCTTCTGCTTTCCGGTTGAAAGTTCTACTATCCAGAGATTGTCCTTGGAAGTTTAATTGAGGGGGTGGGGGGGGGGGGGGGGGAATGGAGAAAACTTTGCAAAAGCGGAAAATCGAGGAGTCAACGGCATCAGGCAGTGGAGGAAAAAAGCAACAGAAACGAGATCAGCACTTCCTGAAGTCGTACACTAAGACGTACCCGTGCATAGTGGAATCCAAAGTTGGATCAACTTTTGCCAGATGCACGGTGTGCGATTTCGACTTTGTAATTAGTGCCGGTGGCGCCAACGATGTTGGCAGGCACGTGAAGTCGGCAAGACATACGAAAAAAGGAGCAGCTCTGGTGCAATCGTCCAAAGTTACCAATTTTTTCGACTCTGTCTCTTCCAAAGACAAATGTGATGAGCAGGATGTGATTCGTGCTGAAACCCTGTTCACTCACTTCCTCGTGGAGCACAACATTCCACTGAGTGCTTCCGACCATGCTGGGCCCTTGTTCAGAGCTATGTTTCCAGGCAATAAAATTGCCGAAAGCTATGCCTATGAAGTAGTATTATTGTGACACTGAAACTGAATGGATTATTTGTGCAACAAAGACTGACCTTCCCTGTGACTAAACCAGAAACTGAAGCTGAATGGATTACTTGTACAACATTAATCTACAATTAGGTAGGCCTACTCCTTTGCTTGTATGTTTGTGTTTTTGTGCGACATCATGTTTTCCCCCTGTGTATCTCTTCTGTGTGTCTGTATGACTGCTAGTGAACCATGGTTCTTTTATAATGATTTTTAGCTATAATTTTAATAATGTCTGTGTATGTTGTGTGTACATGTACATTATACTATATGCAGGGGTTATGTTTATAGGGTTTTTTTCTCATTTAAATAATATAATAAATATCTAACATGATTATGCCGTGCATGCGATGAAAATACTGGCAACTGCTTGAAAATACTGAGAACAGTTGCAAAAGATACTGACAAGCCATTTAGGTATTGGAAGGTCTGAAAGTGGTCAAAGAGTCGTTGTTGTCAATGTCGCAGGAATACGTGTTGCGAGTGGATCCTGTCACCAACCTGGGTCTGAGTGCTGAGAGTGTGTACTCCTACCACCTGGGAGAGATCACCCGCACCAAAGGTAAACAGAGTGTGTACTCCTACCACCTGGGAGAGATCACCCGCACCAAAGGTAAACAGAGTGTGTACTCCTACCACCTGGGAGAGATCACCCGCACCAAAGGTAAACAGAAGCAGCAATCATCATGATACAAATGTTTATTGCCTTAGCTATACCTGCCAGCAAAATCTTTGTGGATGAAGACCCTTTCTCTTTCAAGGCTTGTTTTGATTTCAGGAAGTTTTTTCTTTGGGTCTCTGCTAGATTTATCGTTTTCATGATTACCCTTTCCCTGTAATTCTGATTTTTTTTTTCTTTCTTTTTTACATTTTAATTTTTAGCATATTTCCAAACAAATGCATTTCATCGTTACGTCATGTAGAGGCAAACAGCAAATGGTCTAGTAACTAAGATATACAATGCATTCTTCCATCGACACATCGAATTGTTTCAGTAATCCAAAACAAAATGAATATGAGGACAACAATCTGTGAAGAAAAATACGGGACTCATCTACATTTCTAGACAGTGGTACATTCTGATTTCTCTTGTGCAAGTATTTCAGGGAATGGTGACTGCTGATAGTGGTTCATGTACAAAGCCTCATTAACTCAGTCATAGGCCATAAGAGAAAACTGCAAGAAAATGCTATGAAAAGGAATGACGTGAGGGGGTTGTTTTTTGCCCACAGACTCTGAAGTGCCGGAGTTGCTTCCCATTGGTTACTTGGTGGGTGATACCACCCAGATAGGAATTTGCTTGAAAGGTGGGTGTTGTTTTTTTTTTGTGTGTGTTCACAGTAGGTACTTTGAAAAAAAAGACAGTTATGTAGCTGATTGTTTGATTGATAACAGCTGATTGATTATTGGTTGCTTAATTTTGACTTTCACACGGTAATAGAACTAGTTTACTACCTAACTTCCAAAGAAACATCAGTTATCTCTCATTAGCCAAATATTTACACCCATTAGCCTTTCTTTATTTGTTTGTTTATTATTCTGTTCATTTATTGATCGATGGATGTATAAATTAAAATAAGAAATAATAAGGGAAAAGCTGATGGGTTAAACATTTGGTTAATGGGAGATAACTGATGTTACTTGCAAAGTCTGAAATTGAAAGAAGAAGTTCTCATGACTTTCAAGAAAATATACTGAGAAAAAATGATATGGGAAGTGTGAAAAACGAACAGACTGATCACCAGACAAAGAGCACATTACAATTTATGGGGAATAAGATCCCCCAAAGTAATGGTGGTACATTATTAAAAAGAAAAAAAAAAATGTTTTTGATGGGTAGCCTCTAAAGAAAAGAATTTGTCTAGTTTGTATTAAAGACAAAGTTGGATTACAGACGGAATGTAGCTGAGTGGGATGCTAGTTTAAACCTTTTCTTCCTTTTTCATTACCTGTTATTTTTTTCTTCCCAAAAATTGAGATACAGCTGGACCACGTGATTTGCAATGTTGTCAACTTTTCTCAGAAATGGTATTATTGATCAGTAGGACCATGTACTGTTTCGGAGCCTGATAGGGATATGAGAAGTAACAGAAGGATGAAACTTAATGCAGTTTTCAATCAAAAGAAGACAGTTTTGTATGTGTGTGTGTGTGAGCTGGATTGTGAGCTTTGAAGATGTGAGTGGGGGTGGAGAGAGAGAAAGAGAGAAATAGATTGTCAATAGAAGGACATAAAGAAATGTAAAAGTTGGGACGCAGCTAAAAAAAAACAACCCAAAAAACTCTGTCTGCAATAAAGAAGATGAGAGGGTGAGTTGCAAAGGAATGGGGATAAATGTGAGACCTTTTGCCCGGACTGATCTCTCATCATTGGTGAGGGTGAGATTAGCAGGGATGCAGTGGACAAGGTGGCGGTGTTGTTTTAAAGATGGTAGTGGGACCAGGGTTGTGTGTTTTTAGGGGGTCTGAGTGGTCTGGTGGCGGTGTTGTTTAAAGATGGTAGTGGGACCAGTGTTGTGTATTGGGACGTCTGACTGGTCTTGGAGGTTTGCCTTGTGTTTGTTCTGTCATTTTGATAATTTGTCTTGTTTAATTTGGTTGCAGTGTTTAGAAAGAAAAGGGGTTAAGAACCACCAAGGATGCAGACAAACAGATTACAGGACCAGACACAATACAGTTCGACCTCTTGGGTCTTCCTCAGGCAAAAACAAATAACATTTAGGCCAGTGAAAACGAAGAATGAGAAACCACTTATCTTCTCATATTCAACGCAAAATGGCTGTCGGAAAACTAAGTTGGTTGCAGTGGTTGTGAATGAGTTGGTTGTGTGTATGGATGAGCTGTCTGAGTCTTGAAGCAGTGGCGATGGACATGATGTGAATGGGGATCCAATTTTAGACCTTTTGCCATGACTGATCTTTCATCATAAGATTAAGAGGGGATGACAAAGGCATGCAACATCACTCTACAAGCATGGAAAGCTCCAGCTTTGTCACCTCATTGTTCATCTTTGTCATCCACCATGGCAGCAGAACAGCGGTGAAATGAAACAGAAGAGAACTGAAATGGTTTTTCCTCCCGTTTGTCCCCTGAAGGTACACGACAGCAGAGCGTGGACTCCCTAGCTTTCGAGACGATGATACCCAAGTCCATCATCCAGCGCTATGTGTCCTTGCTGCTGGAGCATCGGCGCATCATCCTGTGTGGCCCCAGTGGGACCGGCAAGACCTACCTGGCGCAGAAACTGGCCGAACACCTGGTGCTCAGGTACCCCAGCACTGTGTCACTACCATCCTTACTGTTGATCGCTCCATGATTGTGTTGTGACACTAACTGGTGGTTTGCATCCCTAGGATGTGCCTTGTTACAGTCCTTGTTGACAGCATCCCTAGGATGTGTCTTGTTACAGTCCTTGTTGACAGCATCCCTAGATGTGTCTTGTTACAGTCCTTGTTGACAGCATCCCTAGGATGTGTCTTGTTACAGTCCTTGTTGACAGCATCCCTAGGATGTGTCTTGTTACAGTCCTTGTTGACAGCATCCTAGGATGTGTCTTGTTACAGTGTTGAGTACATCCCTTGGATTGTCTTGTTACAGTGTTGATTGCATCTCTAGGATTGTCTGTTACAGTGTTGATTACATCCCTTGGATTGTCTTGTTACAGTGTTGATTGCATCTCTAGGATTGTCTTGTTACAGTGTTGATTACATCCCTTGGATTGTCTTGTTACAGTGTGTTGATTACATCTCTAGGATTGTTTTGTTACAGTGTTGATTAATCCCTTGGATTGTCTTGTTACAGTGTTGATTACATCCCTTGGATTGTCTTGTTACAGTGTTGATACATCCCTTGGATTGTCTTGTTACAGTGTTGTTGATTACATGCCTTGGATTGTCTTGTTACAGTGTTGATTACATGCCTTGGATTGTCTTGTTACAGTGTTGTTGATTATGTTCCTTGGGTTGGTCTTGTTACAGTGTTGTTGATTGCATACCTTGGATTGTCTTGTTACAGTGTTGATTACATCCCTTGGATTGTCTTGTTTACAGTGTTGTTGATTACATCTCTAGGATTGTCTTGTTACAATGTTGATTACATCCCTTGGATTGTCTTGTTACAGTGTGATTACATCTCTAGGATTGCCTTGTTACTGTCATTGTTGATTACGTCCCTTGGATTGCCTTGTTACAGTGTTGTTGATTACATCTCTAGGATTGCCTTGTTACTGTCATTGTTGATGACGTCCCTTGGATTGCCTTGTTACTGTCATTGTTGATTATGTCCCTTGGATTGCCTTGTTACATTCATTTTCATTACAACCTAGGATTGTCTTGCTACAGATGTTGATTACATCTGTAGAATTGTCTTGTTACAGTCATCTTTGATTACATCCCTGGGATTGTCTTGTCACATTCATTGTTTGCATCCCTCTTTTGTTACAGTTGTTGTTGACTACATCCTTAGGATTGTCTTGTTACATTCATTGTTTGATCCCTCTTTTGTTACAGTTGTTGTTGACTACATCCTTAGGATTGTCTTGTTACATTCATTGTTTCGCATCCCTCTTTTGTTACAGTCATTTTTGAGTACATCTTAGGATTGTCATGTTACATCGTTGATTTTCTCCATTAATTGTTTGTGTGTGTGTTGTGAATGTGTGTGTGTGTGTGTTTATAAGTAATTCATCATCGGCATTCATACAGTCTTTGTAAACAGAGCAGCATGCAGTTGATGCTCTTCATTTCAGTTCTCCCTGTGGTTGTATATTATTACTAAAAACATAGCCAGTTACTTTTTGTCAAGGGTCTCAAAAATCCAAGAATAAACAGGGACATATTATCAGTAACAGTGTTTTTCTTGTCATTCAATTTGCTCTTGGAACATTGTAAAACATGACATGTTAAACCCACTGCTATGACAAATTGACAGACAATGTTTCTCAGAATTATGAGCTGAGGACCTTCAATGGAGATACTGAAAGAAAGACAAGTGCAGTGTCCCTCTTTGCAACAAACAACATAGAACATAACAACAATTTCAGATCATTGTGGTTATGCCAACAACTGTGGAGTCTCCCTAGTATGCTTTTGAAAATGTGGCATGCTAGCCAAGTAAGCGTTTGTCAAAATGACCATGTAACAGCAGTGTTATGAAAAAGGAATCTTCTTCTTCTTCTTCTTCTCGCCTACGCAGGCTGATACTCTGCAGACACCCCCTGTATAGGGAGTGGAGTTTTGTTGTGTATATGACCCTTTTTTAGCGGCCATTAAGGCAGCATACTCCAACTTTGGGGAAGGTGCATGCTGTGTGTAACGTGTCATCCATACCAATGGCCAAATGGCCTTCTCTTCCGAAAGTTGGTGAAGGGGTTTTACGTGTGTGCAAGATGTTATGCGTGCGTTCACACACGGAACCTTGGTTTATAGTCTCATTCGAAGGACTGTATGGGAAATGGAGTCGGAACAAATGTTAAGTCTGAGGGAAAATCCCCTGTGCCAAAACGGCCCAGCGGAGATTCGAATCCGCAACCCCAAGATTACGAGTCCGGTGCTGTACCAACTGAGCTATTCCAGCCCCCGAAAAAAGGAACCCACCTCAAAGATTGTATCAAGCTAGCAGTTTCAGACCGCATACTTGATGAAGTATCCACGCTTCATTGTTTCAATGATTTGCAGTTCCAACATGGTGCTCAATTTGTATGGATGACTGTTCTGTTAAACTCGGTGATCCTAGCACTGTGAAGACCATCTCTCCAGAGATGTGCTTACACTGTATTTACATCTGAGCTTTCCTTGGGCATTTTTTTCTTCTTTTTTTTTTTGTCCCCGAATGTTCCTAAGCTTAAGTGTGATTTGAGCAGAAGTATATTTTGCCAGGTTTGTGTGACAGATCTGTATTGTGTTTATGTTCTTGTTTGTGTATATGTTTATGTGTTTCGATGTCAGTGTACTACTGACACTGAATTGAGCAGAAACCGACTGATTAGGATGTAGCTGCATTGCTTATCACTCACAGGGTGGTTAACCTTGTTGTAGAGGACTGTCATTCAAACCAAGGTAAATCCAGTGGTGTGAGGGTAGTTAACTTTGTTGTAGAGGACTGTCATTCAAACCCAAGGTAAATCCCAGTAGTGTGAGGGCAGTTAACCTTGTTGTAGAGGACTGTCATTCAACCCAAGGTAAATCCCAGTGGTGTGAGGGTAGTTAACCTTGTTGTAGAGGACTGTCATTCAAACCCAAGGTAAACCCCAGTGGTGTGAGGGCAGTTAACCTGTTGTAGAGGATGTCATTCAAACCCAAGGTAAATCCCAGTGGTGTGGGCAGTTAACCTTGTTGTAGAGGACTGTCATTCAAACCCAAGGTAATCCCAGTGGTGTGAGGGCAGTTAACCTTGTTGTAGAGGACTGTCATTCAAACCCAAGGTAAATCCAGTGGTGTGAGGGCAGTTAACCTTGTTGTAAAGGACTGTCATCAAACCCAAGGTAAATCCCAGTGGTGTGAGGGCAGTTAACCTTGTTGTAGAGGACTGTCATCAAACCCAAGGTAAATCCCAGTGGTGTGAGGGCAGTTAACCTTGTTGTAGAGGACTGTCATTCAAACCCAAGTAAATCCAGTGGGTGAGGGCAGTTAACCTTGTTGTAGAGGACTGTCATTCAAACCCAAGATGAATCCCATAGGTATGAGGGCAGTTAACCTTGTTTAGAGGACTGTCATTCAAACCAAGGTAAATCCCAGTGGTGTGAGGGCAGTTAACCTTGTTGTAGAGGACTGTCATTCAAACCCAAGGTAAATCCAGTGGTGTGAGGGCAGTTAACCTTGTTGTAGAGGACTGTCATTCAAACCAAAGGTGAATCCCAGTGGTGTGAGGGCAGTTAACCTTGTTGTAGAGGACTGCATTCAAACCCAAGGTAAATCCCAGTGGTGTGAGGGTAGTTAACCTTGTTGTAGAGGACTGTCATTCAAACCAAGGTAAATCCCAGTGGTGTGAGGGTAGTTAACCTTGTTGTAGAGGACTGTCATTCAAACCCAAGTAAATCCCAGTGGCGTGAGAGCAGTTAACCTTGTTGTAGAGGACTGTCATTCAAACCCAAGATGAATCCCATAGGTATGAGGGCAGTTAACCTTGTTGTAGAGGACTGTCATTCAAACCAAGGTAAATCCCAGTGGTGTGAGGGCAGTTAACCTTGTTGTAGAGGGACTGTCATTCAAACCCCAAACCCAAGGTAAATCCCAGTGGTGTGAGGGTAGTCAACCTTGTTGTAGAGGACTGTCATTCAAACCCAAGTAAACCCCATAGGTATGAGGGCAGTAACCTTGTTGTAGAGGACTGTCATTCAAACCCAAGGTAATCCCAGTGGTGTGAGGGCAGTTAACCTTGTTGTAGAGGACTGTCATTCAAACCCAAGGTAAATCCCAGTGGTGTGGGGCAGTTAACCTTGTTGTAGAGGACTGTCATTCAAACCCAAGGTGAATCCAGTGGTGTGAGGGCAGTTAACCTTGTTGTAGAGGACTGTCATTCAAACCCAAGGTAATCCCAGTGGTGTGAGGGCAGTTAACCTTGTTTGTAGAGGACTGTCATTCAAACCCAAGTAAATCCAGTGGTGTGAGGGCTGTTAACCTTGTTGTAGAGGACTGTCATTCAAACCAAGGTAAATCCCAGTGGTGTGAGGGCAGTTAACCTTGTTGTAGAGGACTGTCATTCAAACCAAGGTAAACCCATAGGTATGAGGGCAGTAACTTTGTTGTAGAGGACTGTCATTCAAACCAAAGGTAAATCCCAGTGGTGTGAGGG
Source organism: Conus ventricosus (assembly GCA_018398815.1). Classification (NCBI taxonomy): domain Eukaryota; kingdom Metazoa; phylum Mollusca; class Gastropoda; order Neogastropoda; family Conidae; genus Conus; species Conus ventricosus. The sequence continues at coordinate 8,682,257 of CM031610.1, forward strand.
TAGTCAACCTTGTTGTAGAGGACTGTCATTCAAACCCAAGGTAAAACCCCATAGGTATGAGGGCAGTAACCTTGTTGTAGAGGACTGTCATTCAAACCAAGGTAAATCCCAGTGGTGTGAGGGCAGTAGCCTTGTTGTAGAGGACTGTCATTCAAACCCTAGGTAAATCCCAGTGGTGTGAGGGCAGTAGCCTTGTTGTAGAGGACTGTCATTCAAACCAAGGTGAATCCAGTGGTATGAGGGCAGTAGCCTTGTTGTAGAGGACTGTCATTCAAACCCAAGGTGAATCCTAGTGGTGTACCTTTCAGGTCGGGCAAGGAGCTAACAGCAGGGAGTGTGGCGGTGTTCATGTTGACCACAAGTCGGCCAAAGAGCTGCGCCAATACCTGGCCAACATTGCTGGACCAGTGTGAATCCACATCGGCCAGCGCCCTGCCCTCCGTCGTCATCCTCGACAACCTGCACCACGTCTCCTCATTGGCTGACGTCTTCAACGGCTTCCTCACCGCCAAGTACCAGAAATGGTGAGTTGCTTCCAAAGTGAGGCCACTGCAGGCGCAAACTGAAACAGATTTTAAGAATGAGTCTAGTGAGTCCACCGAACACAAGGACGAACAAAGTTGCGAGACAAACACGGCGCGTTTCGACCTCTTAGGTCTTCATCAGGCACCTAAGAGGTTGAAATGCATCGTGTTTTGTCTTGTAACTGTTTGTCCTTGTTTTTGGCAGACTCACTAAGAATTGTTCTTGAAATTTGGTGTGTTATTGTTTGGGAGTAAAATCATTAGCTGATGTCTTAAATGGTTTTCTCTCTGCAAAGAGCAAAAGGGGGGTTGCTGTATCTTGGTAACAAGAACTTCCAACGGTTGTCAACAGGGATAAGGATCATGCTGATCAGCGGTGCCTGTTTCTTGTTCACTTTGAAATCATATCAAAAGCAAATTCTAATGTCTTGAAAAATCGGTTTGTGAGTTTCTTTGTTTTTCATTTTGATGTGGTATCGAAAGCAAATTCTAATTCCGTAAAGATTAAGTCTATGAAATAAGATTCTTTTTTCAGGTTTAAAACTCTATCAAGAGCAAACTGAAATCACTTAAAATTCAGTAGTTCTAAAGGTATTTAAAATAACTTCACCAGATAACGTGGACAAACGAAATTAAAAGACTAACACGATGCATTTCGACCTCTTGGGTCTTCTTCAGGCAAAGGTAAACAACATCAGACAACAAACATGAAGAACGAGCAATTGCCGATCTTGTCAAATTCGGTACAAGATGGACGTTGAATGGGCGTTATTTTAAATACCTTTTTAAAGTTCGTGTAGATTTGCGCCAGTAGTCACCTCCCTTTGCATCTGACCCATCACCAGTGTTATGCTGGTGTTGATGAATGTTTGGTATCCCTTTCTCCTGGAAGGTCTCCAAAAGCACACACACAACAAAATCATCTCATCCCTCCCCTCCCTCTCCCCCTCCCCTCCCCCCCTCCCCTCCCCTCCCTCCCCCAACCTCCTCTTCTTCCAGCCCAAGTTTCTAGCCACACTTGGCAGAACAGTGATAACACTTCAACTGATGACTGTCGGCACACCATGGTGAAGACACTGAACAATGAGTTTCTAGCCACCACTTGGCAGAACAATGATAACACCCAAACTGAATGACTGTCGGCACACCATCGTGAAAACACTGAACAATGATTACACTCAAACTAAATGACTGTCAGCACACCATCGTGAAGACACTGAACAATGATAACACTCAAACTAAATGACTGTCGGCACACCATCGTGAAAACACTGAACAATGATTACACTCAAACTAAATGACTGTCAGCACACCATCGTGAAGACACTGAACAATGATAACACTCAAACTAAATGACTGTCGGCACACCTGGTGAAGACACTGAACAATGATAACACTTAACCCAATGCCTACCGGATCGACCGAGATCGACCGCGAAATTTCCTCCTTCTGAATACCGGATCGACCGAGATCGACCGCCGAATACTAGGTCACCGACTTTCACTTTCACTATCGCATATCCCAGAATGCAATTGCGATATAAGCGGTCTTCCGTAGGGCCGTTTCCGGACGCCATTTTGTGCTTTGTTGCAAGAAGATTGGTCGAGTATTTTTTGCTGCTGTGATTTTTCAAACTTCAGGCTTTTTTTTCGTGAAAAATTTCTGCAAAAATGGCGGATCAAGATATCATGCAACTTCTGGAATCCGTTTTTGGATATGATAGTGATGAAGAGAGTGTTTTTGAGGGCTTCACTCTTGAAGAAATTTCAAAGCAAGAAGAGGTCCGACATCGATCTTGACCTAGTTATCAACAATGATCGTCTGCTCAGTGATTTTGAGTCTGAAATTGATAGTGAATCGGGCGATGATGACAGTGATGTCGAATTGCCTATCGCTGCTGGGCCCAGCGCCAAAAACCGGAAAATTCGGAAAACAAAGGCTGCTAGAGATTCAGTTACTGTTAACTGGAGTGATAGACTGCAAGAGGTAAGGCCCAAAAAAACTTTGCTGGTTTTGCCAGCCAGGAAACCGAATCGGACGATGACCAAATTTTGCAGTCGGTGGGCGTGTCCCATGATTTGCCTGTGGGTGCGTCACCTTTTGATTTTTTTAGTCTTTTGATACCAGACGAATTTTGGCAAATGTTGAGCACAGAAACAAATTTATATGCTGCACAAAAGCAAGAAGAAAAAGGTGTAGATAAACTCTGGCAGCCTACCACTCCTGATGAAATGAAATTATTCATCTATGTTCAGTTTATGTTTGGGATCCATCGCGTACCAGAAATCGGCAACTACTGGTCCACAGATCCTTTGTTTCGTGAGTTTCATCAGCACCTAAAATCTACCTGTCACTAGTGTCAGCAATCATATGTTCATTTTGTTTTTTTTCCCTCAGCACTTACTAGACCAATCTTCTTTATGTGACGCTTTCAGTTTTACAACACTGTTGAATTTTTTTTTCTTCACCACAAAAGTTACCTATTCAATGTGCAGAAAACACAGATTGACTTTAAAATTTTGTTCCTGAAGGTTTCAGTACTATGTCTGGACATGGAAAATCACTATGTGCTCCTAATCCATGACATTCTGTGGTTCCAGTGAATTCAGGAAATATTCTTACAGCGCCAAGAACTCTTGACGTAAAATTAGTCTGATCGTTTTATTTTTTTTCTTCATATACCAGTTCACTACATATGGAAAAAAATGGCTGTTTTGGATGGAGTGATGTCTTTGGCATTTTTTCATCAAATTTTTGTAATTGGTGAGTAAAAATGAAATATTTTATTGAGGTTTACTTGTGGTGGGTGTGCATGTGTTGCGGAGTTACTTCCCTTGCCATGGTATTCTCATAGGCATATAGCACAGTCATGCGGTAGGCAGAGGTTAAACTGAATGACTGTCAACACACCATCGTGAAGACACTGAACAATGATAACACTCAAACTGAATGACTGTCAACACACCATCATGAAGACACTGAACAATGATAACACTCAAACTGAATGACTGTCGGCACACCATCGTGAAGACACTGAACAATGATAACACTCAAACTGAATGACTGTCGGCACACCATCGTGAAGACACTGAACAATGACAACACTCAAACTGAATGACTGTCGGCACACCATCGTGAAGACACTGAACAATGACTACACTCAAACTGAATGACTGTCGGCACACCATTGTGAAGACACTGAACAATGATTACGCTCAAACTAAATGACTGTCGGCACACGATCACGAAGACACTGAACAATGATTACACTCAAACTAAATGACTGTCGGCACACCATGGTGAAGACACTGAACAATGATAACACTCAAACTGAATGACTGTCAGCACACCATGGTGAAGACACTGAACAATGATTACGCGCAAACTAAATGACTGTCGGCACACCATGGTGAAGACACTGCACAATGATTGATGGTAGTCCTTCGGATCCGAAGATGACGTTAGCGTTTCTGCAGCTCATCGATGTATGCGGAGGTGGCTCTGCAGCCCCAATCTGGAGGCGCAGAGTCTGGAACAGTGAGGCACTGGAAGTCCGTTGTCGTGATCACTGCTGCTGCTGCTCTGTGGCGTTGATCCCTGGCGGCAGTCAGCTTTTGGCGTCGAGTACTTTCGAAGTTGGTAGCGGCTTTGTGAATTGTGGCCCGCCACAGAGGTCGGTCACTGGCGCACTCCTCTAGTTCTTTTGGTTTGAGTTCGCACCACTGGAGGTTTGATTTGACCGAGTCCTTGTACCGTTTCTTTGGGCGTCCTTGGTTTCTCTTGCCGTGCAGAAGCTCTCCATACAGCAGTCGCCTTGGCATACGGTGCTCTTCCATACGGATGACATGCCCACCCATCGAAGCTGGGCCTTGATGAGCATGGACTCGATACTTGTAGTGTGAGCACGGTCCAGGACCTCGAGGTTGAAACACGGTCCTGCCAATGGATTCCGAGTATGGAGCGAAGAGCTCGCATGTGGAAGTTCTCCAGCTTCTTGACGTGTCTGCGGTACAGTGTCCAAGATTCGCACCCATAGAGGAGAGAGGGCAAGACCACTGCGTTGTAAACTCTCAGTTTTGTAGTCAGGCGAATGTTTGTGTTGACTAAGCACTCTGTTGCGGAGTCTTCCTAGCGCCTGGCTTGCTTTGCTGATTCGGGCATCAACTTCCCTGTCCAGGGAGCCATCACAGGAGATGGTACTTCCTAGATATCTGAAATGTTCAACGTCCACAGCTTTATTTTTCTGTCCCATTCGAGACACTTAGTTATAGGGCCGAACAAACAAGCCTTACACATTTCTGACCCAACATTTTTGTTGTTGTAGTCCAAGCAGAGGCATGTATCAAACTTGTGTACTAGTTAACTAGGGAAAATTAAGTTCCAGAAAGTGATGACGTCATTCTTGCACAATTGTGTGTGTGTGTTGTCATTGTTTGAATATCGCCTGACCTCTTGTGTACAAGCTTTCATGCCGTATCTACATTATCTACAGGAAAATAAACCTAGTCGAGTTTGGTATTAAAAGAATTGTCGGGAATTCGCCTATTCAGTCATCTCAAGAGCACAGATATATTACATTTTTCATGACAACCACTGATTATCAAACTAAGAGCCCATTTGTAATGGCCGCTCATCAATGCCAAACACATTGCTGCCAGACCGGCTGTACACAGATGACATTCAGTTGGTCGAGTACAGCACGGTTAGCTGGCTGGTGGGGAGCAGCCTGCAGAAAACACCCCTTTCCTTGACCTGCATTCACGGCTTGGCCTCTGCAGCTGTGGGAGAGCTGTAAACTCCCCTGCCTCTCAGAACTAAGTGGCTTGCTCAGAACAGCCGTGTCCGCAAGCTGGGAGTCGTCAATGACGATGGTGGGTGCCGAGGGGTTGGTGTTTGGTGCGGGTTGGTGAAGCACCTCAGTCTTGCCAAGGCTGATTGTCAGGCCGAAGAGCTTTGAAGCATCGGAGAAGCGGTCAAGCATCGTTTGCAGATCGGATTCTGCATGGGCCACCAGTGCACAGTCATCGGCAAAGAGGACTTCTTGAAGGAGATCTTTGATGCTCTTTGTCTTGGCAGTGAGGCGACGAAGGTCAAAGAGGGAGCCGTCCAGACGATAGTGGAAGTAGACTCCCTTCTCCAGGTCTTGGACAGCGTGGGACAGCATGCAGGTGAAGAAGACGTTGAAGAGGACCGGAGCTAAGACACAGCCCTGCTTCACGCCATTGCTGATCTCGAAGGCTTCCGTCACGTTTCCACTGGAGAGGACCTGGCCGGTCATGCCATCATGGAAGAGCTTGATCATTTTCACAAACTTTGGCGGCATCCAATGCGCTCGAGGACTGTCCAAGAGCTTCGCTGTTGACGGTGTCAAAGGCCTTGGTCAGGTCAATGAAAACAGAGTATAGGGGCATGTTTTGTTCGATACACTTCTCCTGAAGCTGTCTGACAGCAAAAATCATGTCGACAGTGCTTCTGCCGGGTCTAAAGCCGCACTGCGCCTCGGGGAGGTTCTGCTCGGAAACAGTGATGAGTCTGTTGAGGATGGCTCTGGCAAAGATCTTTCCAGCAATGGAGAGTAGCGAGATGCCTCTGTAGTTCCCACAGTCGGCTTTGCTTCCCTTGTTCTTGTAGAGGGAGACAATCAGGGCGTCACGGAAGTCATCTGGCATCTTCTCCTCCTCCCAGATACTCCGCAGGACATCGTGAAAGGCTTTTAGGGCGTTGGGGCCTGCCGCCTTGTAGATGTCAGCAGGTATTCCGTCCTTTCCTGATGCTCTACCGGAGCTCGTCTGGAGGATTGCTTTCTGGATCTCTGCAATGGTGGGGGGTACTGCAAGTGTGTCTTGTATCGGCTGCTGAGGGATCTGGTTCAAGGCATCCGAGTCGACTGACGAGGGCCTGTTGAGCAGGTTGCTGAAGTGTTCTTGCCAGCGCTTGCTTAGTCCTTCTTGGTCCTTGATCAGGGTTGCGCCGTCGGAGGACAGTAGCGGGGAGCAGCCTGATGCTGAGGGTCCGAAGACTGTCTTCAACGAGCCAAAGAATTTCTTGGCGTTGTGAGAGTCGGCGTAGCCTTGGACTTCAGTCGCTTTGTCCTGCCACCACTGGTCCCGCATCAGACGTAGGTCGGTCTGCACTTTGGCCTGGAGAGTCTGAATCTCTCGCGTTTGGAGACGGACGATGGGTCATTCTGCCACTCGATGTAAGACTTGTCCTTCGCATGGAGGGCTTCTTTGATCTTCTCATCGTTCTCGTCAAACCAGTCTTCATGGGCTCTGATTTTTGCTCCGAGGACCTCTTTTGCAGTCTCAGCGACCATGTCCTTAAAAGAGGACCATTTTTCTGTTCCATCTTCAGGGGTCAGACCATCTTGGAGCTTTTCTTCAAGTAGTTGTTGGAACTGGGAGAGGCAGGTCGGGTCTTTCAGTCTGGCGACATTGTAGGAGGCCCTGACAGTCTTTGGTCGGTTTCTGTGTGGCGGTGGTATGTGCAGGGTCATTACAGCCCTGACCAGCCTGTGGTCAGTCCAGCATTCAGCACCTCTCATGACGCGGGTCACCCGGACGTCCTTGATGTCGCGTTGGCGTACGATGATGAAATCAATCATGTGCCAGTGTTTCGACCTCGGGTGCATCCAGGTGGTCTTGAACTTGTCCGCCAACCTGAACAAGGTGTTGGTGATGCAGAGGCTGTGTTCCGCACACTTGCTGAGGAGGAGCAGGCCGTTGTCGTTGACCTTGCCTACTCCGTGTCTGCCGAGAATGCCTTCCCAGCTGCTATGGTCTCTTCCTACTCTGGCGTTGAAGTCCCCAAGGATGACGAGTTTGTCATTTTGAGGAGTTGACCTGATGGCCTGGTCAAGTTGTTCATAGAACAGCTCTTTGGTGTCGTCTGGGCTCGTGAGCGTGGTGCATACACACTGATGATTGTGAGGTGTCTTGACTTGCTGAGGGGGATACGCAATTTCATGAGGCGTTCATTGATGCCAACCGGGAGCACAGGTATGCTTTTGAGCAGGGCTGTCCTGATGGCGAATCCAACGCCATGGATCCTGTCTTCGGCTTGTGGCTTTCCCTTCCAAAAGAAAGTGTATCCACCCCCCTCTTCTCTTAGGGAGCCTTCATCAGCAAGTCGGGTTTCGCTGAGTGCAGCAATGTCTATTCGGTATCGCTGGAGTTCATTCGCGACAAGCGCTGTTCTTCTCTCCGGTCTCGACGTACTGGCTCTGTCCATTAATGTTCGAACGTTCCAGGCTCCTAAAAGGAGTTTTCTTTGCTTTTTCTTTTGCATTTTTCGACCGCAAAATGGATGAGTCTGTCAACCGCGGTAAGCTGACCAGACTGTAAAGGGCAAGCATTTGTTCGGGGCAACCTTTTCTAGCCCCCTCCCCCATGCGGGGGTGGCAGTGCTGTCCTAAAGAGACTGCCCAGTCGCCCACGGGTGCTGCCGGACTCTCCTGTTGCCCTCGGATTCAGGAAAAAGAACGACCCACCTGCCCATGGACCGCCTACGTGCAGGATTGTGACTACAAATGATTACACTCAAAACTAAATGACTGTCGGCACACCATGGTGAAGACACTGAACAATGATTACACTCAAACTAAATGACTGTCAGCACACCATGGTGAAGACACTGAACAATGATTACACTCAAACTAAATGACTGTCGGCACACCATTGTGAAGACACTGAACAATGAGAACACTGAAACTGACTTAGGCACACCATCTTGAAGATAGTGAACAATGATAAAACTTAATCTAATTCACTGTAGGCACACCATCCTGAAGACACTGTGCAAGGATAACTCTGAAACTAAGTCAGTGTAAATAATAAACAAGAAGAACAACTCTTGCTCCCATGGTGAAATGAATACACGCCCATCACTCCAAACAAATACTGCCAGATCCAGACACCAGATCGCCAAGCAGAAATGACAACACACAGCACACAGAACAAACCAGGAGACATACAAGTGCATGATTCAGTTTTGTTCTGAACTTGCACTGGGGATGTCTCCGTGTGTGTGCTGTGTGTTGTGTGTTGTCATTTCTGCCAGACGATTCAGTGTCGTGGGCAGCCTTCGTTTGGAGTTATGAACCTGTATTCATTTTACCATGGGAGCAAGAGCTACCCTACTTGTTTATTGTTTACTGTTCGCTGCCTCATTCAACATTTCCTTTGAATTACAGCAGCACACCATCTGGAAGACACCAAACAAACTGAATCTTACACTTACACTTTACATCCATTTCAGCCCATACATCATCGGCACCATGAACCAGTCGACGTGCTCCACCACCAACCTGCAGCTGCACCACAACTTCCGCTGGGTGCTGTGCGCCAACCACATGGAGCCTGTCAAAGGCTTCCTGGGCCGCTACCTGAGCGCAAACTGGTGGAGGCCGAGGTCCGCACAGGCGTCCGCAACAACGACCTGAACCGCACCATCGACTGGATCCCCAAAGTGTGGGCGCACATCAACAAGTTCCTGGAGACTCACAGTTCCTCCGATGTCACCATAGGTCAGTTGGAGGGGGGGGGGGTGATTGAAGTGAGGGAGTGAGTGAGTCTGACAGAGCAGAAAGGAAAGGTGTGGAAGGTGAAGAAGAAACAGAAGGAAAGATTCTGCTTGAAATAAGTGTTTACCTCAATGTCTTTTTTTACACCTGCTGTAGTATCAAAGTAATCATTAATCATTACCAGACAGAGTTCTCATTCGATTGACCCACTACCTTTCTTTTTTTTTTTTTTGGTCTTGAAATATAACTGTAAAGAAAAGATTCATGGGACCAAAATTTTAAGCATCAACCAGGTATGGTTCTCTAGTCCTGTCTTTCTTACACAACAGAAATGTAAAGAGTTTAGGGTGGTAACTTGGAGTTTGGGTGTCTTTGTGTTCATGGAATGCATTCAGAGAGATTTGCTTTGGAAAGTTGTTCTCCGTCGGACTATCTGGTGCTTGTATGTATGAACATATGTGTCTGAAGGTTTTGTCCATGTGTGTGTGTGTGTGTGAAGGTCCTCGCCTGTTCCTGCCCTGCCCATGGACATGGCCGGCTCTCAGGTGTGGTTCACCGACCTGTGGAACTACTCCATCGTGCCCTACATCATCGAGGCTGTGCGGGAGGGTCTGCAGGTGAGACAGCACACCTCCACCTCACTGCTGGGTCATCAGGTTGTAGGTGGTTGTTAGACAACACCTCCACTTGACTGCTGATGTCATCAGGTTGTAGGTGGTCGTTAGACAACGCCCCCCCACCTGACTGCTGATGTCATGAGATTGTAGGTGGTGGTTAGACAACACCCCCCCCCCCCCCCCCACCTGACTGCTGATGTCCTCAGGTTGTAGGTGGTTGTTAGACAACACCCCCACCTGACTGCTGATGTCATGAGATTGTAGGTGGTGGTTAGACAACACACCCCCACCTGACTGCTGATGTCATCAGGTTGTAGGTGGTTGTTAGACAACACCCCCCACCTGACTGCTGATGTCCTCAGGTTGTAGGTGGTGGTTAGACAACACCCCCCCCCCCCCCCCCCCACCTGACTGCTGAATGTCATCAGGTTGTAGGTGGTTTTTAGACAACACCCCCCACCTGACTGCTGATGTCCTCAGGTTTGTAGGTGGTGGTTAGACAACACCCCCCCCACCAGACTGCTGATGTCATCAGGTTGTAGGTGGTTGTTAGACAACACCCCCCACCTGACTGCTGATGTCCTCAGGTTGTAGGTGGTTGTTAGACAACACCCCCCCCCCCCCCCCACCTGACTGCTGATGTCCTCAGGTTGTAGGTGGTGGTTAGACACACCCCCCACCTGACTGCTGATGTCCTCAGGTTGTAGGTGGTTGTTAGACAACACCCCCCACCTGACTGCTGATGTCATGAGATTGTAGGTGTTGTTAGACAACACACCCCCACCTGACTGCTGATGTCATCAGGTTGTAGGTGGTTGTTAGACAACACCCCCCACCTGACTGCTGATGTCCTCAGGTTGTAGGTGGTGGTTAGACAACACCCCCCCCCCCCCCCCACCTGACTGCTGATGTCATCAGGTTGTAGGTGGTTGTTAGACAACACCCCCCACCTGACTGCTGATGTCCTCAGGTTGTAGGTGGTGGTTAGACAACACCCCACCACCTGACTGCTGATGTCATCAGGTTGTAGGTGGTTGTTAGACAAACACCCCCCACCTGACTGCTGATGTCCTCAGGTTGTAGGTGGTGGTTAGACAACACACCCCCCCCCCCCCCCCCACCTGACTGCTGATGTCATCAGGTTGTAGGTGGTTGTTAGACAACACCCCCCCCCCACCTGACTGCTGATGTCATCAGGTTGTAGGTGGTGGTTAGACAACACCCCCCCCCACCTGACTGCTGATGTCATCAGGTTGTAGGTGGTGGTTAGACAACACCCCCCACCTGACTGCTGATGTCCTCAGGTTGTAGGGGTTGTTAGACAACACCCCCCCCCCCCCCCACCTGACTGCTGATGTCCTCAGGTTGTAGGTGGTTGTTAGACAACACCCCCCCCACCTGACTGCTGATGTCATCAGGTTGTAGGTGGTTTTAGACAACACACCCCCACCTGACTGCTGATGTCATGAGATTGTAGGTGGTGGTTAGACAACACCCCCCCCACCTGACTGCTGATGTCATCAGGTTGTAGGTGGTCATTAAACAGGTCTGCAGTACATAGAGTGGAATATGTGTGTTTGTCTCTGATGTGTGTAGTTGGTTCACAGTCCACACACACACATGCACACACACACACAGCACAACACAACACACACACACACACACACACACACACACACACACACACACACACATATTGCAAACATCACTTATCGTGCTATATATTTTGTACATCCTGTACAAAAAATGACAAACAACATCCATTCACAGGTAGTGTATGCGTACAAGTTGCAGCAGCAGAGAAAGCGACAAATATCAGTGACACATGACTAAGCTGAAGGATGGCATCAAGAGATGTTATGCCAGAGACATCAGGGAGACTCCTGTCCTGCCTATTTTTGCTAGAGTTGCCTGGCAAGAGGGTGTAACAGTGTTCAGAATATCAACTTGATGATGCAGCACTTTCTTTGAATGTACACGTTTCTCTCTCTGACACCTCATAGCTGTCATGACTGTAGATCAAAAGGCTCTTTTCTATTAAAAAGTGGCTAGCGACATGTTCCGCTGGCTGTGCTGAAGATGCAAATGGATGTGTGTTGGTATTTGTACGTACGTTACGTGTGACTGGCGGTGGTCAGCAATGTTTAAGGAAGCATGCATGCTGCACACATTGGACACGCAGAAACCTTTCCCATGTCAGGTGTATGGAAAACGGGCCCCTGGAGGACCCCACGGAGTGGCCCATGCAGACCTACCCCTGGTCCAACCTGGGTTGTGAGTGCCACCTCTTGCCGATTCGCACTGAAGACGTGGGCTACGACACGAACTTCCTCCCCCTTCCTCCATCCCTGTCGTCAGCTGGACGTGTCTGGCGCAACAAGAAGACGCCGTCGCCCTCCAGCAAGGAAGAGAACGTCATCGGCACAGAGACCTCAGACCCTTTGGTGGGTTGAGGGTTGGAAGAGTGACGATGTGGGTGTCCCGGTGTATGTCTCTGTGCGTGCATGAGTGTGTTTGTTGTCCATGCAGGACAAAGATTTGTTCTGATGAACAGTATGCTTCCTCTTGATTGTACATTAATCATGTGTCTGTGTAAGTTGTTGTTCGTGTTATGGATTTGGTGGGGTGATGGTTGTAAGAGTGAAGATGTGGGTATCTGTGTGTGTACGTCTGTGTGTGCACATGCTGGACAGAGATTTGCTCTGATGAGGAAGATGTTCTTTCTTGATAACAGTACATGAATCATGTGTCTGTGCATGTTGTGCATACTATGGATGTGGTGGGTTGATGGTTATGAGAGTGAAGGTGTGGATGTCTCTGTGTGTGCATGAGTGTGTTTGTCACACATGCTGGACAGAGATTTGCTGTGATGAGGAAGATGTTGCTTTCTTAGTAGTACATGAATCATGTGTCAGTGTGTGTTGTGCATACTATGGATTTGTTTTCAACAGAGGGAGGGAATTATTTTTTTACACTGAGATCAGAACAAGCCATCTATATTACAGTGAAAAAAAATGCAGGAGACTCGACATTTTATGATAAAAATGTTTGATTTTCATTTTCATAAACATATAGTCATCAGCTCTCTGTTGATGAAAAATCTTAAATTGGCAAATGTAGTCATCAGCAATCTGTAACTTTTGAGAATTAATTGAGAATGGATGAGTAACGGAATCCCCGTTGTGTTCGGTCCTTCAGTGTCCTCATCAACAATCTGTTAATGATGAGGAGTGGCTGTGCATGGATGACATGCAGAATCCCCTGTGGGTTCTGTCTTTTGATGTAGTCATCAACCATCTGTTGATTATGAGGAGTGATCATGTGTAGGTGACTCATGGAATCCCCTGTGGGTTCTGTCTTTTGATGTAGTCATCAACCATCTGTTGATTATGAGGACTGATCATGTATTGGTGACTAACGGAATCCTCTGTTTTCTGTCTTTTACTGAAGTCATCGGTTTGTTAATTATGAGGACCGATTTTGTATGGAGGACTTAATGGAATCCCCTTTGTATTTTGTCTTTTGATGTAGTCATCAACAGTCTGCTAATTATGAGGACTGATCATGTGTAGATGACTTAATGGAATCCCCTTTGTATCATGTCTTTTGCTGTCATCATCAATGTGTTAACTATGAGGAGGGAGGGTGTGTGGAAGGCTTGTAGTCATTAATGTGTTAACTATGAGGAGGGATGGTGTGTGGAAGGCTGTAGTCATCAATGGTGTTAACTATGAGGAGGGAGGTGTGTGGAAGGCTGTCATCAATGTGTTAACTATGAGGAGGGAGGGTGTGTGGAAGGCTGTAGTCATCAATGTGTTAACTATGAGGAGGGAGGGTGTGTGGAAGGCTAATGTCATCAATGTGTTAACTATGAGGAGGAGGGTGTGAGGAAGGCTAATGTCATCAATGTGTTTAACTATGAGGAGGGATGGTGTGGTGGAAGGCTAATGTCATCAATGTGTTAACTATGAGTAGGGAGGGTGTGTGGAAGGCTGATGTCATCAATGTGTTAACTATGAGGAGGGAGGGTGTGTGGAAGCTAATGTCATCAATGTGTTAACTATGAAGAGGGATGGTGTGTGGAACGCTGATGTCATCAATGTGTTAACTATGAGGAGGGATGGTAGTTAACTATGAAGAGGGATGGTGTGTGGAAGGCTGTAGTCATCAATGTGTTAACTATGAGGAGGGATGATGTTGTGGAAGGCTGTAGTCATCAATGTGTTAACTATGAGGAGGGATGGTGTGTGGAAGGCTGATGTCATCAATGTGTTAACTATGAGGAGGGATGGTGTGTGGAAGGCTAATGTCATCAATGTGTTAACTATGAGGAGGGATGGTGTGTGGAAGGCTGTAGTCATCAGTGTGTTAACTAGGAGGAGGGAGAGTGTGTGGAAGGCTGTAGTCATCAATGTGTTAACTATGAGGAGGGAGGGTGTGTGGAAGGCTGTCATCAATGTGTTAACTATGAGGAGGGAGGGTGTGTGGAAGGCTGTAGTCATCAATGTGTTAACTATGAGGAGGGATGGTGTGTGGAAGGCTGATGTCATCAATGTGTTAACTATGAGGAGGGATGGTGTGTGGAAGGCTAATGTCATCAATGTGTTAACTATGAGGAGGGATGGTGTGTGGAAGGCTGTAGTCATCAGTGTGTTAACTATGAGGAGGGAGAGTGTGTGGAAGGCGAATGTCATCAATGTGTTAACTATGAGGAGGGATGGTGTGTGTAAGGCTGTCATCAATGTGTTACCTATGAGGAGGGATGGTGTGTGGAAGGCTGATGTCATCAATGTGTTACCTATGAGGGAGGGGGTGTGTGGAAGGCTGTCATCAATGTGTTAACTATGAGGAGGGAGGGTGTGTGGAAGGCTGTAGTCATTAATGTGTTAACTATGAGGAGGGATGGTGTGTGGAAGGCTAATGTCATCAATGTGTTAACTATGTGGAGGGATGGTGTGTGTAAGGCTATCATCAATGTGTTAACTATGAGGAGGGAGGGTGTGTGGAAGGCGAATGTCATCAATCTTTAACTATGTGGAGGGATGGTGTGTGGAAGGCTGATGTCATCAATGTGTTAACTATGAGGAGGATGGTGTGTGGAAGGCTGTCATCAATGTGTTAACTATGTGGAGGGATGGTGTGTGGAAGGCGAATGTCATCAATCTGTTAACTATGTGGAGGGATGGTGTGTGGAAGGCGAATGTCATCAATCTGTTAAACTATGTGGAGGGATGGTGTGTGGAAGGCTGATGTCATCATGTGTTAACTATGAGGAGGATGGTGTGTGGAAGGCTGTCATCAATGTGTTAACTATGAGGAGGGAGGGTGTGTGGAAGGCTGTAGTCATCAATGTGTTAACAATGAGGAGGGATGGTGTGTGTAAGGCTGTCATCAATGTGTTTAACTATGAGTAGGGAGGGTGTGTGGAAGGCGAATGTCATCAATGTGTTAACTATGAGGAGGGAGGGTGTGTGGAAGGCTGTCATCAATGTGTTAACTATGAGGAGGGAGGGTGTGTGGAAGGCTGTAGTCATCAGTGTGTTAACAATGAGGAGGGAGGGTGTGTGGAAGGCTGTCATCAGTGTGTTAACTATGAGGAGGGATGGTGTGTGGAAGGCTGTAGTCATCAATGTGTTAACTATGAGTAGGGAGGGTGTGTGGAAGGCTGATGTCATCAATGTGTTTAACTATGAGGAGGGAGGGTGTGTGGAAGGCTGTAGTCATCAATGTGTTAACAATGAGGAGGGAGGGTGTGTGGAAGGCTGTAGTCATCAATGTGTTAACTATGAGGAGGGAGGGTGTGTGGAAGGCTGTAGTCATCAATGTGTTAACAATGAGGAGGGAGGTGTGGTGAAGGCTGTAGTCATCAATGTGTTAACTATGAGGAGGGATGGTGTGTGTGAAGGCTGTAGTCATCAATGTGTTAACTATGAGGAGGAATGGTGTGTGGAAGGCTAATGTCATCAATGTTGTTAACTATGAGGAGGGATGGTGTGTGAAGGCTGTAGTCATCAATGTGTTAACAATGAGGAGGGAGGGTGTGTGGAAGGCTGTAGTCATCAATGTGTTAACTATGAGGAGGGATGGTGTGTGGAAGGCTGTAGTCATCAATGTTTAACTATGAGGAGGGATGGTGTGTGGAAGGCTGTAGTCATCAATGTGTTAACTATGAGTAGGGAGGGTGTGTGGAAGGCTGTAGTCATCAATGTGTTAACTATGAGGAGGGATGGTGTGTGGAAGGCTGTAGTCATCATGTTTAACTATGAGGAGGGATGGTGTGTGGAAGGCGATGTCATCAATGTGTTAACTATGAGGAGGGATGGTGTGTGGAAGGCTGTAGTCATCAATGTGTTAACTATGAGGAGGGATGGTGTGTGGAAGGCTGTAGTCATCAATGTGTTAACTATGAGGAGGGATGGTGTGTGGAAGGCTGTAGTCATCAATGTGTTAACTATGAGGAGGGATGGTGTGTGGAAGGCTGTAGTCATCAATGTGTTAACATGAGGAGGATGGTGTGTGGAAGGCTGTAGTCATCAATGTGTTAACTATGAGGAGGGATGGTGTGTGGAAGGCTGTAGTCATCAATGTGTTAACTATGAGGAGGGAGGGTGTGTGGAAGGCTGTAGTCATCAATGTGTTAACTATGAGGAGGGATGGTGTGTGGAAGGCTGTAGTCATCAATGTGTTAACTATGAGGAGGGATGGTGTGTGGAAGGCTGTAGTCATCAATGTGTTAACTATGAGGAGGGAGGGTGTGTGGAAGGCTGTAGTCATCAATGTGTTAACTATGAGGAGGGAGGGTGTGTGGAAGGCTGTAGTCATCAATGTGTTAACTATGAGGAGGGATGGTGTGTGGAAGGCTGTAGTCATCAATGTGTTAACTATGAGGAGGGATGGTGTGTGGAAGGCTAATGGAATCCTCTGTGTTCTGTCCTTTGCTGGCCAAAGTAGGTCAGTATGCTGAGGAAGCTGCACGAAGCGACCGACACCGCTGATCCCAACATGAAAGACGACACCGCCACCGACAGCAACCAGGCCACCTCCACCGAGGCCGCCGCCGAGACCGATCCACCTCACTGAAGCCGCCTCTCACTGCTGCTGAAAGAAAAACAAACAAACAAACAAAGACATTCAGTGACCCACAACACTGGCGGGAGGGGAGGGGAGGGGAGGGGAGGGGGGGAGGGGGTCTCCAGGTCTCAATACTGAGCGTTTCCTTCAGGTCTTCACTGTGAGAGTTTGGTCAAGGTCTCCACACAGTGGAGATGTCATGAAGGCTCCAACTCTGGAAGTGTTCTCTTTTTTTTTTTTTTTTTTTCTTTTGGCCCTTGTATAAAGGTCCAGTGTTGGGAGTTCCTGGAAG
>CM031610.1:8701781-8731781 GCA_018398815.1 Conus ventricosus
TGAAGTTATTGGCATGTCATGGTTCAGATCAGCATGAAACAATGTGTGTTTTATATGGTTCATATGATAGGGTGTTTAATTCCCTTTGATGTTTCTTGCCAAGCTGTTGTGGTGTTGATCTAATCCTATTTGCTGTTGACACTTCAAGTGTTTCTGTTAGGGGGTAGTAGGGTATGTGGATTGCAATCAATGGCAGGTATATCTATCAGGGAGGGAGGGGCAAGAACGGTATTGATGGTTAATCTATATATATGCAACATGTTAGGTAGAAATCATGACGTTCATGTGTTGGTAAAGTACTCAGCCGTAGTTCTTCATGTTAGGGTTCTCTTTCTGTACAGTGTAGGGTCCTCTTCAAGATGTGTTTATGATTTAAAGTGCTTGACAATATCCATTGGAATCGAACTGTAGACATTTTTCTTGACATGTGTTTTGCTCAATTAGTCAGGGAGTGTTCAGTTTATGGATTACAGTCTGTAGCAGGATGCTGTTGAAAAGGAAGACGGGGAGAGATCGGGCTTCATCAGTCTTGATTCTTACCTGGAGACGAGAAGGATCAAACGGGAAAAGTGAACAAGAAATAAGTGGTTTGAGAGTTGTACATACCTGCCTTTAGAGACCTAATAAATATGGCACTCACACACACACACACACACACACACACCACATTTACTCACACAGAGATGACTTTTAATACCAGTTTCATGCCAACACATTCCCAAAATGGTATGCGCAAAACGTTTTCATACGCCACAATATTTTCCCTATGTATAATGATATATGTTGTGCATACCTTGATTGGATAGACAAAGTAATCCATGTGAACCCAGCTATTCACATTGTTCTGATGCACTATTGACAAACCCAACATTCTTCAGAAATGTTTTGACTTTGAACGGTCCGACAGAAGGTGTCCCTGTATCTCATTGCTGTTTGTGGATGTCATCACTTGTACAGTGCTACTGCCAGTGTAACATGCTAACATGCCAGTCGTTTTAATTTGCAATGTCTTTTTATGTGCTGGTATTGGTCTGTGCTCATTTTAAAGCCGCTGTGACATCCTTATTTAAAAGGTGCTTCTTTTTTTCTTTTAAAAAAAAAAAGATATTCTTGTTTGCACGGTGAACTGGAAGTTGGTCTGTGTGGAGAGCGAGAATTGTCTGTGGACAGATGGGCAGAAGAATACCTGAAGTTGACAGTCTGTGAAGTGATAGGTGATCGGTGGAATCAGAGGAAAGAGGTGGCCAGTGGCCAGTTAGGGGTAACCAAGGTCTGTGTTGGACACAGTGAAGTCCGAGTCAAGAAAATGCAGTGAAATGTCCGCTAGGAACTTGGCAGTGAAATCATTTTCGATGCACTCAACAACCACGTCAGAGCTCCAGGCTCTTCGTAAACTCCTCACCTTCAGACAACACACCGGGTCTTTACATGCTCAGCCGACATGCTCACCGTCGCATTGATACCTTTTGAATTAATTTGCATCTGGATTATTGGCTGTTCCAGACCATGTTCAGAAACGTTAGCATGGACAGTTCATTTCCTTACAGACTAGGAACTGGAGTTTAGGCAGTTTTGAAAGAATTAATCCGATGAGGAGCCTGGTAAGTTATGAGTTTTCTATCGTTTATGGTAAGCCAGCAGTGTTTGTGCTTCTTGGCTCAGCTTTGTGCATGCATCAAATCATTGATAAAATCTACTTCAGTATTAAGGAGAAAAGGTGACTTTATCCTTGTAGATGTGGTGTGTGTGTGTGTGTGTGTGTGTGTGTGTGTGTGTGTGTGTGTGTGTGTGTGTGTGTGTGTGTGTGTGTGAGTGAGTGCGTGCATGGTGTGATTGTACAATACAGTAGCATCATACTGTTCCTTTTTCACACTGTGAAGCCTATTCATCTGTGCCTAACCAGTGATAACCCTGTCTGTGTACAGTGGCAACCCACAATGACGGATCAGTCAACCCCAAGTTTTCCTGTATTTACTGATGTCAAAGACTCTGTACACAAATGGTCTTTGCTGATAATCAACAAAATCCTCTTCAGCTGTGCAGATTGCTCAGCTGCATGTTTCACTCAAAAAGTAGCGTACTACGAACAAAAAGAAAAACAACACGTAAACATGATGACAAAAGAAATAATATATTGTGGAGGAGATGGTGAAATCCTTGACCTGGCTGAAGTTTTGTTTAAATTAAACACAAAACAGAGTATTTCATCCCATTTTAGGTGTAGATTGCTTAGAAACTAAGAAACATAATTCTCTCCCCTCATTAGTAGAAAGAGCCAACATATCAACAACAACAACCAAAACCTCACCATTTACAGTGAAACAAAGTTGGATTCACCCCACTTTTCGTGCTTCATTTTTGTGGAGAGTGATCCAACTTTGTTTCCATTTGTACGTTGTCTGAGATTTGCAAAATCATTACTCGAAAAGACCAGTAGCATGAATTTCTTTTGATAGTCCAAACTATGTTTCATTGACATTTTTTTTTTTCAACAGGTAGATTTGTTTGACAAAGCGGCTTCAGAAATGGACAGGCAAGCAAATGTGGATTTACTGCTCATGAATACTTCCCAAGAAAGTCTAACTCACACATTTCCATTACAACCAGTAACATTTGTTTATTGAAGGAGCCATGTCAAAACAGGGAAGGACAAGAAATTGTGGATTCTGATGCTGGGCATCTATGACTGTTCAGGAAAGAACTGGAAGAATTTGTTATGTGTTTTTGTTTATCTGAAGAAGTCATACACCATATCATGGGCGTAGGCCAGTGAAAGGTTTAGTTTACTCCTTTTTGTCAATTCTGTCAGTGAGGCACTAGTGACCAGCTTCATAAAGAACTCGTAGAAGTCTTGTTTTGCTGCTTTCTTATGCAACAGGACTAATGCATCAGATCATCATAATGGCAACCTATGAGTCGACCTCATAGAGGTTCAGTGTTTTTGATCCAGAAAGCATGGAACCACCATGACAGCATCCCTGATACAGCCATTGTTGGTCAAGGACCGCAGTCTTTGACCAGAACTCACCCATGAAGCCTGAAATGCAGAAACCAGCACATGCTCACCAGAAGGCCTGTAGATGGAGAACTCCGCCTCACCTGAAGGTCGGGTAATGCAGGAAAACCCCAAACCTGCATCCCATGATGACAGGCCTGTATGCAGAACAACACTGCTACCCCAGCAGGCCTGTAATGGAATACAACACTGCCCACCATGACAGGCCTGTAGATGGAGAAACCAACACTGCCTCACCCATGACAGGCCTGTAGATGAGAAACCACACTGCCTCACCCATGACAGGCCTGTAGATGGAGAAACCAACACTGCCTCACCCATGACAGGCCTGTAGATGGAGAAACCAACACTGCCTCACCCATGACAGGCCTGTAATGGAGAAACACATGACTGCCATGACGCCTGTAGAAACCAACTGACCGCCATGACAGGCCTGTAGATGCAGAAACCAACACTGCCCTGACATATAAACAATAACATGAAGAGCCACAGAACGGTCAGCAATGAGGAAGAGGAAGGACAGGAAACGTTGAGCTCTGTATTGTGACTGAGATCACGTGATAGTGTTGCACTTCTCGCATGGCATCGTCCTGGTGTATTGTGACTGAGATCACATAATAGTGTTGCACCTCTCTCATCGCATCGTCCTGGCTCCATGTGGGCCTGAGACGTAGAGATGTCTGCAGTATTGGTCAGGAAGTTGGATTGATACTTGTATGAAACTTGACTATGTGTACTACGATTTCTTTCTTTTTTTTCTTTTTTTGTTTTGTTTTGTTGGCCATACCATACCAAACAACCCTTAGGTAGTTGCCAGCAGGGCTAACAGCTTCTCAACGTATCTGCCTTTGATGGGGTTTGAACCAACACCTTCTAGTATCAACCACAAGAACATGGCTGCCTTAATGGCGGGATAAAAAAGGGTCATACACACAAAACTCCACTGCCTGGCTATACAGGGAGTGTCCGCAGGAGTATCAGCCTGCGTACGCAGAAAGAAAGAAAAGAACCACAAGAACAGCAGTTAGCTCTTTACCCACTACTATTCACAAGCTGCAAAGTAGTGAATCAGCTTTCAAGGAAAATGACAAGCAAGTAGGGTGAGTCTTGCTCCCATGATGAGAAAAGCAGACAGCAGCTCTGTGGATTGTTCACTGGCTGTCAAAACCTGCAGTCCATGATAGAGACCTAATCGCACAGTGTGTGGTCTCCCACATATACATTGTTGGTACATTGAAAAGAAACCAGTGATGGAGGAGGTGTGTGAAGCGTCCAGCAGTGTCAGTTGTAGTGATTGTCCATAAGGGGTCAACATGTCATGAAGCTTGCAGTGCTGTCCTCCATGGAGTGCTCCGCCATTTTGCTGACACATCGCCGCTTTATTGGTCCACTTTTGATAGCTGCCTCTTCAACACATGACAAGGGGATTTCTACTTAGTTTTAGCTTTATGACGCGTTTGATGGGTTGGCTGTGTCCTCCTTTGCAGGTTTTTTTTATGTTTGTTCTAGAGTCTTGTAGCCTGTGAAAGGAGATGGTCTATTGCAAGTGTATAGCCTGTTAATGAGTTTTGTGCTCTCGTTTGGTCATTAACATACACATGGTGAGTGTTTGGTGATATACAAGCGTGTACATACTCACACCCACACCATGCTACACACACACACACACACCACGCACACACACACACGAACATATGCTAGCATGCACGCCTGTACGCGCGTGCACACATCACACACACACACACACACACACACACACACACACACACACACACACACACACACACACACACACACCAACTACCTGCATGCACACGCACACCACATGACACATACACCACACCATACCTACACTCACTCGCTCACACAAAACACACACCACGCACACATATGGTGCTTGTTCCCAAGGTTTTACATTCTATATGGTCAAAATTCTGCGTACAAATCGTCGTGATTTGTCGCTAGAAAATGTCTATCCCAGTTCTTTGAAAACTTTGAATGCAGATGTTCAAATCGGTGAAGATATCCTTCTGCAGTTTGACTGGATGATATGTGATCAGGCAGCTGACGCCTACTTCTCCCCTTTCTGATCTGTTTGTTCTGTCGCTGCTGGGACACAGAATTCTGCTCCGTTTCCAGCAAGATTGATCGTCAAAGTTCAGGTCCGAGCCACCTGCCTTGGAGTCGACCCTTGAACAATCTAAAGTGCAAAATAAACACACACTTCATTTTATGCATTTATTTTCTTTTGACATACATCCTGAACTTGTGTAAATCTTGTTGAGGTTGTCTCATCTTCACACCACTATAAAAGCATAGTTAGTGCTGCCAGCCCTATAAAAAAAAACAACTTATTATCAAACATCACATTTGATAGTCATGTTTTTAGGGTGTCAAGCTCTGAAATGTTTTCAGAGGTTTGGCTTGTATTGTAGGATTACTGTTAATGGGGTTGTTTTATGACAAATCATAAATGTGATAAATATACAATCAAAAGTGAAAGCACTACCATATTTCGATCATTTAACATGGGCATATACACATACTCAAAAATCATGCATTGATGCAAATTAAACATAGCAATGTTAAAAAGAATGTTTACTTTAAATGACAAACACATTTACAAACACTATATAAGAATGTATATGTGAACCCTTGCGCACACAAAAACCAATATGGACAAACTGCAACAATGTCACCCAAAAGACAAAGGCTCACATAACAAATGATACTGATCCTATGAAAACATTTCACTGTATGTCCTTTTTTTCTTTCTTTTTTTTTGTGTGTGTTTTTTTTTCTTTTTTTTCCTTTTTTTTTTCTTTTTTTTCTTATTGTGCTTGTACATGCTTTTACAAGTTTCTATGAATTAGAGACAGGTGCATTTGATCTCACGGATTGAACCATGGAATAACAATTGGCTTGTAACCAGTACCGTTGATGTCTAATATGTATGGTCTGTGGTCCTCATCACCACTGTATGATGAATGTTGACAGTTTTTTCCTTTTCTTCTTCAGTTTGTTTTCAAACCTTACTTCCGATGTATCCAGGACCCACGTGAATGTGTTGAGAGCCAACCCGCGGCACAGTCTTTTGACTTTTCTGCCTGCCCAGTTTGTGATTCATTTCTCTAGGTGTGTGTGTGTTATGTTGATGTTTGGGGTTTTTTTTGTTTTGACTGTTGGTCCAGTCTTAAACTCTGACATGGAAGAGCATGAATTGTCATTGCCAATCATCTTCCTCCAGTCTGTGTAAATGTTTCTGTTGACATGGTGTGTTGATAGGTTGAGATGGAGACGACAGGTACCCCAGTTCCTTTCTGTCCTCTGTCTTCTGACGTCTCTGTGGCTTTTGTTTCCTTGTCCATCGAAGTAATAAACAAGAGTTAAGTTAGCATAAGGCAGCACTGTATTTCCTTTGAGCCAAATAATGGTGGAAAAAAATAAACTGCTGCTTCTCGCAGATAGGTAAAGCTTTAGTTTATTGTCATGATGCTGTGTGTGAGATGTTTACTCTTAAAAGGCGCACTCACAACACACACACACACACTCACAACCACATACACACACACACAACACACACACACACACACACACAACACACACACCACACACACACACACACACACACACTCACAACACACACACACACACACCACACACACACACACACACACACACACAAACACACACACACACACACACACACACACACACACACACACACACACACACACACACACACACACACACACACACACACACACACACCAGCAAGGACCATGTTCAGAGTATCAGGATAACTATATTTTCGATCGAAAGAAATACCTCATGCAATGGACTTCTTTGCTTTGTATCATACTTCATGCGCTTTTTAATCACAACCAGATGTTGTTGTTAATGAAATAAAGAGTGTGTAGTGAGTGACTGCATGTAAGTACATGAGTACACCAGCAGTCTACCTTGTTCACAAAGCACTAAGTAAAGGGCAAGGGGAACATCAGTGTGGATTAACTATCATCTTTGTCAAACTGAAGTACCATGTGATGGCAGGTTTTTCTTTCTTCTTGTCACATAAGGTTTCTGGCTTCTTTTTTTTTTTTTTTTTTTGGTAACTCAAGTACCATGCTCCCGTATAGGACACCACTTTCTTGTATCTGTTTTGTGAATGTTTAAAACAAATTTGAGGGGGGGGAAAATGATTATTCAAATCAGTTGCCAAAACTTCTTCCACTTTGATATTATTAACTTCTGATGTTATCGTCCAATCTTTTTTTTTTTTTTTTTTGGGTTGGTTGCTTCTGTATTATTCTTTACACATTCTTGTAGCATAATACTGGGTTATGAAATACAAACAATGCAATTCAAATCTGGAGTCGTTATTGGTGTGTGTGTGTATGTGTGTGAGAGAGAGAGAGCGTTATGTTCCTCAGTGTGTGCGTGTGTGTGTGTGTGTGTGCGCACGCACGTGTGTGTCTGTGTGTGGGGGCCACCCCTTGCATGGCTGTGAAACTTGGCACATAAAAACTAGGTCAGAGAAGAAGTAGGATGCCATTGATAGCAGATGCACAGGTAAGTTCCCATGTATCAGACAGAGTGGTTTCAGGATAAACGAGGCACTCGGAACAAGCAACAGCCAGTGTTTTTCCAGTCATAGGCAGGCATCCTCTGAGCACTGGGGACATGCTGCAAAACATCTGCCGACAGATTCACCAACCACATCCTTCCATGGAACCCCCAGGGAAGAGGTGAAGGGGATGCCTAAAGAGGAACGGGTACCAAACAATCCACAGGAGCTTCCAGATGATGAAACATGTGATGGAGCCACATACTGAGGGAGGCTGCTGACTGTAGCCACCGGCGTACTTTGACTGCCTCGTGCATCGCAGGATATGGGAGCATCAACATCTGAGTAGGCAGTATGCTAATTTATGTAGAGTATACCCACACCCCAAGCCACGCCTTGGACTGGAACCCTCAAGGGAAGCGGAAGAGGGGACGACCAGTCACCACCTGGAAAAGAACTCTACAGGCAGAACTCAAGTTCACCAACATGACCTGGGGTGAAGCCAAGAGAACAGCCCAAGACAGAGCAAGATGGAGATCTGCAGTGCGGGCCCTGTGTTCCGATCGGAACGAAGAGGACTAAGTCAAGTCAAAGTCATACCCGCTTCACCGCCCAAAACCCTGTGTGTACAGCCAGTGCGTTGCTCAGGCCTGCAGAGCTTGCCTGACATTGTGTACATCACGGCGTCAAAGTGTGGATATAGTGTCATGGTTCGGCAGCTGGGACCAGGACAGGTGCCACAGGGCACTGCCAGCATGACTCGTCACAGCTCAGTGTCTCCTCTGGTGGGTTGCCTCATGATCGCCTTATGTTCTGCTCCATGTGGACTGCCAGGCAGGTGCTGAGCCTGTGACAGGGTCATCCTGGTATGGTTGTCTTGGGGGGGGGGGTGACCGACAGTGGAAAATGCCACTTAGAGGGCTGGGAAAGTGAGACAATGTCAACACTTAAAAGATCTATCAACCTTTAGATTTATCAACCCTGAGACTTATCAACACTAGGGTCCCGATCCATTCTGACATTCATTAACATTCAGATCTATCAACTCTGGGAACTATATCAACTCTGACATTAATTTTATTAACGCTAAGATCTATCAACACTGAGATCTATCAACTCTGGGGTCTATATCAACTCTGACATTCATTAGCGCTAATATCTATCAACATTGAGATCTATATGAAAACATGAGAGTAACTAGAAGTTTTATCAACACTTGGATGACAGGATCTCTATCAACCCTGACATTTAATAACATTTAAGATCTGTCAACTGCGGAGGAAGTAGGGCTGGATTGGACACACTCTCAGGAAGCCAGCATCCAGCACCACACGCCAAGCCCTGACATGGAACCCGCAGGGGAAAAGGAAGAGAGGCCGACCTCGCAGCAGCTGGAGGCGAGACACTGAGGCAGAGATGAAGAGGCAGGGGACCAACTGGACAGGCATTCAGCGAGCAGCCCAGAACCGAGTGCGATGGCGGAGTGTTGTCGATGGCCTATGTTCACCCTTGAGCTATGAGTAAGTAAGATCAATCAACTGGGAATCTGTATCAATCCTAACATATACTAACACTAAGATCATTCTGCGTGGATCTGTGAACACTACGATCCCAAAAGCGTGGGATAGATATCAACACTGACCTTTATCAACTCTTAGAATAAGCATTATCAATACCAGAGTCTATATTAACCCAGAGATTTATCAACATTAAGTCTACTGACCCAGCATGGGTATCTTCACCACTTTAGACCTATCAACACTCACATTTATTAGCACCACGATCTATTCGTCCTGCATTGGATCAATCATAACTCAGGATCAATCGGCGCTAGCATCTATATCAACGGTGACATTAGAAATTTTTTTAAAAAGCGACTGTACCGCCAGGCGAAGGAACAAATAGATCACAAGACAAGAATGACGAGTTTCGGCCTTTGTCGTCTTTTTCACGCAAGACAAACTACAACATTCAAGACGATGAAAACAAAGCATGAACAGACGGTCACATTTCAACCTGGGCGCAAAGAACGCAGTACTCTCGGCACTGGCATATTACTCGGTGTTTACCCCAAGTCGACATTACAGCTCTCTTCCTTCTTCCCCTCCTTTCACTATCTCCATTTGTTTCATCAATCTATTCTGTACCTGGACCTGTCTATCCATTCCCTTTCTTTCTTTCCTCTGTTTCTGTGCATACGTATGTGTGTGTGTGTGTGTGTGTGTGTGTGTGTGTGTGTGTGTGTGTGCGTGCATGCGCGCGCCTGTTTGTGTGTGTGCGTTCATGCATACGTGTGTGTGTGTGTGTTCCCCTTTTTTTCCTCTGTTCCAATAGTACTGTCAGTTCTTTACTCATTGTTCATTTCTATTCCTCTCCATCTACCATCACCACACATACCACTACCACTACCCTTGCGACTACCCTTGCGACTACTAGTATTAGCACAACTACTACTTCTACTAGTGATCCTGATACTGTTGTTATTATTATTATTGTTATTGTTATTATCATTATTATTACATTGTCGTTGTTATTATTATCATCATCATTATTATGGTATTGTGGGCATAATCATCATCAGCATCATTTTTTTGTATTATGGTTATTGACATTATTTTTCCCCTTCCCCTCCTCCTCTTTTCTTCTTTACTATCATCATCATCATCATCACCACCACCACCACCATTGCTACTATAACCAAATTATTTAATTATCCTCTAACCCCTTGCTTTCCTCTTCTTCTGTTATTAACGTTATTATAGTTACCACAATTACTATTATCATTTTTTTAGTATTGTCTTTATTATATGATTATACTACCATCAGTAGTTGTAATAGTAGTCACGTTTTCTTTATCTTATCATCATCGTTATTGCTATTATGATTTTAACGTGGTGACGGCCCTGATGTGGCCCTTTGCGGTCGGCTGGGCTATAAGCAACATTATCTTATCTTATTGCTATTATGATGTTAACCCGAATTGTCTCCCCATCAGCCTCGTTTCCATTCCACGGCCATTTTGCGCTCAGTTTGAACAGATCAGTGTTCGTGCTTCGTTTTCATCGTCCTGAATGTCGTTCGTCTTACCTAAAGAAGACCAAAAAAAGGTCGAAAGGTATTGTATTTGTGTTGTAATTTGCTTGTTCGTTCGTTTGGCGGCAGAATATTTCTTTTTTTTTTCTTTAATCTTGTTTCAACTTCCGTCTTCGATTGGTGCTTGAAACCCCGTTTTTTCTGACCCCCCCCCCCCCCCCCCCCCTCCTCCCCTTAAAAACTTATGCTCGCCATGCTTAATTCGTGGAGCGACACGATGTAAACACTGGAATGTGCACGACCCGCGAAGTCTGTAGCTTTGTTGGGCAATACCGGACAGTTGTATGTGTTTGTGTGGCATTGACATGTTTCTTATTGATAATTTTTTAAGGGTGGGGTTGGTTACAGGGTGTGATAAATATAGCGCAATGGCTGATCGAAACACTCCGGCTCGATCCGGTCTCCAGTGCCTTAAAGATGTCAGTCATTACTATGTTATAGGCCTACATAACAGTTTAATGCAGCGAGGTGCCAACGTATGGGTGTCTTCTTCTTCTTCTTCTTCTTCTTTGATATCTGCCCGCCTTCAACTAGCTGAAGATTCTGGCATCTACAAAGGGTTCCATTTTGCTGTGGGAGTTTGTGGGTCAAGTTATGCAGTCAGTGCTCACTTACCTAACTGCATGGACAGTGGGCAAGGGAAGTGGGGGCCACCACATTCACAATTTCAGACCTCTAACCATACTTTGGGAGGCCCTACTTTGGAGTGGGTGGGAGGGTTTGTACTCTAGGCATGGGGTGGGAGGGGATGTGTCACGGACAAAAAAATGAAACAACCCAACTTGGGGAGTCGCCAGCCAATTTGTTCGGACATAAGCTTCAACTCAAACATTCTAGGCGTCAGATAGACGGGCCCATGGTTCGGATCCGGCCAATTAAGCTTAGTGGAGAGGCTTCACAGAGACGGTACGATCCACCCAGACTGACTAAGCCGTTTTGACCGACGCCTCGATGTCTAGCGAGACGAGTCGTAGAGCCTGGCTCAGGCTCATCTGGCCACTTTGTGGAACCAGCGTCATTGTTAATCAGACGTCGTGGCGCCCACCCAGACTCAGCTGGCCAATTTACACTGACCAGTGTCCACGACTTAAGCCACACGGCGCCAGTTAAGTAGGAAAGGGGGGAAGGTAGTGTGTGGTGGGGGTGAAATCTAGCTAATCAATTAAATGACCAATTGACCACCACAGAGAGTAAGACGTGTAGGCGTGACTGTCATGATTTGAATATCCAATGGAATTAGAGGGAGATAACTTCGGGTGTCAGGGCGGTAAAAATACTGACCAATGGTACTCGCCCTTTTTGGACAGATCGGAACGAATAAAGAGGATGTGAGAGGGAGAGAACGAGGGGAGAACGAACAGAGAGACAGAGAGAGAGAGAGGTCTGAGTGTAACCTCGGAGGAGAGAAAAGCAGAGAGATGAGGGGAGGAGAGAAGAGAACCAAGTTGAGAGATTAGCATGAGATAGTCTGCAGAGGAAGGACTGAGGAGAGATGTGGAGAGAAAGAGAGTTGCTAACTAATGAAGAAGAAAAGAAAGAAAAGAAAAAAAAAAAGAGAAAGCAACCATGTCCATTTGATAAGAGCAGACTAGAAGAGAGAGAGAGAGAGAGTGCAATGTGTTAATGCGGGAAGAAAGAAAGGAGAACAGATCGATGTTGATAGTCACTGTTCTATCCTCACTTGGGTTCGACCTCATACTTGGCCAGCGCCACTTTCATCAGCAGTCCAGCCTGACCGGTGCCAGCAGTCCAGCTTGACCGGTGCAATCAGACCAACACCAGTGCCAGCAGCTGTGTCGTGTTGTGAAAGTGACAGTGAAAAGAAAAAGAAAAGAAAAGAAGAGACAGTGATTCGTGAATAGTTAAGATCACCTGGCCAGGTAAAGTAGAAATCTATTTATACCCGGGTTAGTTAATGATGTTTTAGATAAATGATTTTTGTGAAGTTCAGGAAAGAGAGAATGTTTTATTTCATTTGATTCCATATGCATTGATGTTTCGTTCTATGATCATGTGTAGTAAAGTTATAGACTTTACTAGTGGTTTGATGTGACGAATGCATGATATATGAATGAGATCGTAAGCAAGCTGTGAGTGTGTTTGGGCTGTGCGCTAGTCCTTCCTCCACTGACATCACCCGAGGTTGACAGGATGGGTGGGGGAGATGAGGGGTGGGTGGGTGGGGAGTGGGGGCTGGTGGATCAGAGATAGGACTGAAAGTCCACCACCGAGGCTGATTGGATTGCCTCAGGTGGGAGCTTCTTGAACTCCTTGGTGGTGGCCTAAGTGTTTTCTTCTTTTTTTTTCCCGTCTGAAATGTCACTCCTCAGTGATAGTACTCCCATAAAGCGAAATGTCACTCCTCAGTGATAATACTCCCATAAAGCGAAATGTCACTCCTCAGTGATGGTACTCCCATAAAGCAAAATGTCACTCCTCAGTGATAGTACTCCCATAAAGCAAAATGTCCCTCCACAGTGATAGTACTCCCATGAAGCAAAATGTCACTCCTCAGTGATGGTACTCCCATAAAGCAAAATGTCCCTCCTCAGTGATGGTACTCCCATAAAGCAAAATGTCCCTCCTCAGTGATAGTACTCCCATGAAGCAAAATTCCACTCCTCAGTGATGGTACTCCCATAAAGCAAAATTCCACTCCTCAGTGATAGTACTCCCATAAAGCAAAATGTCACTCCTCAGTGATAGTACTCCCATAAAGCAAAATGTCACTCCTCAGTGATGGTACTCCCATAAAGCGAAATGTCACTCCACAGTGATAGTACTCCCATAAAGCAAAATGTCACTCCTCAGTGATAGTACTCCCATAAAGCGAAATGTCCCTCCTCAGTGATGGTACTCCCATGAAGCAAAATGTCCCTCCTCAGTGATAGTACTCCCATGAAGCAAAATGTCACTCCTCAGTGATGGTACTCCATAAAGCAAAATGTCACTCCACAGTGATGGTACTCCCATAAAGCGAAATGTCCCTCCTCAGTGATGGTACTCCCATAAAGCAAAATGTCACTCCTCAGTGATAGTACTCCCATAAAGCGAAATGTCACTGCTCAGTGATAGTACTCCCATAAAGCAAAATGTCACTCCTCAGTGATAGTACTCCCATAAAGCGAAATGTCACTGCTCAGTGATAGTACTCCCATAAAGCAAAATGTCACTCCTCAGTGATAGTACTCCCATGAAGCAAAATGTCACTCCTCAGTGATAGTACTCCCATAAAGCGAAATGTCACTGCTCAGTGATAGTACTCCCATAAAGCAAAATGTCACTCCTCAGTGATAGTACTCCCATAAAGCAAAATTCCACTCCTCAGTGATAGTACTCCCATAAAGCAAAATTCCACTCCTCAGTGATAGTACTCCCATAAAGCAAAATGTCACTCCTCAGTGATAGTACTCCCATAAAGCAAAATTCCACTCCTCAGTGATAGTACTCCCATAAAGCGACTCATTCCAGCCAACCCACACACATCCACATCCGGGCTCGTTCTACGGCACCCCTAACACCTAACAGTGGCGGTCCTCGGGGGGTCGTCAGAAAGCCGATCCGAGAGGAGACACTGCAGTGCTGTTGAGTCACTTCGGTGATGTGCAGTTGTGCCTGCTCTGATCCAACATACGCAAAACACCGCCAACTATCTGATTTGCTTTGGTAGCAACTCCTTTTCTTCATGCGCTGGTTTAAAGGATATATTCACGAGCTTTCCAGTTTTTAATTGCTTTCTTTTCCTCCGCTCCCCACATCTGGGTGTCTGTCTGTCCGTCTCTCTCTCTCTCTCTCTCTCTCTCTCTCTCTCTCTCTCTCTCTCTCTCTCTCTCTCTCTCTCTCTTCTCTCTCTCTCTCGTGAGTGTGTGCGCGTGTGTGTGTGTGTGTTCTGATGATGAGCAGAGGGGATGATGGTGGTCTGTCTCTCTCTCTCTCTCTCTCTCTCTCTCTCTCTCTCTCTCTCTCTCTCTCTCTCTCTCTCTCTCTCTCTCTCTCTCTCTCTCTCCTTTGTGTGTGCGCGCGTGTGTGTGTGTTCTGATGATGAGCAGAGGGGATGATGGTGGTCTGTCTGTCTCTCTCTCTCTCTCTCTCTCTCTCTCTCTCTCTCTCTCTCTCTCTCTCTCTCTCTCTCCTCTCTCTCCTTGTGAGTGTGTGCGCGCGTGTGTGTGTGTTCTGATGATGAGCAGAGGGGATGATGGTGGTCTGTCTCTCTCTCTCTCTCTCTCCTCTCTCTCTCTCTCTCTCTCTCTCTCTCTCTCTCTCTCTCTCTCTGTGCGTGTGTGTGTGTGTTCTAATGATGAGCAGTGGGGATGATGGTGGGGAAGATGATGCTCTGGTAAAGTAAGGTAAGGTAATGTTGCTTATAGTCCAGCCGACCGCAGAAGGCCGTATCGGGGCTGTCACCGCGTTATGATGCTAAGGAGTTCCAATCTGGTCTGAAACAGCACGACAGAGAGAGAGAGACATAATGTGGCTCATAGCCCAACCGATCGCTGTGGGCCATATCAGGGCAGCACGACACAGAGAGAGAGAGAGAGACATAATGTGGCTCATAGCCCAGCCGATCGCTGTGGGCCACATCAGGGCAGCACCCCCAAAAGAAAGAGACTTAATGTGGCCAAAAACCCAGCCGGGTGTTGGGCCCTATCAGGGGAGCCGACAGAGAAGAGAAGGAAATAAAGGGCCATAGCCCAGCCGGGCCCCTGTGGGGCCCTATTAAAGGGCCGCACGACAGAGAGGGAAGGGAGACTAAATTTTCATACCCGCGGCCCCTGTGGGCCATATCAGGACGGCAACCCACCCGGGGTCCCCCCTCAAAAAGTTTTCTTTAAAAATTGCCAAATCCCGGGTCAAGCCGGCCCCGGGGAATTTATGTAGGGTTTTCTTGGTTGGTCGGAATCTAGTCACTCCCGAACGGTCCAAAAATGGTTTTAAAAATTTGAAAAGTGGTTCCGGGCCCCCATATGAAGGGCACGGGCCCGGCAACCTGGGGGGCCCGGAGCCCGTCAAACCAAACTTCCCCGGGCATGACGGCCCCAGGGGAGGGGGTTTTAACTCACACAACCACGATCCAGCCCCACAATCTGGATGCGACCGCTGTGCCCCGGGGGTAAGGGGGTTGGGTTTCCCCCTTTTCCCCACAAAACTTAACCGCGCGCGCACACACGCACGGCCCCGCTCGCACGCGCGCACCCCACACACACACACACACACACACACAACACAACGTATGACCCCCCACAGTCGGGGTACTAAGAAATCACACTGAAATGAAAAGAAAGTGAAAGAACATTTCTATTCGGGGGCCTGGGCGAAACCCTGACTGGGGAAGGATCTTTTGGGGGCATGGGGGCTTGACCCCCGAGAAAAAGGAAAAATGCCGGGCTTAGCCCTTTCGCCCTTTACCCAGTTTTCCCCGGGGGAAAGTGAAAGTAGGTCGGCATATTCCCGTTCTTGACAAAATAACCAAAAAATAACCCACCCTACAAACCCAAAATACTGTGTTTGGGTTATCCGTTTTTTAATACTAATTTTCAAAATTTTCAGATTTCGTTTTTTTTTAAAACCTATCTTTTCCTTTCATTTTTAAAAACCCTCATTTTTGCGCAAAAAATTCTTCAAATGAGGGCTTTGTCTTTTAAAAGGAAATAAAACTTTTTTTTTGTCTTTAACTTTCTCTAAAATTTCCCCCCCTTTTTAAAAACCCAGTTTTATTTCTGGGTTAAAAACCCACATTATCCCAGCATGTCTTCCGCTGAAACTAGTTTCGACAAAAATGTTTCCTTTTTTTTAAATATGGCTCTTTCTGGGTGAAAATCTTTTATAAAAATGTGTCTCGTTTCCCTTTAAACCCTCTTTTAAAAAATGTTCTAAACACTCACTCAGTTTATTGCTAGGTTAACTAAATATATGGGCCTCATTGTCCATATAAACCCTTTTATTATGATATCTTTTTTCCATTTAAGGTTTTGGGCAGAAAACCCAATTATATAATTTAAAAATTTTAAAGATAAAATGTTTTTACAGGTGAGGATAAATATTGTTTTTCCACAAACCCCGTCTGCCCTTCCCCAAAAAAGACAAAGAGGAGTTTTTGTCATAAATTTTTTAATGCCCTATTTTTTTAACCCGATTTAAACTAATTCAGTTTTATTTTTATCATACTCTCCTCAAAACTTGTTTTAATTTTAAAACCCCATGGGGCCCCCAAAAAAGTGAAGATTAATCCCAAATTTTGTCCCGTTAATTGTTTCATTTAAGTCAACAGTGATTTTTTTGCTTTTTTGTTTTGTTTTTTAAAAATCCCCCCATTGTGAAAACCCTTGGGAACGGTTTGGGGTTTTAAAATTAAGTTTTTCCAGCTTAAAATTAAAATTTTTCCCCCTTTTTAAGGTCATCACTAAAAGCCCAAACCCCATCCCTCTCCCCATTTTTTAAAGGGCAAAAATTCAAATTCTTGTGAACAGTTTCCCTTAAATTTTTTTTAAGACTGTAATTTTTTTAGAAGCTTTTTTTTCAATTTTCTTTTCCGTGGGGTTTTACTGTTTTTTCCCTACGGCGTTTTTCAATTTCTTTTCCACATTATCGTCCCGGGATAAACTTCCCTGTAAAGGGCCCCGAGGGGACTTTTCTAAATTTTTAAAGGCCAAAAAAAGTAAATGGGGTTATGAATTCAAATTTTATTTCCCCTTCTAATATGGGGTTTTTAAGTCCATTTGAGGTCAGGTTTTCAACTTTTTATTTTATAAATGGGCCCAAAATTAAATTTTTCTAGATTTCGTAAATTGTTTTTAGTTTGGGGAAACCCTTTTTTTTGTCGTCAACTCTTTTCGTTTTTAATTTCCCCTCTTTAGTGTAATCAAAACCATTCAAAGTGCCTATTCACCCTTTTGTTTAAAGTCTGTAACGTCTGCAAGGTCTTTTAAATTTTAAAATTTACCCCTACAGGCCTAATGTAATTTCCCGATTCATTGGCCCCCCCCATTTTTAGCAAAAAATTATTTTTTATTTTTCCAAAAAAAAAAGTGCAGGTTTTCGCAAATTTCCCCACCTTTTCCTGCCCTTTTTTTTGATTTCTATATTAAAGGTTTCCCCCCCTCCCCCCAAACTAAACTTTTAAACTGTAAATTAGGGTTCGGGTAATTTCATAATCGCCAAAATTTCTGCCTTTTTCCCCGAAAGGAAAGGGCCTTTTAAAAAAGTTTTAGGGCCCTTTCCC
This sequence comes from Conus ventricosus, assembly GCA_018398815.1. Lineage (NCBI taxonomy): Eukaryota > Metazoa > Mollusca > Gastropoda > Neogastropoda > Conidae > Conus > Conus ventricosus. The sequence continues at coordinate 8,719,677 of CM031610.1, forward strand.
TCATATAAATTTTTTCAGTGCTCAGCTCTTCCCAAAAGAAAAATTTGAGTTAAAGAATGTAAGCAAGATCGAGCGGATTTTCCCCCCTTTATAAGTAGTTTTGTCTGGCCCACAAAAAACCCAGGTGGGTAAATTGCTAGTTGGGAAACCTTTCCCTTTTTGCTACTTTCTACAAAAAAATAAATTTTCCTTTCTTTTTAAGCTTAAAAATTTTTTTTTGTTTTTTTGTTTGGGGGGGTTTTGGGGTTAAAATTTTAGTGTAATGTCCCCAAAATTACTCATTCCCTTTTTTTTGTGGCAAAACCCTAATAACCTTTAGGTATTGTTAAAAAACTTTTTTTGGTCCCTCTTTTGTAACTTTTGAAAAAAATTTTTATTCTTCTTGGGTTTGGGTTTATTAAAAACCTTTCGACTTTTTAAAATATTTCATGGGGCGCGGAACCCTTCTGGGTTTCCCCATTTTGTTTTTTTTTAGCTGTTCCTTTAAAAAAAAGGGCGTCTTGGGGTTGTTATTGTTTCAAAAATTTTTTTTAAAAAAAATTAAAAATTGATTTCATTTTTAAAAATTTTCTGTTTCAAAATATTTTTTTGGGCCCATTCAATCTTAAAAAAAAATAACAACTTTACCCCCCCGACATTTTTGTTACCCAAAGTCGCTTTTCATAAAAAAGGGGATACCCAAATTTAGACTATTTAACCCCCCTTTTAAAAAAGACTACTTTCCGAAAACGTGGGTTTTTTCTTTCCCAAAGCGGGTTTTTTTAACCCCGTTTTAAATTTTTCTGTTTTTGTTGGCCCTCAAAGGGGGGGAGTGTCGTATTTCGATCTTTTTAAAAATCCTGTTCCTTTGGGCCAGTGTACAATTTTTATTTTTTACACTTTTTAGAGTATTTTGACGAAAAAGCAAGCGCCATTACCCAAAAGAAAAAACCGTTTAATCCATTCAGCAAAAAAATAACATTTAAGGGTTTTGAAGGGTCTGTAACAATTCGATATTAACACCAAGCGGACTTTAGACAAAAGGATCCTTTAAACAGGCTTTGGCACCCTTATTTTGGGGGTGCCCAAAAGTTTAAATTTATTTGGAAACCCCTTACCTTTTTTCCCCTTCAAGGCAACAGCTTTTTTCCCCGGGGCCCTAAAAGCAAAAGGGATAAAAAAAGCATGGACAAAATTTATTTAACCCCTTCTAAAGGGGCTAACTAGGGCGGGGGAAAAGAACGAATAAACGGGAATCTATTGGGACGTTTCGTTTGGGGTTTGCAAAGGGGCGCAAGCACAGGGAAAAATCGAGCATAACTGATCCCTTCCCACTGGGTTTTACGCGCAAAAACCCAAAACTTACAAATTTGGGACCCCTTAATTCTAACCCGTTATTTACCCTTTTGATTTAAAAATACCAAAAGTTTTAAAAAATACGCCCAAACGAAAGTTAAATTTGGGTGTTTTGGGACTGGGTTTTTCCCGCTCCTTCGACCTTTAAATCCAGGGAGGAATAATAATAAACTATAATAAGAAATTTTTTATAGCAGGCAATGAACAAAGGGGGGAAAAAAAGAAAAATAAATTCTTACCATTAAAAATTAAGCATAAACCCAAACCCCCAAAATTAATCACTTTAAAACCCCGGTCCCCCCCCCAAATTTGAAGACCCCAGCAAAGCTTTCGGGGGCTGGGTTTGCGTTTACCAAGATTTGAAAAGACGCGCTTGTTCTTGGGTTAAATGGGCCCAGGATTACTTTGGGCTTTATCTTTTTAAAAATAAAACCCCAACCCCTTTTCGAGAACTAATGAAACCTAAATCTCGGCCCCTAAAGCCAATACTTTGCTTGCAGTAACAAAAGCCCCTGACAAATCCCCAATATTTCCGGGAAAAAGGGCTACGGGTTTTAAACCCGCTTAAATTTTTTTTAAAAAATTCGCAAGGGTTTAAACAAGCTGTTTTTTCCCCCCATGATTTATCAGGTATGGAAAGGAGGGACTAAACTTTTACCTCCACCGCCGCCTTTTAATACCCTCAACCCGTGTACTTATTGCAAAAACCCCAAGGCCCTTATAAAAGCTTGCTAAAAAGGGCTCCCTTTCTCTCTTTAAATTGTTCGTATTCGTTCCCGCTAGGTGTGTCTTCATTAAATTTTTTTGGATTGTTTCCCCCATCTGCCCCACTTTTTTTCGTAATTGTTTTGGTTTGTAGACAGCCTTCTAGTTTGCGATCTTTCTTGTTCAAATCTTTTAGTCTTTTGGGGTTTTTCTTTCTTTAATATATGCCCCCAAATTTGGGGTATCCAACCTCAAAGATTTTTCTTTTTTTTCTTTTTAAAATTCATCAGTTCACCCATTTTTTCTAAATTGGTTTTTTTAATTGCCTCCCAATGGTTCCCTTTAAACTTTATCAAGGGGGGTTGTTATCGCATAGGCAAAGGGGAATCATTAATTGGTTTTTTTCCCCTGGGTTTTTTCTAAAAAAAATGGTTTCCCGCTTTATTTTAATTTTTTTAAATTTGCCGCTGATTTATTTAATTCTTTAATTCCAAGTTTTTCTTTTTGGGTTTTTCTGTCGGGAGTTTTTTTAGGGGTTTGAAGTTAGCAACTGCCCCCCCGCCCTTAATTTTGGTCAAACAAAAAAAAGGCGTTTTTGGGTCTTTTACCCCTGGTTTTTCCCAAATTTAACCCCCCGGCCCAAAAACTTTTTGGGGCGGGGTTTTGTTGGAAGCCCAAAAAGTTCCCCCATCTTTTTTTTCAGACAAATGACCCCTTTTTAATTTTAAAAACATTTGGGGCTTATTTCCCGGGGGTTTTTTGACCTAAACTTTTTTTAAAAGCTCCCCACCCTTTTTTCTGTTTAAATTTACCCCGCCCTTAAACTTTTTTCGAACTGTGTTAAAGGGATCATTTCACTCATTCGTCTCCAGGGTCAAAAAAATCATAATCTTCTTTATCTTTAATTCCCGCCAGTTTTAAATAATTTAATTTTTTTTTTTGCTTCTTAAAAAAAGTCGCAAGCCATGGGTCGATTCTTTTAACCCCCCAAAAAAGACTGAAAGGGAAACCCTTTGGGGGGAAAGGGGGAAAAGCGGATATTTCCCGTTTCCAAATTAAACCTTTACTTTTGGGTGCGGATCAAATTTTTAATGTCAAAATTTTTAACCCAGGAGCAAATTTACGGATTGTCCACCTGGGGCGTTTACTTTCAAAAAAGCGCTCGATTCAACAACAACCCCCAAAAAGGGCATTTTTAAAAGAACTGGGGGGCAATCGTTAAGAAATTTTAAAAAAATTGGGGCAAAAAATATTTTTTTTACACAATTCAGCATATTTTTAACCCCATTTGATCTAGGCTAACCGCGAAATGTAAGGGGGGGACTTTGGGGTTTCAAGGAATAGAAAAAGAAGAAACACTAAAACATAGAAAGGTTTCCCCAGATACTAAAGACGGCAAAAAAATATGCGGCTGAAATTTTTTTCGTTTTGGGAAAACGTTTTTTATTCCCTTAGATTTTGAGTTGTTTTAAAAGCGAATTAACCGTATTTTTAAAGGACATTTTAAAAAAAAATTTGTCATATAACTAACTTTTTTAAAAGAATAAAGGGGTTTCAGATCAACAGAAAACCGGAAAACAATGTCAGCAATTTTTTGCTCTCGTTAAGTTTGACGTTGTTTTGCAACCCCCAAATTTGCAGGGTGAAATTTTGGGAACAATTTTCTTTAAAATTTGCAATTTAAATTTCAAAAGTAAATTTATCAAAAAATCCAGAAGCAGGGGGGAAAAACTATATGGGAAAATTTTTGTTTTCGTTCAGCAAGATGTTAAAGGTTTTTATTTTCTGGGGTAAAAAGAAGAACCATTCCAAAAAAGGAAGTGAAAGGGTTTTTTTAAAAAAAAATAACGAAAATAAAATGTTCGATTGAGGGGGTCCCAACCAAAACTTGTAGCGGGTTAAACCTTTTTTCCCTTTTGATGAAATAAAACTGTTTGGGGGGGATTTTAGAAATCCCAACAGTTGCCCTTTTTGGCTAAAGAAATTTCACCTTTTCCCCAGCGTAAAACTTGATTTTTTTAAAAACAAAATTTCGGTTTAAGGGTTACCTAAGGTATGGAGGATAAACATTACTTGGGGCGGGGAAACTGTGAGGACGTAATAAAAATTCAAATTGGGGTAAAGAAAAAGAAGCCCATTTTTCCCCCTTAAATTTTTACATTTGTTTTTAATTTTATGATGGGGCAGCTGAATTTTTTAAAAAACAGATTAAAGATTTTACAATTCTAAATTATTTTTATTTTTAAAAACTTTTTGTTCAAATTTTTCCAAAAAACTAAAGCGCCCCCAAAAAAAGGGATGCAGGGAATTCTGCTGTTATAGAAAACCCGAAGTAAAAAACCCTTTAGATTAAAAAAATTCACAAATGCACAAGTCTAGAGCAAGACTTTCAAATACAGCCAAAAACCCAAAAGAAGGTATTCTGCGCCTTTTAAAGGTTACATATGTTTAAAACTGGAGCGGACTATAAGTGCCTTTCAGCAGGAAAAGATTGTTTGGGCTCTTAGCAACGTCATAGGGGCACCCGCCTTTTTTTCCTTAGGGGGTTTTCTTTAAACCTCGGCCCGTTTCATTTCTTTTGGGGCCGCTAGCAAAAAAAAAAAAATAAACCCCCCAAAAGCCCCCACAGCATGGGTTTAAACTAATAACGCTAAACTTATTCTCGTTTAAATGGCAATAAAAAAAAGCCCCTAGTTTCTCAACATCAGGTTTGGTTTAATGTTTACAGGCTTATTTTGATGATAAAAAAACAAAAGGGTTTTATCTTCAAAAAAAGGGGGTGACAAGTTTTTTCAACACCCGACCCCCCGGGAATAAAAAAGGGAAACTTAAAAAAAGTAAACGAGGGCTTAAAATCTTTCTAAACCTACATTAAAAAACACCCAAAGGGGGTTTTTTTCTTTATTTTAAAGAAATCTAACGCAAAAAGACCGTTGATATTGGGTTTTGATTTAAATTTTTTTTTTTAATTTAAATTTAAAAATTTTGGCTTTAAAAAAAAAGAAATTTATTAAGGGTTTTAATGGGGGAAACAAGACGAATTGTTTGAAGGAATGCTCGGAAGAGCCCTTTATCAAAACCCCTGTTTATATTGTTTTTGAAGTCATTGACCCAAAAACTACAGGCAAAAAGTTTTTTATCAATTTTCCCGTTCCCGCCAAAATAACAATGACCCCCCGGGTTTTAAAAAGTTAGCTGTTTTAAAACGATTTTGTAACCCAAAATGAAAAAAATTTTAGAAAACGGGGGGGCATTTTAAACAACAGACTATTTTTTTCTCATAACATAACCCCCCCGGGTTTGGGCAGGGCGAACTTTCTTGGGAATTTGACCCCTGTCTGGAAAGCCAAAAAGAGAGGCTTGGTTGGTCGAAGGGCTAAAACTTTGGGTTAGGTTTTAAAAAGGGAATACCCGTTTTTTGGGAAAGGGTACTTCCCTACCCCCGGGGGTTGGTTTTTAAAGAAGGGGATTTTTAAACCAAAAAAAAATTAAAACTAAAAGTTTCATTGGGGGTGCGTTCTTGCAACTGCATCTTGTCCCCGAAAGCCCCAAAAGGTGCCCAACTAAAGGCAATCCCAAAATTTAACTTCAATGGAAATATCCTTTCCTGTTTTGTGTAGACCCAAAATTTACATTTGAAGCAAAAACCCAATAATGTTAATGTATAAATGGGATGGGGGAAAAAATTTGGTTTCCAATTAAAGTTCCCCAAAAAAATTCCCAAAAATAGCGAACCCCCCAAAAGTCATTGGCCCTTTTTATTAAATTTTTTTCCCAGGGGGTGCCCCCTTAACATTTATCCCCACTTTTAGCAGATTATTTTTGCATACTTCAAAAAAATTTAACATAAAAAAGAATTCGTGAAAATGTTTAACAAGAATTCCAACCCTCAAGCCGCGCTTTAATTTTAAAACATTGTAAAATTTTGTAACTGTAAAACAGAACTAAAATACCCCCCGCCAGGACTAAAATTGTTTTTGAAATGGGAAAAGGCCGCAAAAAAATCCTTTCGTATTTACCCAAGACTTCCAGTCCGGGTTATTGTTCCTTATGAAGGGCCCGCACCCCCAAAAAAAACTTTTGAAAAACAGTCTTATAATTTCATCATTGTTCATTTGCTTCATTTTTGTCCCCTCGGGGTGGTTTATTCAAACCAGAATTTTTTAAAAGAGGGGCCCGTGCTGCGAAAAACTTCTTAGAACGCCTTGGGAGAAAATGCGTAATGGAAGTTCAAAAAATCTAAATTATTTTGAAATCATAATGACGCCTGGAAAAAACCCAAAACCGTATTTCCTCCCACCCCCCGGTTTTGGGGTTTTCGGTTTAGAGCTAAGCCAAAAAGTGTAAACCCCCCAGTAAAAAGACCATGATCAATTTGTGGGGTTTAGAGGTGCAGGCCAGTAAATGAATCCCTTTACTAAAAATTTTAACCAAAAAGGGAAATGGCCCTTTCTTTCACAAATTCGAGGTTATGACTCTCCCTTATTTAAAGGGAAGCATAACCCCGCCCCAGGTAATGGGCCTTTTCCAGTCCTCAAAAAGTACATTTTTTCACTTTAAATAACATGTCCCTTTTTAAGCTCAGAACCCCATGATGGGCTCATTAGAAGCATGGGTATGTCCTTAAAGTCCCGCCCCAAAAACGGAAAAATTTTTTTACTCAACTCTTGTTAAAAGGGGGTTTACCCTTTTTAATTTCATGAACTTTGGGGAAAAGGTTTTACGAAGGGCCACTTCCACCCAAAGGGGGTTCTTTTTGTCTTAGAGGAAAGGACCCTCATGATTCCCCATTACCCAAAAGTCAAAAATGGGGGGCAGAAGTTAGAGGTAAACGATGGGGGACTATCAGACTCCCCCAAAAAATGGCCGATTTTTTGTTGGGGATCTTTGGAAAATTTTAGAAGACCCGTTATGAAACCCTTATAGCCGGATCCCGGCATTTTTCTGCGCCCGGGGTGAGGGGAGCTTTCTTAAAATTTATTTGGGGTACAGTTGATTTATTGTCAGATTTTTTCCAATGATTCAGAAGATTGAAAACGGATTGCGTGGGAATTAGTTGGCGTCGCTCATTAGTAAAGCAAACAAATATTGGAAGATTTTGATCCCAAATAAAAGGGCTAACTACTTTTTTATTTAATGCCAAAAAAATTTTGTTGGTTGGGCTATGGGGCAATCCCCTTAAATTTGTAAAATTTAAAAAAAGTACACCGGTTCAAATAAAATTAAAAGGCATTAAAGTGGTTGGGGAGTTTAACCCTAAAACAACACGTGGTTTTTTATTCTAGAAGTTGAAATTTTGAATATCCTCAGGGAAATCCATCCCCGCATAATGGCTATCCAATTTCGCAGAAAATTAAAAATGGGTTCCAAAAGAAAGGCCCTTTAAACTTGTCAATCTTCGGGCAAAAAAATTATGGGGGTTTTCATTACAGACTTCTACAATTTTTTTTTTAAAAACATGGTTTTAAGTTGACGTGTTCCGTATAAATTTCTTTTGATCAAAAAAGTTTTATAAACCATAAATCATGAAGAAAATGGATCTCCCGAATAAATCCACAGATGTTCAAAAAAAATTTTTAAACTAATGAAAACCGTTTTTGGAAAAAACTATGAGAATTCCCCCCAAACGTAAAGTGTAATTTGGGGACCAGAGAACGAAACAATTAAAACTAACTTCCAAAAACCCAATTATCAGGGGCTTTAAAAAATTTTTATGATCGCTTTTTTTGGGATAATGATGAAAAAAAGAATTAAATTAACAAACCTTTTTTAATTTGGGGTTTTTGTTTTTGAATTATCAAGCTTTGATGTTAGAGTTTTTTTATGACTCCTTTTTTGCCCCGTATCCTTTAGTCCAATACTTTACCAGAAAAGATATTTTTTTTATAGGGTTTTTTACTGGAAAATATTTAAAAGACCTTTTTAAATTTAAATAGTTTAAAAGGGGCGAGTGGGTGGTAAAGGGCACCTCATTTCCTAAAATTGCCCTTTTCATTCAATTTCTAACAAGAAGGTTTTAGGAAGGTTTATGGTGAAAATTTCGGAAAGGTGATCAAGGGGTTGTGGGGTTAAAGGGCAAAAATGTACATATTTTGAGCCAGGAAAACCCTTAAAAAAAACAAAAAGGGAATCTTTTTCAGCGTTGGGAGTAAAAATATAATGACACTACAAAGAACATTGGGTTTTGGGAATAAACTTTTCTTATACCAAGTTTAAAATCGATTTTTTACATGAGTCAAAAAAATTTTTTAACCCAAAAAGTTTAGATAGAACAACACAAAAAGGGGGTTTGTTTAACCGGGGTTTTTCATATGCAATCGGGCATGGGGAACCCTAAATTTAAATTAAAAACGGAAATTGTGTCTGGGGGAATTATTGCTTTTCTTTCCAAAAGACTTTGAGGAGTTTGGGTTTTTTTGTTGTGTCATTTTTTTCGTAAAAAATTTCAGGGGGATTCCCTTTACCCTTTTTTTATTTCATAAGGGTCAACAAAACCAAAAAGGAAACTGTTGGCCCCGATGGAGTGTCCCCCCTTTTGCTTCCCCCCAAATAAAGGGACCCTTTCTTTTTAAACCCAAAAGGTAATGTTTGGGCCCGGATGAAACTCCCTTAACAACATTTATTTTTTTTCTTTTGAAAAATTGTTTTGGGGTTTTTGCCCTTTAATTCTTATTAACATTGCGCGGGAAAATGGGGCCTTTTAACCCATTCTTTTTTTTTGAAAAAGTCAATAATTCCCCGTGAAAATTTTTGGGGGGAAAAGTCCTTTTAGCTAATGTTTGTTAAGTTTTCAAATAAAACCTGTGATTGTGAAAATTCCCCCAATTTCCTCTTCCCAATAGTAAAATCTGTGTTTTAACAATAATTTTATTCACTTTGGGCCTTTTAAAATTTTTTTCCTCATCCTTGAATTTATGCGAGGGTAAGTTTTTGGACCCGTTGGTTTTATCATTTTTAAGGGAAAATTCAAAAAGCAAAAGCACTCTTTTGTTTAATTGGTTTAGCATCTTTTTTCTTGAAAACCTGTTTAAAGACGTGAGTGGTACCCTTTAAAACTTTTTGTAAAACCTATCAAGGGAAATATAGAAAATCCTTTGATGGGTTGTCGTTTGGATTGTATTTACAAGTGGGTCTTGTATTCGTTAGGCGCAGGTAAATAAATTTGCCAAATCGCTTGTTTAGATAACCATTCTTTGCTGTTTGTTCACTGACACCTGCCGCTTGGCTTAGCTTTTTGATTGCCGTTATTCCCTTCCAATATCCTTTTGGCGAATAATAGATTTTGTTCATTTTTTACTCAGCCAATATTATGTGCAACAAAATACACGACGGCCCATACCAACGACAATAAACCCGATTCTTGCATCTTTTGTTTTTCTGATGGATGATAAAAGTCACTGAATTTTGGTGGGGCAATGTCTGGACTGGTTTGCCTGTTACTAGATAATATTGTTTTATTGCTTGATCAACATCTTTAAATATGTAAGCTGCATGCCCCTGTCTTTTCAGTGTGTCATTAATAAAATCTAATTGCTCAAGTCTCTGCCTTTCATAGGCGTCCTTGTGCAGCTGCTAGTTCCTCCATAGCTTTGTTAATGTCTTTTTCTCTCGCCGTCATTCCCAGTTTACTAAATGCAAAATTACTGCCGCTAAAAGCAAGCGCATTCACCACAGCGCCGCCTATCATTATTGCGAGTGAAGCCATTTTTTATAAATGTATTTTTTTCTTACATATTTATATTGTCTGGAATTATTCCTTGCTTAACTAGAAAATCTTTCGTAGCAACCGAAGCTGCAATGATAGCAATCAGCTTTGCTGAATCCTCAAAGTCTAGTTTGCCAATATCTGCTGGTTTAATTCTTAACAAGCTTTTACCAAGCATTGAGTATCCTACACTTAGGCCTCCAATAACAGCAGAATGGTATACAAGGTTAGCAACAGTTTTTTTCGGTGCTCATTTTTATAAAATAAAATAATTATAATTATTAAAAACATGAACAGTGATGATCTCCTACAGCTACAAGGCAGCCTAAACCTTCCTGAACTTATGAATGACCAAGTTGATAAACCAAGCTATTATGCCCAAAAAGGAGAGGCTGTATTCTTTGGCAGCATGTGGGAAAACAAAACATTCCTCGGAACTGAATTCAGCATTAAACAGATTCAACAGATGCCGCCGCAAGACATTTAAAGTATCATAACAGGTATGAAGCGCAGCTGGGGTCTAGAATGGGGAAAAGTGTGGGCAAACGGTTCTTAGTTTGTACACTAAACTAGTTAGTAGATTTGCGCCCAATGATTCTGAACAAGATCTTACGTATGATTTAACGCAAGATCCAGTTTTAACAAAGTCATTAGAGTCTCTAGGGTGTGATCTATACTATAGATTTGGAACATTGTTATCGCCATTAATCATGGGATTAATAACTTTAATCATATAGATTTTGTTTCCCTTCAAAATGAACGATCTGGAAAATCAGCAGAATCAGAAAACACTGAATCAGTGGAGAAAGTAACCAAGCCAGAAAATCAGCAGAAAACACTGAATCAGGTGGGGACCAGTAAAAATCCTGGGCGTGTTGAAGCAGGAAAAAAATTAGCAGAGTGGAACAGACAAAAAAAATTAATGTTACAGAATATACCTCATCATGAAAACATAACACCGCCAACGCCAGAACAAGTTGATTCAATGCCAGCTATAAAAACTCCATGTGATACAAGGGCCCCAAAGTCTTCATGGAATATTGAACTTAAAACTGTTGCCATTTTTGGCGCCATTGCTGCTGTTGGGGCAGTTATTGCGGCTATAAAATATATACACAATGGCAACAGAAACAAAAGAAGTTAAAACAACCTGAACCGCTAAATACAGAAAAAGACAACTGCACGCCAAAACCGCCAATAACAAAGCATCATTTTGATCCATTTATAATGGAATAATATTTTAAATTTTTTAATAAAAATAGATCATGGCGTATTATAAAATGATAAAGTCAATAAATAAAGACATGGAGTCTATAAAAGACATTTCCATAGACCAGAATTGTAATCAATGTGGTTGCTTCGGTTGTAAAAACTTCATTAAGATCTATGCAGAGAACGCTGAGCAAGACATTCTCAACGATGACGCGTTTTTTGAGGCGTGTGTGTACTATATTAGACATCTACTATTTAAGATAAAAACATAGATTGTATTTTTTTGATAATTATAAGAACTTGGTTGTACTTAAAGGATGACTTAGTTATGATCTTGAGGTGACTTAATCAAGAACTTAATCAAGAACTTATTAAGAACTTGAAGTAACTTGGGGATGACTTAAGGACAACTTGAGAATGACTTAAGTAAGAACTTGAGGATGACTTAGAAGTGACTTGGGGTAACTTCAGTTAAGAACTTGTGGATGACTTGAGTGTGCATGCGTGGGGTGGGTGGGGTGGGGGTGTGCATGCGTGGGGTAGGACAAAACACAAACAAACAACAAACACAAACAAACAACAAACACACAATAAACAGTCCAGGGTGGGGGTGGGGGGACGTGCGTGCGGGGGGGTGGGGTGGGGGTGTGCATGCGTGGGGTAGGACAAAACACACAAACACCAACAAACAAACAAGAAGTGAAACTACTAGGACCACTTCTTGCTTTGTGACTAAACAGGCTGTGTCTTGCCCGCAACCTCAATCAACTAGGCCAAGTGATCATATGTGATCACTTGGCCTAGTTTGCCGCTGAGCTTTGCAGGTGCTGCCGCGCTTTGCAGGTCAAGTGATCATATATGATCACTTGGCCTAGTTTGCAGGTGCTCCGTGCTGACGTCATTAGCGGCAGGCTGCTGCGCTTTGCAGGTCAAGTGATCACATATGATCACTTGGCCTAGTTTGCTGTGCTCCTCTTTTCTCAACCAGGCTTGCAACTGGCTTTTGGCAGAGTTACAGCAGTAATTGCTGTAGCCAAGCTTTTATGGCGGCTCTAATCGCCAGTAGTAGTACATCCGTCATTGTATATTTGGAGCATTTATATGAAGATAGTGCTGGCCACACACTACTCCTCTCCATACTGGTAGAT